>CM045560.1:11086919-11541688 GCA_024721245.1 Mitragyna speciosa
ATATATATATATGCATGTTAGACTTTTCATTTTTTTAGATAACTTGGACAATTAATAATATTTGAACGAGGGTTTGTCATCTTTTCTCTTGTGTGAGATTTGTAAATTCTTCAAGGGATTCGTAGAATTTTATTGATATCTTGAGTTCTAACCAACACGTGGGGTTAGGGTTTGGGATCTTTTCAAACTAGTTAAAATTCTCGAGTAGAATTGGGGTTATGTTGTCCAATTGATACACAAGAACAATCTTTGGGAGGATTGTCATGTAGCTCGCGTTCATACAAGGGTTCCCAGTAGAAGATTAACGAGGGGTTTTAGGGCGGATCGTATCAAGTGATATCAAAGCTTTAGGCATCTTGAAAAAAATTAAATTTTTTTTTTGTATCTAACCTGTTTGGGTATATCTTTTTGTTTTCAATCCACTTGGATAAGTGTTTTTAATTTTTTTTGTTGTGTCGTTTTGTGTTCAAGATCTGATATTTCTTGAATCAAAGTTGTGATCGTTTGTGGATTGATTATTAAAAAAAAAGCATTACTATTCATCATAGTACTGCTCATCGCCGAAGTTACTGTTTAAGGTAGGAGAACTATTCGCCGAAGTTATTGTTCACGCCAAGAATACTGTTCACGAGGGGGTACTGTTCATTCCAACTTTTTTTCAGTTTTGTTTTTGTTTGTTTTTTTTTTCTTAGAGTTTAATTTTGTATTCTGTGAGTTATTTTGCATTTGTTGAAAAAAAAAAGGTGGAAGAATTGGAAAAATTTTCTTGAGTGGAAAAAGGCCAAAAGTTAAGATTTTTAGAAAAAGCCACAAGTGACATTGCCTTATAAATATGGCATTTGACTGTAAGAAATTTGTGCGAGAGTTCTTTAAAAGCGTGCAGAGATCATGTTCAAAGATGGATTGTGAGCAAAAGAGTCAAGCCAAATCGAGATCTACACGCACTCATTTGAAAAAGATGAACGTTGATGCTATTGTGCATAAATGCATGAATACGATTAGCAAAACTTTTGATGCCATTGTTGCTAAAAAGGAAAATAATCATCTCAAAGAGAAGAAGATACCATCATGGGAGGAGGGATTGGAGTCGAAGTGTCATCTTTGGAGCCAACTAAAGCTGCAACACTATTACTAGAAGGGCTTTGTGGCATTGATGAAGAAACATCAATGGAAGAGTGTGCCATTCTTGAACCATTAGAGGAGTCATTGGAGAAAGAGCCACCAAGTGTTGAAAAACCCCTTGTGATCATACCTTGTTACTAATCTACCATAGGCGAAGATTCGAGGATGAATCATTTTGAAGAGGGAGAGTTTGATATGTGCGTGTTGACACCCATCTCAGTTTTTGAAGCTTCACCAACGAATTTCATCAAGTTGAGTTATTTTAAGGAGTTCAAGGGCTTAAAGCATGGAACGTGGCCTATCCAATGTCTACTCAACGGACTAAAACCTGGTGGTCACGTCTAAGGTCAAAAGTGTGAGGCAAAATCTTAAACGGATGATATCAGGAGTAGCAGTTCAACATCCTGACCCTATCCACAAGGCATATCCGCATGGAGATAAGGCCATGGATAGCAATAGAATCGAATGCTGCCAGGATGGAGTTTCTAGTGATATCTCGGATTGCGAGCGCTGACAAGGGCAGAAGTTTTGCTTTTTACTGTTTCGTTCAAATTTTCAATTGTATCATACTATCCAACTTTCTATAGTAGTTTAGGGTCATTTTGCATATATATATATGTCAGACTTTATAGATAATTTAGATTATTAATAATATTTGAATAAGGGTTTTTTCTCTTTTTCTCTCTGTGTGAGATTTTTAAATTCTTCAAACAATTCATAGAATTTTATTGATATCTTGAACACGTAGGGTTTAGGGTTTGAGATCCTCTTCAAACTCGTTTTAATTTTCGAGTAGAATTGGGGTTAGGCTGTCCTATTGATACACAAAAATGATCTTTACGATGATTGTCCCATGATTCGTGTTCGTTCAAGAGTTTCTGTTAGAAGATTAATAGGAGTCTTGGGGCAGATCGCATAAAAAATGTGGTAATTTAACAACCAGATGATTTGACTGAATGCTATCTGTAAGGTGGTAATTTGACATACACCAGGTCTCACACATCGAATTTTCTATATGTTCTGTGAGTATCAGCTAGCTGCTTCATCCTCCATTAAGCCTTGTGCAAATTATGTTTCAAATTATGTAGTAGTTTCTCTCAAGTTGCTAAGCTTTTTTCCACTAATTTCACAACAAAAGTTCCAACAAGGTAAGGTAAGTGGATAGGTGGTGCTTGTCCATACACTACCTAAAATGGAGTTGTTTGAATTGATGAGTGAAAGTTGGTATTGTACCAAAACTCAGCCAAGGGTAACCAAGAAAACCACGCATTGGGATAATCTCCTATCATACACCTTAGATAGTTTTCTTAGCATCTATTAACCACCTCTGTCTGCCCATCTGTCTGAGAGTGATAGGCATTGCAAAATTACAGTTGAACCTTATGTAATTTAAACAACTCTCTCCAAAATTGGATAAGACAAACTGAACACTTGTCATGATGTGATCCTAGGAGTGCTTACAATCTTGATACTTAGGATATTCTCATGGAGCAACTTGTTTGGACCAAGATGAGATCAAATCATGGCTGATCATGAGAGGAACGTTCGAGCTTTGTGACTACCATGGTGTAATTCATGACTTTGGGCCTCTCAATGGACTTGATGATCAAGCTATTCAACTGTGTTAATTGGGCTAAGAGTTTATGCATTGGTTATGGATTAAATACATATTCAAAGAAGGTCCAATTAAAGCTTCTAAGTGGTCCATAACATGTTTTTAAGTTGCTGGTTTGGTTGGACTTGTTGGAAGGCCTTTTAAAGATGCAAGATGGAGGCCCAATGGTGCTTAAAAGGAGGTGTCCAGCCCATGAACAATTTTTAGACGAATTTTTAAGTTTAATTCTTTTATGTTAAGTTTTCTATTTTGTTTACAAGTTGTAACCTCTTAGAAAGTTACCATATTGTGTTAGGTTATAACTAGTGCTCTTTGTTAAGTTTCTAGAACTTTCTACAAGTTGTTATGCAAGCCTATTTATATGCCAAAACACTGTTATGAATTTTATAAGTTTTGATGATTAATAAATTTGTGAGTTCTCAAATTGAGTGCTTCTTTCGTTCTTTGCTGATTAAGAACAACCCCCGAACTTGTAGAGTGATTCCAAGTTCAAAAACCCTAGCTTAGAATTACCTTATTGGTTTGATCAAGCGTTCTAGGTGCTGACTCCTCGAGATCTTGTTCGTTCCATAAGGAGGTTCAAAGCTTTCTTGAATTTTCGAGTTGTTCATCTTGCGTGTTCAAGGTTTTGGTGCTGATTCTAGAGTCTAGTGCATCCAAGGGGAAAGGTTCGAAATTCATACTTGGTCTTTCAAGCAATTCCACGTACGTCCGCGCGTATCATATCACCAACAATTGTCTCAGGCATCCTATGAAGTTTATAGACATGATCAAGGAATGCTTGAGCCACCATGATTGCAATCTAAGGGTGGGAAAGTTCCAAGAAATTAGCATATTTGCTCAGTCTATCCACTACTACAAAAATCACTTCCTTTCCAAGAGACTTTGGTAGTCCTTTCACGAAATCCATTTAGACATCGGTCCAAATTTTTGCAAGTATGGGTAAAGGCTGCATTAGACCAGGATAGGTACTAAGGTCTGGCTTGTTTCTTTGACAAGTGTCACATCCTTCTTACAGTAGTCTACTACTTGGTGATGCAAGTGCCTCCAATAGAAATAGCCTTCAGCTTCTTGTAGATGACCTACACCCCTAAGTGACCACCCATAGAACTAGGTGTACCATAACTCAATTATCTGTTTTCTGAGGGTTGCATCTGATACTACTACCAATTTCCCTTTTCTTCCTAGCATATGATAGGTTCTAGGTGTAGTGCTGGAATCTGTCATTCTGTGTACCACTGATGGCCTTGACGATCTTCTATAATTCTTTATCTTCTTGCCATGATTGTTGTACATTAGCCAACGCTTGAATATGTCATTCTGTACGCCACTGATGGCCTTGATAATCTTCTGTAATTCTTTATCTTCTAGCCGTGACTGTTGTGTATTAGCCAACAATTCAGTGTTCACAATTGTTAAACTGAATAAGATTGGTCGATCAACAGGACACTTTAATATTGCATCTGCTACGAAATTCTCACTGCCTTTCTTGTATTGAACCTTATTTTCATATCCCATCAACTTGGCTAGCCATTTCTACTGTGCTGGTGTTGCAATTTTCTATTCCATTACATATTTTAAACTTTGGTGATCTGCCTTCACCACAAAGTGGCTGCACAATAGATATGCTCTCCACTTCTAGACTGCATTGACCATTGCCATCATTTCTTTCTCATAAACAGATAGCCCTTGATGTTTCTTAGATGAAGCTTTACTGAAGTAAGGAATAGGTCTTCCCTCATGTAACAAAACAACCCCTATTCCTTAGTTGGAAGCATCTGTCTCTACTGTGAACTCCTTGGAAAAATTTGGTAATGCCAGCACTGGTGGATTAGACCAATTGAATGCATCAGTGGTATTATTAGACCAATTGAATGCATTTTTCCTGAGTAGATCAGTAAAAGGCTTGGCTAGGTTCCTTTAGTCCTTAATGAACCTATAGTAATAACCAATAAGCCCTAAGAAACCCCTTAGCTCCTTGACACGTTTTGGTATGGGTCATTCATTAATTGTACTGATCTTCTGAGGATCAAGCTGATACTCATTCTTTAGTGATTAAGTGTCCTAATTAATCAATCTGCTTTTGAGCAAATGAGAATTTATTCCTCTATGTGCTTGTCCAGAGTTTCAAAAATAATCTTTAGATGTTGTAAATGTCTCTCCCCTCTCCCAACTTTTAGTATGTTATCAAAGAATACCAACAAGAATTTTCTCAGAAATGGCTTGAAGATGTCATTCATAAGGCTCTGGAATGTTGATTGAGCATTGATCAAGCCAAATGGCATGACCAAAAACTCAAAATGACCATCATGTGTACGAAATCCAGTTTTTTTTAACAATTGCAAGATGCATTCGTATATGATGGTAATTAGTTCTTTAGTCCAACTTAGTGAAAAACATAGCTCCAAACAATTCATCTAGTAACTCTTCAACAATTCATCACTTTGCCATCTGCAACTACCACTCTAATGGATGGAACTTGTGTTGTTCTAACTCTAAACCTTTTGACTACTTCTGGATGAATGAAATGTTGGGGACTGCCACAGTCAATCAGGATGTTAATTTGTTTTCTTCTTACTTGATCATGTATCCTCGTGATTTTGAAGTTAGGCACCATGATGTTGGACATGGCATTAGCAGAGATATAAACTAGATCACCTTGCCAGGCTCATTCTCCCCCTCCAGTTTTTCATGATCCTCCATCTCTTCGTCTAATTCTTCTCCCACATACTCAATCTTGAACAACTGCCTCTTTCCAAAGTTATGACCAAGGCCCATATTTCTCATTGCACAAAAAACACAAGTCCTTGGCCCTCATCTCATCCATTTCTAAAGCGTTGATAGTCCTATTTGTTTTTCTGAAGGGCTCCAATTTTCCATACCCTTTGTTTGTAGGTGTAGGCAGTAGTTGTGGTTTACTGGTGCTCCGTTCGTTGATAGTAGAAAACCTTTAAAATTTGTTAGGCTGAGTGGAATTACTTCTTGGTATCCACATGTTCTATTGCTTCCTGGTATTCATAATCTTGGCCTCTTCTATTTTGGCCCATCCAAATGCATGCTGCAATGTTTGAGGCATGAATATCCTAACCCCCAGTAGAATGTCTTCCCTCAGCCCCCTCAAGAAACACCTCACAGCATATGTCTCTAATAGTTCTATCATGTTCATCAGCTCTTCAAAATGATACTCCATAACATACTTGGTCTATTTCAAGCTTTTGAGGTCTCCCATGGGGTTATCGTATAAACATCCACCAAATCTAGATCCCAAGGCCAAAACATACTCTTCCCAAGAAGGCATTTCTCTCGTCAGTCTTCCATCCATGTAGACCTAGTGCCACTATAATGCCTTCCCTTCTAAGTGCATAGCAGCTATTCGCACTTTGGTTTCAAAAGGGGTGTCATCTACTTCAAAAAATTGATTACATTAGTACAACCACCACTTGAAATCTTCTCTCCCAAATCTTGGAAAGTCCAGGCAGAGAGATCTTGTGAGAGCTTAATAGTTCCCTCCCCATTGGAAGCTTGACCTCGAATTGAATGTGAGAGAGATCCTTGTGGCATGGTAGGTTGCTGTAAATGTCTTTCCATTACTAATGTCCTAAGTGCTGCCAAGTTCTTGATAGTTTCTTCAAACCTTCTGTTGTTTTGAGACCTTATGCCCTTCGCCAACGTAGTGATCTCAAGCTAATTATGCTGACCTGGCTCTGATAGCACTAATAAGGAAGGTAGAAAATCTTCTTCCTGAAAACCCAAAAAATTGAATAAAGAAGAAAACACTTTTGTGGAGTGATGGAGAAATTGATTAAGACTTTATTGATAGAATGAGAAAGAATTACAGAGAAAAATCCAAAATCACCTTCCATCGCCTTTCTTTCCCCTTTTTATTCTTCTTCAACCAAATTAGTTAACCTCTTAACAAACTAACTACCACAACTAACCATTCAACCAATTGTCTCTGGACACATGTTACAAGACTTTGTTTAATTGACTAGACAACTGAGACAATAAACGACCACGTTTTGCTATCATCCATTAAGTCTAATGGTGTCATTTTCTTCAACCATAGAATTCCCTTAATATCAGAGAATATTGGATGCACAAGATATTATTTCAATACCAAGAAAACAAGCAAGTTGCCAAGCTCAGAAGAGAAAATTTATTGGACAATTGAACAATAATGGAATCAACCACAGTCAAATCACTTCACGTAATCATTGTATCATCCACATACACCAAAAGAAAATAGTGCAACCAATAAGGTTATAAAGAAATAAAGAAGAATCGACATGAGAACCAACAAAATCAATACTTAGCAAGTAAGTGGTTAACCTTTGAAACCAAGCCCTAGGTGCTTTTTAAAGGTTGTATAAGGATTTATTTAACTTATAGATAAAATTAGGATGATTTTTATTAACAAAACCCTGAGGCTAAACCATGTACACCTTTTTCTTCCAAATTACCATGCAAGAATGCATTGCTATCATCAAGTTGTCAAAGTGACCAACCACAAGAGACAGCAACAGATAGGACTAACCTTATTGTCATAGGTTCAACCACAGGACTGAAGACCTCATTAAAATCTAAGCCATGTTCTTGAGTGTGACCTTTGTGACTAAACATTCAATTGTTCCATCCATTCTACATTTTATTTTGTAAAATCATCGATTGCCAACAACATTGTCTATGGACAGCCAAGACACAAGGGTCCATATTTTTGTTTGATAAAGAGCTTCAATATCAAGTTCCATAGCCTTTCTCCATTCAGGTATTCTCAATTTGAATGGGAGATAAGGAATCAAATTTAGATGATGTGTAAAGATAAGATTTTTTTGGCTGAGATTGTTGGTCTTAGCTTCATCGAATGAGTGCGGTTTGGACCAGAATTCTGGGAAGATGATTTAGTTGTTTGTTAGATTAGAGCAGCAGGAGGATTTGAATTAAGGTTGTTTCACTGAGATGGAGATTGAGAAGGTTGATTTGTAGTTGGACTTTGAATTGAGATAGGAGATGAAGGAGATGATGAGAAAGTTCGTTGAGATGTTCTTTTGGAGAAGAGTTTGACTTGAGGGATAATTGATCTGCAAGTCAGAATTATCAAAACATGGATGAAAAGAACTTGAGTTGAAAAATTACCTGAAACTGCCGTAGGAACAGTCATTTGTGGATGTGAATAAGGAATTTGAAGTAAAGAAGGTTTAGTTGCAATGTCTATTGCCATATTGTTCGAAATAAACCTAAAACATGTTTAAACAGAAAGAATTTTTCATCAAATGCAAGATGTCTAGCACAATACGTCCTGCCCATTTTCTTATTTTGGAGAATAACTCAAGAAAACACATTGTTTGGAATGAAACGAGAATTTATTTGTGTTGTATGGGCAAGGTAAAGGATAAACTGCATAGTCAAACACTCTAAGAAACATGTAATCAGGATTAGTTTTAAACAAAACTTGAAAAGGAATTTCATTGAACAAAGAACTAGTTGGCATGCGATTTATTAGAGAAATGGCAATTTCAAATGCAAATTGCCAACATTTAAAAGGTGCACCCCGATGTCCCAATATAACAAGGCCAAGATCAACAATATTTCTATTTTTTTTTTTTGGCAATTTTATTTTGTTCATGAGTGTGTGGATGAATTGTCCCGTTATCTTTAAAATACTTATGTGAGGACCTGTATTCACCCCTTCCCCAATCAGAATTAATAGATTTAATTAGGCAATTAAATTGCTTTTCAACAATGGCTTGAAATTAGTAAAAGATCACACGAACTTTGCTCTTACATTTGATTGGATATAACCAAGTAAATAGAGAGAGTGATAATCAATAAAAAGAACAAAGTATTTATGCTCAGAAGAAGAAAAACTTGGAGCAGCACCTCAAACATCACTGTGAATTAATTCTAATGGACTTGAACTATGATTTCTTGTGAATAACAATGAAACTTTGTGAAGCTTTTCTAAGCAACAAGCTCACATTCATCTGAGGAGAGTTTATTCGAAGAACAAGGGAAAAGAAATTTTTGAACTAATCTACAAAGAGTTTGATAATTGAGACGACCAAGTCTAGCATGCCAACCCTCCAAATTGAACAAAAAGGTAGCAACATTCAAATTACTTTGTTGTTAAAGAGTGACACGGAGCTTGTAAAGACCTAACTCACTTGTTCCACTGCAACATCATCTTTTTGTTAATCTAATCTTTCACAAGAGAATGGTCAAATGAAACTCAAAGAAATAGTGATTATCACGAAAAAAATTTTGTACGGATAACAAAGATTTTGTAACACAAGGGACATACAAATTGTTTCTAGGAAAGTTGAGATCAAGTTAGTCAGGACCTTTTGAAGTGACCAAAGTATCCCCTTATAAAGCAGTGGAATTGATGAACCAAAAGGGAGAACATTCAAGGTCAACGGTCAAAGATTGAAGCCCTACTTCACCGGTCAAATGATTCCTAAAGGAGTAATTTATCCTTCAGGAGAATCTAAAGATGAATGATAAATGGTTGAAAGTCAAGCTTTTGACAATAACTAAAGCGTTTGTTGGGAAGGCAACCCTACTGATTTTGGTAATTTAAGTTGCTTTGGTATGTTATTTTATATTTTAGTTAGGTTTTAAATTTAGTTATTTGATTTGTTGAGAGTTGAAGTAGAATGTGAGGAATGATAACCAGTGCTCAAGGATTCATGATTAAAC
Source organism: Mitragyna speciosa (assembly GCA_024721245.1). Taxonomy (NCBI): domain Eukaryota; kingdom Viridiplantae; phylum Streptophyta; class Magnoliopsida; order Gentianales; family Rubiaceae; genus Mitragyna; species Mitragyna speciosa. The sequence continues at coordinate 11,096,353 of CM045560.1, forward strand.
TTAGATGTTGGATACCTATTTTTCATATCTCTTGAGTTTCATGTGTTTAGAAGGGTTAAACATCTTTGTTTTATCATTTGAAATATGTTTCAAGTGGTTATGTGGTATAAGGAAACAAAGAAACCAATTTGATGTCTGGAAGTGCAAAGTTACTATTCCATTAGTTTACTATTCAAGCATAAAGTTTAAATAAGCAATGTAGTTGTCATGAAGGTAATCTAGAAATAATTGATGCATGAATTGGTTTTGAGCAAGTTTATTTAACCATGTGGAACATGTTTTGAGTGTTTTCCAAATTAGCAGGTTTGATCCATGCACATTTCATGAATGTTGAAGTTTTGGATGAGTTTAAGGCATGATCTCAAAATTTGTTGATATGTTTACATGCTTACCAAGTTTTTGCCAAAAAATGAGAAGCATAACTGATCAAATTTAGTACACAAAGTGGCTGGAAGAATCAGCCCTGAATTGCAGAAAAGGGCTTCAAACATCCGCGACGCGAATCTAAAAGAGAGTCTGCGGATCTAGTCCATTGGATTAGATTTTGGGAACTCACCAAGATTCCGCCAGTGCAGAGATTCGCGAATTGCACCAGCTGATCTGACCCGTGTATCCAATTTTGAGAGGGTAGCGAAGATTCGCAGGGCACAGCTGATCCGCAAGTGAGAAAGATAATCCACCGACCTGACCCGCGGATCGTCTACAGATTTTAACAAACAATAGGGGCTTCAAACAAGTATTTTCTTTCTCTCTTCTCTACAAATACTCTCAAACCCCTTCCCCAAACTTCATCTCCTCCCATTCTACCATCAAATTCTTAGGAAAATCTCACCAAGAATGCTCCAAACAACACATTCTAAGCAAGATTTAACACAAAACACTCACGAAAAAGGGAAAATCTCATATTTCATGTGAAAACCTAGATTTTCCCTCTTTCACTTTGGTGTTAATTTGAAGGATTTTGTGGCCAAATCTTCACTCCTCACATATCATTGGAGCATTTGCATATCACTTGAGGTATGTTTCTAACCTTAATACGTGAATTTAATTTCTTTCATTTTTCCTTGGTTTTCATACCAGAATTTTGAAGGTGGAAATCTTGCTATGTTTTGTGTATTTTGATGATAAAAATGGATCATTTGCACTAGTTTGAACATGGGTAATACCTGTATGGAGCAATTTTGACATAATTTCTTGAATTATGCTAGATTAAACTTGAAATTTTAGGAAAGAAGTGAGCATGTATGTTTCGTGCATTCTGATATCATCTAAGGCTTAATTCAATCATATGATGAACTTGTGAATGTAACTGAATAATTAAAGTAAGCTACATTGGTGTTTAAGACCTAATTTTAGCAATGGTGATTAAAGAGGCATAAATGACAAAAATACAGACAAATGGAAAATAGGAGGACATCTATGACAATATTCATGATTATTGGACTGAAATGAGCAATATGACCATAAATGTGAAGTAGAGTGGAGTCTTTTTGTGACAAAATGGAGAATTTGCTTAATGAAATCATAAAAGCATGACAACCAATTCATGGTTAAAAGATGCTAATTTGAATGCTTTGTGTGCATCTTCCGAAGAGGCTAACCATCTAAATGAAACCAAATTGCATAAATAGATTCATTTGCTCACATTATCCTTTGAACATGCATGTAGAAGTAGAGATAGTATGTGAATAGTTGAAGGCCTTATTCCAAACCATGATTTGTGCTTAATTAGACATATCTTATGCAGTGAATATCATGGTACAGAATTGACCTTGGATTTAATGATCAACTTTATTTGCATAGTCTTTAGGTAAATTTATGCTTTGTTGCCAAAATGAAATGTCTCTTTGCATTCTTGTTTTGAAATCTTAAAGCTCACTCTTAGCTTTCGTGTTTGCCTTAGATACAAATGTCAAGGAGAAGAGAAAGAACACAAATTAAACAATCAAAGGAGGAAGAGGAACAAGCTCCTCAATTTGATGCTAGGCACTTCAAATCAGTATAAAACGAACAATGGTACAACGACCGGGTACACAAAGAACTAATCAAGGAAAAGAGTCCAGACAACAATGTAGATCAATTCTTTCATATTAGTGACCAAGTTCGCACGAAAAGGATGGGTGCCAATTCTACACTTGCCCGAGCTTATTTTTCCCAAGTTAGTGTGAGAGTTTTATGCCAATATAGTCGACAAGGAGGGACATAGTGCATCATATCTACATACTACAGTGCGAGGAAAGAGAATTGTATTATTGAGATCTAGAATAGTAGAAATGTTGCGTTGTAGAAATGAGGGAATGGATGTAGACTCCAAGAAGGATATAAGTGGGAAGACCAAAATTGGGACATTCGAGTAGCCAAAAGAAGATTCGGAGTCCGTGACGATGATAACATGATGAGGAGATCATGAAAGGAGCCAAATGGTTTGATAATGCTCATCATATCCTTATTTATATTTTTGCTCATAATCTGATGCCCAAAAGAAGTAGTCAAAATGAAGTAAGAATGCCAACCTATATCTCCTTAATAAAACGGTTAATGGGCAAGGATATGACCTCCACCAAATTCCTATTACCTAGTATAATAATTAGTTACATACGCACCATTGCGTGATCTCGGGTTCTAGAAACTTGTTTTGGATTTTCCAGGTTGTTGACCAGGATATTTGAGCATTTTGGAGTCAACACCAAAGGAGTGGCACCTCAGCTTATTCCAAAGACATATATCGTCACGGTGCCTTTACTCCGCCGCATCCACTTGAAAGACCCAAGTGTTCTTGATCACATTCCGAGCCAACAAGAAGGAGAGCGGCAAGGAGGCGATGAAGAATCTTCATATCATACAGGGTCTTCTACCTCTACTCAAGTAGGACCTTCTACTGCTGCCCACGCAAGGCGATGCTCAACCCTTTAGCAGCAACTATTTGAAAAAGTAAGTAGCTTTAGGAATGAACAAAGGTAGTCCTTGCACTCCATCAATCAAAGGCTTGACACCATAGGTGGATGACTGCAATACTTGAAGCACAATTGGAAAGAGCATCATGATCACCCTCCATTTCCTTAGTTTCTTAGGCATTTTTTTGCTTTCATTTGGTTTAAAGACTATGCTTTTGTTATTTATGTGGTTGAATTCTAGTTACTAATGAACTAATGCAGCTTATTTGATATTATTCCTAGTACTATTCTGATGATCAAGGCATGTTCAAACTGCTCAGACATCATTTCATGGGAGTTTTATTGTTTTACAATCTTTCCTCACTTTTCTTCTACTTCTTTTTGCCACACATTGAGGACAATGTGTATTCTAAGTGTGGGGAAATGGGAGGAGAGGATTAAGGACTATGTTTACTTATAAAGTTGTTTGAGATTGTGTGAAAGTGTCTTGGAATTTGGTGGATATTGGTTGGAAAATTTGACTTGATCTTGTGTTTGGCAGGGAGTTTGGTCCAGTTATAGGGGAAACTATGTCAAATTTTTCCTAAATTTTTCTATATTTTACCAATTTACCTATTTTTCCAAGCACATTTTTAAATTCCCCTAAGTTTGGAAGGCTATCTTGGCCTATTTTAGTTTCTTGACCTATTTTAGTTTTTGCAAAAATTCAAGGTTAATAAAGTCTTCTACATGTTGAAATAATTACATGTAATTTCTCAAAATAATTTTATCCAAATAAAAGGTAATACTTATTATGTAATTGAAAATTCTTGTTTTGAGGAAAGTATATTAGGTCAAGTAGTTATGCCCAAAAGACCACATATTTGTATTGAAATTCTTTTCTTTACTCGGTTTTACTAATTGAATGATAAATATGGATAGTTAAGTGGTACAAATGCTTTATGATTATTAGTTTAAGAGGGAAAATGATGTGCTAATTGAACTTAAAAAAGAAAAAGAGAAATAACAAAATTAGAGAGCAAAAATGATATTTGAAACTACTCCAATAAATTATAGTACTTAGCAATCGGGAATCTTTATAAAAAAAATGTCAATTTTTGCGTCAAACGGTACTATGAATTAAGAGTATCCACAAAGCAACTTGAGAATAAAAAATTATTTAGTAACCAGGGATCTTCATCTAAAAATGTTGATGTTTGTGTCAAAAGATGATTTTCATTCTCAAGTATAAAGTGAACAAAGTGCAAAATGAAATGAAGTGTTAAGTAACCGGGGGTCTTCATCTAAAGATGTTGATCTTCGCGTAAAAAGACAATTTCATATCGTTCAAGAAAATGACTCATATGTACATCCCTCTTTTATGGCATAATCTTAAGGTATAATGACTACTTGATTAACCATATAAATTGTTGTTTGTAAAACTTAGTAAGGCAAGGGAATTTGATTCAAACTAATGGAATTATGGTATAATTACTTTTCCTTTACTTAGTATTATGAGTACTAAAAAAAAAAAGCAAGAACAAAGACATTGCATAATGATTATCAACGTGCTCAATCTTGGAAAATTGTTTTGGAAAAAATACATGAGTTATTTCAACCCTTGAATCTTTATTTGACCTTTTGATGTTCTAATTGCTTGAGGACAAGCAATGATTCAAGTGTGGGAGAGTTTGATGACTGAAAAATTTGCCAAGATTAGTATATATGTTATTATGTATTTTTGGTGTATTTTTAGCAGAATTATAGTACTTTTTGGCACCAAATAACTTGTTTTCAAAAATTAAGGTTTTCTTTCCGAAATTAGGATTTTTACTCTAATTTGTTATTTTGAACTATTTACTGCACAATTTTTATGCACCTTTGCAGAGTCACCATACTTAATCTCAAGATAGAGCCAATGGAAGTCAAAGAGGATCAAAATCAAAGTGATTAAGTAGATTGAAGAATTATTGAAAAATTAATGGTGCAAAATTTGAGAAATTGGAAAACTTAGCAAAAATGCGTAGAAATGCATGGAAAATGACAAGAACACGTGGAATGACAATTCGGCAAAATTTGACACAAGTGGACACAAGTTTTGGATTCGCGGATCACCCATCTACAGATTGCACCTGCGAATCGACACCGACTGCCAGTTTTCTGCTACTGCAACTTGTTTCATCTTCCAGCTTTTTTTTTTGCAGACTTTTGATTTGTATATAGGGTTTTGCAAGTTGTAGATTTCATTAGGAATACAAATGAAGACTTTTATGCAAAAATGGACCATCAAGAAGGATCTTCATCATTCCAATACATTGAATGTAGTTGCAAGTTGGAAAATGACTTTTAGGATTCTTGTCTATAAATAAAAGTCATTTGTAAAGAGTTTGGGGCATGCTAAGTTAGAGAAATTGTAGAGAATGGCTAGAATTCTCTTAGTTCATAATAGAGATATTGTGAGTTTAAAAGAATTTCTTGTTGAAAAACCCTTGTGGCAACTCTTGTGGAAGAAATACAAGTTCTTGAAGCCATTCCTCTATTGAATAAGCTCTCTTTAACTTTGTATTCTTCATTTATCTTGATTGCTAGGGATAGTTGTTTTCAAATTACATGTTTTGATTTAGAGGCAACTATGTTGAGCTAAATTCCTACTTCTAGGGTTTTGATGAAACTAATGAATCCATATTAAGACTTGTAGTTGATCAAACTTGCCATTTCTTACTTTTGTTTCTTCAATTATTCAAGATTGAACCTTTGTATATGAAAGGCCATCACATGCAAAGCATCTTAGTTGTTAAGATTCAATTAAGTTTGTTCTTAATAATAGAAAATGAATACTTGAGCTTAAGTCCTAACACATGAAAATAGTGTTATGCTTATGAGGATTTAATGAAGCAATTCATGCATGTAAAGTCTACTTTATCATGGTAGTAGGTAAATTGAATCAATTCATTGTGAAAACAAGATTTTTTTTTTTTAAACTATTGTGAAAACAAGTTTTGATACAAATGGAATTGTACTCCTAACCAAGGCAAGTTTGTGTTGGCAAGTATTAATCTCTACACCTTAATCTTGATCATTAGTGGATTCATTACCTTATAACTCATTCCATAATTGTTTTTCTACAAGAATTCTTGCAGTTTCTACAAGATTTTCTTAGTTAAATTCTAACCAATTCATATTTGTTCAATTAATCGTTGCTTAGATAATAAAGAAAGTGATAAAACTCTAGTAATTGCACTTAGTTGGATTCCTCGTGGCATTCGACCCTAATTTCTTATACTACAACAATCCGTATACTTGCGGTAAAAGTTGAGAGATTAGATTTTATTACTTGACTTTTATGTGTATGTTGCTTGATTTTCTATACCTAATCTATACCATGTCAACCTCCATATTCATTGAATAAAAAAAAACAGTTTCTTTACCCCAAATATTGTCATCTATTTACGTCCTCCTTGGCCAGTAATTTTGTCTTCAAATTTAAGTCTTGAGTTGCCAAAACTAAACTTGTCTTTTAGTTCAATTCTTTGGTCGAGACTTCAAATTTTTATCTTCGATGTCCCTGACTTTTGTTATTCATCAAATAGTCAAAGCCGTTTGTTTTGTTATTTCTTCAATTGTCACATATAGCTTTGTTTTGATTTTCTTTGAGTTATTATTTTTTCTAGATAAATAATTTAAGGGCCTACAAACAGTAATCTCGAATCCTACACAACAATCTGAGTAGATTTCTAGTCGACAATATTAAAGGACTGAAATCAAACCTATCAAAGAAGAATTCTAAATGATTGAATTGGTCGCCACAATGTTGCCCCTGATAAGACCAAGAAAAGTTCTTAATCACCAAAGAATTAAGAAAAATTCTTCACGGAGAAAACACTCAAAATTATTAATTCACTAATAAAATTTGTAACAATAAGGACTTACAAAATAATTTGTAGAATACTCTAGAAGCTAAATTAAACTCAATTAGTGAAATAACTGAAACACTAGTTGCAACTTAACACAATATGGTAACTACTAAAAGGTTACAACTTATAAACTAATTAAAACACTTAATATAAAAGAATTAAAGCCTAAAGACCTCTGATAATCACGCCATATAGGTGTAGTTGGGCTGGCCGTTGGTTGTGAGTTTAGGATTATATCAAAATATAGAAATAAATTCACTTAAAATCATACAAACAAGTAAGAAAATTTATAACCTAATATTCGTTCCGCAAGTGCACGGGTCGATTGTAGTTGAGACGAATATTAGGGTCAATTCCATAAGGAAACAAGAACTAGCAACTACCAAAGCTACTAACTTGCTTTATTATCTAAACAATCAAACTTTGGGGAGATGAAAATGGTAGGAAAAATCTAATCCAAGTAATGAAACAATGCAGAAACTTAGTTAAACAAAGCTGGCTAGACTTAAGAATCCACTTTATATGCAAGTCAAGCTTATGGCCAAGATTATTTTATTCAAGATTAAGGTTCAATTCCAATTATACTCCAAACTAGATCTTTCTTTGAATGGAGGACTACTAATACATGAGCTTTCCTACTCTCGTGGTAAAGTCTTGCATGCATTAGTTCATTAAACTTATGGGTTGTGGCTTTAAACCTTAATCCACCTATGTGAATCACTACTCTGTAAGATTCAACATAAGTTCCATTTATTCTTTCTATTGTTAAGTGCAAATCTCTTTGTCAAATAACAACTAAGATGACTTGAAGTTGGTAGCTAATCAATAATAAGTGTTAAGACCAAGTAAATGACTAAACAAGAATAAATTTTGCCATAAACTAATTTTAAACATATCAAAGCTTCATCTTATACCTAGTTAGTTCAACTTAGTTCAACATATTTAAGGTTAACTAAAGCACATAAATGAATCTAAACAAGCATGCATGAATGAAACTAGAAAGAGTAAGGTAAGAAATGCTCAATATGCAGTTGAACATGGCTCCTAGTGCTTCTTCCTTCATTCTATCAAACATGTTGAGTACAAGTTTCTTCAAGGTTTTGCCTACAAGAATTGAAAATTCCTACAAAACTAAGAAGAAAACTAATCTAAGTATTTACAAGGAGTGCTCCTCCTATCAAGCTATAGGTTTATACTCTTTTAAGCACAAAACCAAGTGTATCTTTCATTAACTACAAAAGCATATACTTATAGGAAAATCCCTAGCTCAAGTCCTTGTCCAAATTGAAAATTTCATGATGAAATTTGATTCTCTTTGCCTCAAAAGTCTTCCTTGATCTTTGTGTTATCTTCTAGGACATTCCAAAGTGTAGCTAGACATTGTAATTATCTGCAAAAGTTGTGTGAATAAGCTGCAAATTGAAGGGAGTCGAAATCTACAAGTTGGCGTTAATCTGCTAGGTGGCTGATTTGCGGATCATGACCTATAGATCACTCCCTGTTGTCCATTTTGCCTTTTAATTTTTAGTTATTCCCATAATGCCCTTGAGATATTTTTTCACAAGTAAACGATAGTTGACCTGGTAGAATTTGATGAAGAAAATATTTTTTGAAAATTCCAAGTTTAAATGATAAAAATGGTACAACTTGAATCAACTTTGAATTTGATATTCGTTGAGCTTCAATTGATCCAAATTGTATTTAATCGTCCTTTCCCTGCAAAATCACATAAACTTGTGCATTAATTTGCTCAAAATAATAATTCTACCATAAATCCCTAATTTTCGGTCTAAAAACTCTAATTTTAAAGCAATCCTTGATTTGATGAAAAATAATCAATTGAGCCATTTTCAGATAAAAAATGTTAAAAACATATTAAAAATAATAAAATCATATATAAAATACTATGATAAAATAAGTGAAAACTATTACTTATCAGTTGTCCCTCATAAAAACTCTCTATTGGGCTCAATCAGTAACTTTGGACTTTTTGAATCCTTTTAGGCCTTCTAGCAAAACTTGGACGGATTACATGAGGTCCACGGATGGATTCCCTTCTTGAATACATGCTTAATCCATAGCCAAACTCCTGGCCCAAGTGCTTAGTTGATATCCATGATCCTCAAGTACAACCTTGAGCCGATAATCCAAACTTGACTAGATTCTCATAGCTCACATGTCTTGTTCCTTGATGAACAAAGCCTACTTAAGCTTAACACGTCCTAATTGATACTTGATCCCATGCTTAAAAGCTTGATGTTGACATAGTAAATTGAACTCTTTAGACTACACAAGATCAGCAAACATGTACATCGTACGTGCCTCAGATGCCTATCATTCCCTCCTCCTCGAAAAGATTCGTCCTCGAATCACTTACAATACATAAATCAACATTAACGATCATGAAAGATCAATCCATACCATCACACTTTCCTTGTAAGTCCAACTCGTGGGTTTTAAGGCTTTCCACACACAACTCGGTTTATTCTCGGTGGGGACTAAACAAAAAATCACTATAATTTAATGAGCTAACCCCATAAAACTTAGACACATGTAGTAATGGTGTAAGAATTAATTCATGTTTTAAAACAGCAAATTTCTCATGTGTGCATTAAATTCTAAAAATATGAACTAAGAATAACACACCTGCACTCATTATAGTACGATCATGCAACCAACCATCATAAAAAGAAATTAAACTTCTAAAGAAAGAATCTGGTGAACACGACTTAATGAAATTCATATGTACAAAACGTGAATAAGCAAATCTTCTAAACTCATACGGCAATAAACACTCTAAAACACAATTATTATGCCTTACTAAACATTTAGACTCCTAAAATAGAATGCATGAGCACACACGTATACCTTAACACTAAAGACATAACATGAAGTAACATGCAACTTATGACAAATTATGATATGCAATGCACGATCAATCAAACTAATACTAATGAAAGAATAATCATAATCATGCACTAGTAAACTAGAATGCAATTTACAACTACTTAAAATAGAATGAACATGCAAATCTAGTCTAGGATGCAAAATTATACTAGAATGGAAAACACATAGACGACTAAAATAAAAAATTTTTTGCAACCAATCAAACAAATTAAACAAGTTAGTATCCTTAATGGTGACGTTCAACTAGAATCACTCTTTGATAAGCCCTTTGTCCACCAGATTAGCCTTTTGCTCTATTTGAACTCCCTTACTTGTCGTTGGACAGTCAAGGCAAAATTGCAATCTTTCGCCATTTAGCAACTTATTGGCATATTCTCTTGAAGATCAACAAAGTCAGATTGTATCTCAACACCATTGTAAGAGTGCAAATCCGATAGCATGACTCCTTTATGCTTAGCTCCATCATGCTACACAAAAGACACAAAAATACTAGGGAAATATTGGTTAAGAGTGTCAATTAATAATCCTCTTCTTTTGAACACAATTGTACAAGAGATTTAGGTCTCAAAAGTAGAACACTTTTATATTTTACTAACTCTTTTATTTTTATTAAAACTTTTTCCTTCATGCTCACGTTATTTTCACTCTTATTTTCCCCCTCAAGAGCACTCTTTTCTTTTGTTCCTCATTTTACACTTTTCAGCTATTCTAAGTTGATCTTTGTAAGCTTCAGATGGCTTCAAAAGTGTCAAGATGATGCTCTTTTTGTTCCACATAAATGAGTACATGTTTTTATACCCATCATATATCACTCTCTAATTGAATTGCCAAGGTCTTCCCAATAGAATGTGACATGTTTGCATTGGTGCAACATCATGTATGATTCCATCCTCATATCTCCGTATGGCAAAAGACACTACAACTTGCTTGGTGACCTTCAAATCTCCCGTGTCAGCAAGCCATTGCAAATTATACGGCTTTGGATGTCTCAAGATGGGTAGGCTCAATTTTTTACGAATAATACATGCAATATCAGTACAACATTCACTATCAATAATCAAGTTGCATAAATTGTTTTGGATGAGGCATCTAGTGTGAAAGATATATATACTCTCCTTGAACTTCTTCATCCTCCCTCTTAGGTTGAATAGTTAATGCTTTATATGTGATTAAAGATTTCCAACAAGTTGGATTTGTGAAGTATAGCCCACTACTAGTCCTATCATATTTATTGCTCCTATCTTTGGTCATCCCAACCCTAGAGGGTTCACCAACACAAGTGGTCAATCTAACCTATCTTGAGGAGTTCAAGGGCACAAGGCTTCGCATTTCAGGCTTGGAGAGTTCATGTTTTAGCACCCACTCAAGAATCAACAAGCAGGTGGTCACACATAAGGTAAAAGGTGCGAGATAGAATTGTCAACGGATAGAACCAGCAGCCAATGAGTAGCGAATTCGACATTCTAACCAGTGGCCACATCTCAGGCCGTGCCATGGCCTTTCCCGTGGTCTTTATCAACAGCTTACGATTTCATTATTTTTCAGTAGTTTTTAGTTTAGTTATAAGTTATATTTAATTTAGACTTTCCTATTTATCTCTTAGGGTTTGTACGCCTATATAAGGCTAGTTATTGTAGGGTTTTCATTAATGTTATATTGAATGATGAATTAAAATCAATAAAAATTACTTTTTGCTCCCTTTGAGGGATTTCCTAGTTCTTGGTGATGAGAACCTTTCTTCGACTATTCAAGAGAGATTCTTGAGAGTTGTTCCTTTATACCTTAAGTTCTAATCAACAAGTGTGATTAGGGTTTAGGTTTCTTCTTGTTAGATTCAAACAGTCTCATTCCACGGGTTGGATTGGGCTCAAGCGATTCGACAATAGTTTGTATTCTTTGATAATTTGATCCAAATCTGCGGGAGGGTTTGGATTAGATTATCACTTGATCTTCAAGATGATCCTTTGGGGAAGGTTTCTTTACGAAGATTTGAGGGTTTTAGGAGCATTGTCATCCTAGGGTCCCTGTTTCTCCATCAAGTATTGATCCAATTCTACGAGAGGGTTTGGATTGATTTACACTCTGATCTTTAAAACGGTCTTTTGGGGATGTTCTTGTGACACACGAAAAGGGAGATCAACCTCGGTTCGTGTCAATTGGTATTAGAGCTATTGGATCTTGAAAGAAAATCAGGTTTTTTGTTGTGTTTAACCCACTTGGGTATATCTCTTTTTGTTGTTACTCCATTTGGATATATGTTTTAATTTTTGTTGTGTTATTCTTGGTTCAAAATTTGATTTTTCTTGAATCAAAATTGTGTTCTTTTGTAAGTTGATTGTCAAAAAAGAAAAAGTCACTATTCACACGTATTGTAGCGTCACTGTTCATCAGACACTGTTCACGGCCCAGGTACTATTCGCGTCAAAGTCACTGTCATCGCCAAGAACACTAGTTCAAGTGTTACTGTTCGCAACAAGGTTTACTGTTCATCCCTATTTTTTCAGAATTTTTTTTTAGTTTTTGTTTTGTATGTTTTTGGTAGTTGATCTTTTGTATTGTGTGAGTTGTAAAAAAAAAAAATAAAAAGATAGTTGTAAGATTGGAAGTATTTTTTAGTGAAAAAAAGTATAAAAGTGAGATCTTCGTAAAAACCTAGACTTGGAAGAAATTTGATTATTTTTACAGGCTATTGATGTTGAACTTCTAAAATCCTAGTATATTCGTTCGTGAATTCCAAAGAGGCATTAATAAAAGTAGAGATAATTGGGATGCCAAGAGATCAAGTGATAGAAAGAGCCATTCTAAATCCTCTATGAAGGCAGTCAACGATGAATATGGCTATGACGGTAGTACTTCTAAGAGAAAGGAGAGGTCTTCAAAATCCAAATCCTCTAGGATTCATCATTTTGATTCTTCGATATTGAGATGAGATGAAAGATTGATGTGCTACTTTCATAGAAGAGATGCAGAAGTTTGTGGACAAATTAGAATCACACATTGGTGCTTCAAGGAAAAAGCAAAATCAAGTAGTCCAGTGAGGAGAAGCATCAATCGACTATGAAACTTGAAGTCAAAGAACGTCCACAACCAATGGAGGTGCATATTGAGGAGAAGATTGGAGCAGTCGAGGCGTCACCTTTGAAGCTTACTGAAACTACAACGCCATTACTAGAGGAGCCTTGTGGCATTGATGATGAAGCATTATTGGAAGAGTGTACTGTTCTTGAACCATTAGAGGAGTCATTAGACGAAGAGCCATCAAGTGTTGAACAATCCCTTGTGATCGTACCCTGTTACTTATCTACCATGGGCAACTGATTCGATGACGAATCGTTTTGAAGAGGGGGAGTTTGATTACGTGCAGTGCAGTGGTCATCCCGACCTTAGAGGGTTCACCAACATAGGTGGTCAATCTAACCTATCTTGAGGAGTTCAAGAGCACAACGCATCGCATTCGGGCTTGTAGAGTTCATGTTTTAGCACCCACTCAAGAATCAATAGGCTGGTGGTCACGCATAAGATAAAAGGTGTGAGGTAGAATTGTCAACAGACAGGAACCAGCAGCCAACGAGTATCGAACTGGACATTCTGACCGTGGCCGCATCTCAGGTCATGCTGCGGCCTTCCTCGCGGTCTTCATTAGTAGCTTACGATTTTATTATTTTTCAGTAGTTTTTAGTTTAGTTATGAGTTATATTTAATTTAGACTTTCCATATTTATCTCTTAGAGTTTGTACGCCTATAGTAAGGCTAGTTATTGTAGGGTTTTCATTAATGTTATGTTGAATGATGAATTAAAATCAATAAAAATTGATTTCTTCTTTCTGTGAGAGTTTCATGAGTTCTTGAGATGAGAACTTGTTCTGTCTTTTCAAGAGTGATTCTTGTGAGGTTATACCTTTGGGTTTTTATCAATAGGTTGATAAGGGTCTAGGGTTATCTATTAATTGGGTTTCAATCAATGGGGTTTGGTTGGGGTTGAATTATTTGTAGGTAAATTAATCCAATTCTACTGGGACGGTTTGGATTGATTTACACCCTGATCTTCAAGACGGTTCTTTAGGGATGTTCCTTGTGGACACACGAAAAGGGAGATCAACCTAATTCATGTCATCATCACTTGATGTTATGCTCTCAATGTCTCTATTGTCTATAATCACTATGATCTTTTTGTTTGGAAATTGTGAAGCAATGTGCTTATGCTCTTGACACTTGAAACACTTGATTTCTCATTAGTGCATAGGTGCTTCATTTTTCCCCTGGGTTGCAGCCTTGTTGATGATTTTTCAGCCTTGCTCTTGACTTTCTCCTTTGGCTTTTGCTTAACTCACTTTTCCCTCCTTTCAATTGCTAGTGATTCTCTCCAATAAGCACGATTTGATGAGCATGCATAAGCATGAGCTCTCTTAGCCTTGAATTGTCTGTAAATCTTCTTAGCTTTTTCAACCAAGTACTTCCACTCCACATAGCGTTGCAACTCAACAATTTCCGCAATCTTGGGATTGAGGCCAGCAATAAATCAAGCCATGGTCGCCAATCCGTCCGCCTTAACATCAGCTCAGATCAACAGTATCTCTATCTCCTTGTGGTCTTCATACACTGATCATTGTTCCTTGTTTCAGTGTCTGGAGCCTCCTATGCAAATCCCATGAATAATGGTCCGGGAACGAATCTCTTTTACATGGTTAACTTTGATAAATGTCAAAGTAGTGTAATATTTAGTATTACTTAAGCCTAGGTAATTAGTTTTTTTTTTTTTTGAGTTTTTCTCTATTTATTTGCTATTTCTTTTTATTCTTAAGTTCAATAGCTAGATAGTGTATAAGTGCTATTTACTTGCTTTATTCTTATGTTTTTATAGGGTTTGCACATTTCATCACCAATTCTAAATCAATTTGAATGACAATTGAAGGATATCTTGATATTGATTTGAAGTCAGGTAATGAGTTGAAGTCAAGAATTCTTCAAAGTAAGGCCAAGAAGTAATAGAAGAAGAATAATTAGAGAGGAAAAAGTTGGGCAATAACCACATATTTTAGTATTTTGGCAATAATTTAAGCAGGACGAAATCTAATTTTGATGATTCTTGATGGATTTTGAAGCTAAGACAATACTCTATAATTCTTATGAGACATTAAAATCCAGTTCTCACATTTTTATAGCCCAAAGTTCAAGTTACAGAAGCACATTTGCAGAGCGATGCTCTTCCAATTAATTCTCAGTCTTTCAGCCATATCTCAACATATAGACCTCCAAATGATATGATTCTTGTGCAGTTGGAAAGCTATCTCAAAGATGTTTTAAGGAGAAGCTAATTCGACCATCTTCAAGGTAATATCCGTGGGTCAATCCGCGCCATGAATTGCCCCATGGATACGGTCAGAAAGTGTGCTCCAATGTATCTGTGGCTGTATCCACTTCGCAGATTTGTCACGTAATTTTGTGAATTTTTAGCTTTTCGGGTTGAGATCATACAGACATAGCCCTATCTCTTTGGAGTTGAATGAGGAGCAATCTCTCGGTATTTAAGGGCACAAGAAAAACTATGAAAAGTAGATTAAAACCCTAAACACATACCAACACTTTACGCACACCTAGAGAATTATAGAGACAATAAAAGCATAGTAGAGGAACAACTTAAGGGGGCTTTCAAGGAGTAAATCAAGAGGGGACTTCATCAAGATTCCAGGGAAGTTCCAAGAAAACACATGAGTATGAGCTTTCTTTATCTTTTCTTGCTTGTTGTTTATTTTTGTGACTATATACTAAGTTGTTAGGATCTAGATGTTATGAACCCTAAACTCTTATGTTATTGACTTTATTCTTGATATAATGAAAAACCCACTTTATTCTTAGATTTATTCATAAATTATATTGTGTTTGTATTGAAATTTTGCCAGTTTCCTTGATTCAATTATTGATTTCATATTAGCTAATTGAGAAATTGCTCATATGATGGGATAACAGTTACGTCACTAGAGATAGGATCAATTAAGTGTTCCAAGTTAGATTTGAACCTAATTTCATAAATAAAATCCATTGATTGTTAATTGCATCTTCTTGGAGTTTTAATTGAGAAGAGATTCCAATTAATCAATCAAGGGATAGGAATTATATTTCTTGAGAAAGAATCTAAAACAATTAAAGGAATTTAGGGTCGAAATGAATTGGATTGATCATTAATTCAAGTAGAAATCATGCTACATTGAGTTTAGGGAGATTCTACATCTAGATCTGGCCTCTATTGTTGTTAATTCTCTTTATTGATTGTAGGTTGTTATCTTGTTAAGTAGTTAATTTTAGTTTTAGTTAATACTTGGGTAATTTCTCATTCTCCTTGGTAGATTACAGAATAAAAAAAAAATTAGTACTAACATTCATAGTCTCTATGGGGGCAGCAGTTGATACTCATATATACTATACTATAGAAATGATAGGTGCACTTGCCTAAAGAATCCTATAGTATCCTAAGTGGATATCAAGTTTTTGGGTCCATTTTTGGGGACTAGTATATTAGGAATTCTGTATTTTTATTACTCTAACTATTTCTCTCTTTGTTTTGTTCTCATTTAGTTTGGTTTATTTTTTACTTTTCATTTATTTTGCTCATTAAAGAGCTTGTAATCAATTTAGGCAAAAATCTCTAACCATTCTGCACTTAATAGTATTTATAAAAATAACTATTTTTGAGCTCGAATGATCAAGAAAGAAAAACTATACAAATTATCCATTAGACACAAAAATTCATGTTCTAGATATCCGTAAGTGTGGTCTGGGCGTCTGCTTCCATGTCAAATCCTCATCCGGACCATCGTCCAGATGCATTCAGCCCAAGTTGTTTTTTGCCTTTCTGGTGGTCTGGATGTCCACAGATCTCGTTCGAACCCTCATTCGCATCCTCTACGCCTTCTTTCATTTTGAGAACTTCTAGCGTCCGCATCCACATGCTCATTTGGATGCTCTCTGACTTTCTTCAGTTTGAACAATTCTATTAATCCATATGTTCGTATGGTGCATCTGCATGGTCGTCCAGATGGATATTTTGCAGTTCTTTTCTTGCTTTTTAGTTCAATAATTATCCTAACTGCAACAATAACTTGGTAAACACATTAGTGTGCTTCAACATACGTTTGGTAATTATCAAAACTATGATGATCTAGACCTAATGGTCTTCATGTTTAATAAATAAGTCTTATTCTAATAAATGCATAAATTGTTATATATATATAGTGTGTGTGTGTTTGTAAAACTAGAATTGATTAGCTACATATATACAAATAAATTATATACTTGAATTGACTTCACTTTCACTAATAATGGGCAAAGTGCAATTTTTGACCAATTGGTTACATTCCCTCAATCTTAGATAAACAAACTTAGTGGATAGCTCCAACCAAGTACAATTGTTATTTATTTTTTAAAATATATGAATTAACTTCCTCATATATATTTTCTAAACTGATAGAAACCCTAAGCATAGTATGAGGCAATTTTAATTATTGACTAGTTCGACTAATAAAAAATTAATATAGCAAGTTTCTTGATAAATTTTATTCAATTTTAAGTTGTATTATAATGTACCATAAAGAATACTGTTTTTCATCAAGGATTGATCAAATTATTTGAGTTCATTATTTAGTGAGAAAGGATTAATGATATAGATTTAAGCATAAAATAAGTAAACAAAACATGAAAATAAAATAAAATATTTTAATAATTTATTTTTTTATTCATTTTATTTATGGTCAAACTTTATCATCTTCTTTATATTCTTGATTATACAAAAAAAATTAAATTGGTAAACGCAAAAAGTTTTCTTTTAATATTTTACATAATTTTTTTATTTAGGTTGAGTTTATTGTTTATTATTTATTTTCTTTAGACATTAGGTGAAATAATAAGAATCATGATGGTGACAATAGTAATATCTATAAGTAAAGTCAACAAAATTTTATAAACATAAAGTAAGATTAATTTGTTATTTGCTAGTAGTAATTTTTTTATGTTCATATTAATATATGTTTTCCTTTTCTGTCAGCGTTCGTCAACAATTATATATTTAATCAAAATTATTGAAAAAATTGATATACGTTATTTTTTAACTTAATGTGTAAGATTAAATCAAACTTTAGGGGACAAAGTGAGGGGCAAAGTGAAAATTAAGTATTTGGTCTGAAAGGAGCATTTGGAATCAAATTTATAATTTTAAATATCCAATAGGACCTTTAAAAAATTTGACTGATAAATTAGGAAGGTAAGCAAAAGTTTAAGTACTAAAATTAGGCCAAAGAGAAGAGATGAATCGGTATGTTTTCTATTCTTCAAACAGATCACTAGAAAACATTGTTACATCAAAAAATTATTATTTTTTTGGTTACTTTTGACACCTATCCAAAAAAAAAAAAAATTCCTCTTTTTGTGTTGATTGTAACAAAATTTTGCTGATGATCAATGCAGTATGTTTTGGTGATGCCGTTGAAGACCATAATCTTAGTTTGCCGCCAAAGATTATCCTTCGCGACAAACATGGCAGAGAATGGACTTCAAAGCTTAAAACTTAGAATGATGGCCGACATTGGTATTGTGGCGGCTGGGGAAGGCTTTGCAGGGTCAACATTGTTGGACATGATGATACTTGCATTTGTCAGTTTAAGAGAAGAATAGGTGGAGGCCTTTTCATACAAGTGCAAATTGTTCGTCAAAGAGATAATGCTCAAATTCCGAAGTAAACTCACAATGCAATGGCTTTATCGAGTTCAGCTTCTAGTTTTTGTTTTCAGCCTAAGTTATTTGATATTCCAGTTTAAGATATTGATAACAAGTTGATAAGCCATGAGTTGTCGCGTACTCACATAATACAAGCAATATTGGGTTGCAACCTTTTGTTGAACGTTGAAAAGCTTTGATCTTTTTGAATAAAAACTCATCCAAAATAAAATAAAGCTTTTGTTAGACCAAACTATAAAAGCCAATGGTCCCGAGTTCGCACTTATCGCCTCCTCCAAATTCAGCTATATATAGGAGCTCAAGATCTATCAACACTCCATCATTCTCAGAATGATTAAACAGAATATTTCTCCCGTTTCAAACTACAAACACGGAAATTCATCATGAAAAAAACACTTTTCTTTCTTTCATTTCTTCTTCTTAACTCTTTCCTGTATTCAGCGGCAATTTGCTCTAAATATTGTTAAATAAAAAAAAAGTCCCCATTTTGAGGTCACTTTTTTTTTGGATTCCCATATTAACGTCGCCGCACACAGCTTGTGCGGTGACTGATTAAATTTTTTTTTTTTATCCACGTGTGCAGTTGTGCAGTGTGTGTCAGGAGAGCTTTTTGTGCAATTTTTTACAATTGTGAGAGTCACCGCACAAGATTTGTGCGGTGACTCTCACAAAATGCCATCCGAAAATTTTTTTTTTTTTTTAATATGTGGGGCGTCTTTGGGGGTATTTGTGCAATTTATGGGTAATGTGAGAGTCACCGCACAAGCTTTGTGCGGTGACTCTCTATTCCCAATTTTTTTTTTTAATTGCTGGTTTTTTTTTTTTTTTTTTTGGTGTATGTGAGAATCACCGCACGGTAGTTGTGCGGTGACTCTCACACACACCGAAAAATTGCATATCACTTCTTTTTTTTTTTTTATGCTTGAGGGGCCAAAGAAGAAGCTCTGCTTGTCTATACACTAGCCGACCCTTCCATGGCTGAATCTGCTCGACAAGCTTGCCAGCTTTGGGGTGTACCATCAGCTGATATTCTGGGTCCAATAGTAGAAGCAATGGCTTCCCATCTCGGAGTTACATCTTCGGGCCTTGCCCATTGGGCTCCAGGAAGGAGCAGCTCTCTCACGACGGATTACTTCCGAAGGATTGAGGCAATTGAATTCACAATCAAGCAAGATGATGGGGCCTTACCCCAAAATTTGCATAAAGCAGATATTGTTCTTGCTGGTGTTTCTCGCACCGGAAAGACACCACTTTCAAGTTATCTGGCTCAAAAAGGGTACAAAGTGGCAAATGTTCCAATTGTAATGAATGTAGAGTTGCCAAGAACTCTTTTTGAGGTTGATCCAGAAAAGGTTTTCGGATCTCACTATCAATGCTGTCGTCTTGCAAAGAATCAGAAGATCAAGAGCAATGAGCTTGGGCTTTGGTGATGAAGTAAAGAGCAACTATTCTGAAATTGTGATATGCAATTTTTCGGTGAGTGTGAGAGTCACCGCACAACTACCGTGCGGTGACTCTCACATACACCAAAAAAAAAAAAAAAAAAAAAACCAGCAATTAAAAAAAAAATTGGGAATAGAGAGTCACCGCACAAAGCTTATGCGGTGACTCTCACATTACCCATAAGTTGCACAAATACCTTCAAAGACGCCCCACCTATTAAAAAAAAAAATTTTCGGATGGCATTTTGTGAGAGTCACCGCACAAATCTTGTGCGGTGACTCTCACAATTGCAAAAAATTGCACAAAGAGCCCTCCTGACACACACTGCACAACTGCACACGTGGATAAAAAAAAAAAATTTTAATTAGTCGCCGCACAAGCTGTGTGCGGCGACGTTAATATGGGAATAAAAAAAAAAAGTGACCCCAAAATGGAGATTTTTTTTTTAATTAACAATATTTAGAGAAAATTGCCGTGTTCAGCTGCCGAAGAACCTTCTCCGGTGCTTGATATCAACGGGAAACAACTCCGTGTTGGGCATAAATACTATATATTGCCCGCTTTGCGTGGCTTTGGCTTCGGTGGAGGCCTCACTTTAGGTAGCTTGGGCAACGAAACTTTCCCTCTTGTTGTCATTGCATTGATCAATCAGTTAATGTTTGATAATTGTTGTACGTCTCCCAGCATAAATGATGGTCTTGTTGTAATTATCGCATCAATATATAACGTTCATTTTTTTTTTCCTTGTATATTTTTTATGGAGTTTATAATTTTTCTAATGAGAATAGTCTTCATTTTTCATAATAAAAAAATAAACGCATTTACTAGTAAAATTGTCAAATCTTACCTTCATATTCGAGAACTCAAATCCAAATTTTTCCTGATTTATAACGATAAAGGTTTAACTACTTTTACCTCCCGGTGGTTTCGCAAAGTTACATATTACTGCCTGGGATTTAGCCAAATAACATTACCTCCCTTACCAGTACCAAAGTCCAAAAACCAACAAATGAAAATAGTAAAATGAAAAATTATCCTTTATTTAAAATACCTTACCTCTTTGAGGTTTGTGCAAATTACAAAATGAACTCTATATTTTGGCCAAGTTACAGTCCACCCCTTTAAAATAGCTTATGTTTATCAAAGACCCTATACAATCATCTAAAAGATAAATAAATAATTAAATAATAAAAAGAACTAGGTACAACTAGTAAAAACACTAACGAAAAAAGGACAGTATTTTTTTTTTCTTTGAATACTACTAAAAATGCTAAAAAAACAAAAGGATAGAGTATTTAATAAAAAGACCCTCTATCAATAAAGTCCTTTTCCTTTGCTTGCTACTCATGTATAACTCTCTCCCGACTAACATTTAACTAATCAGCAATCACCATCTATACTATCTGGATAGAGTATTGGATATAGAGTTAATTCCCCTGTAAAGAAAACACTATTTTTTAAAAACTCTATCTTGAATCTAAAGTTGTGTTTTTGTTTGAATCACTAAATAAGTTTCTTTCTAAGTTTTTACTTTCGACATTAGAACAATGATAATTGTAGATGAGATATTAAAAAGGAGTGGTGGTCGTAACAATGATGGAATTAGATTATATTTTCAGAACTTTTTTAATAATTTGTTTGATTTGAAAAATAAAATTTGGTGATATGAAAATACACATAAAAAGTGGTTGTTCATGTTTACTATTTATTAATAGTGGCCGAAATTATATTGCTTGTAATACTACAGAACTAGAATGTTATTTACTTTGATTGTAATCTGTAAGATGGATAAGAAGAAATTATAAGAGATTAATAAGCATATTGAGAATTTCTCAAAAATATTATTAACATTATTAAATTAAAAGGGAGGGGTCTTATATAATTGTTCATCTACTTAAGTGTTAAATTATGATCTTGAACAAACAATAGTAGTTTAGTAAGTTGGACAAAACTCAAGAGAGGTAAATATAATTAATCCAAATTATAAAAGGGTGTTTTGATATTCTTAAGTATACATTTTGATGAGCATCATTTAATGATGGAGGCATTTGATAAATGTTTTGCTATTCAAGAGATTCGACTGTACTTTGATCAAACCTTAAGATTTATTTTGTAAATTGGCCAAACCACATGGAGGTAAATGTAATCAGCCCTAATGATTAAGTATCAAGTTTTATTGGTAATTTTATCATTTAAACATAAAAATGAGGTTCCTATCAAATAATTTAATATTGTGATAAAAGAAGTTGATTATACTAATCTTTTGATTATTACAACTGAATTGCAGCATTTGACTTAAGTAGACTAGATTTCTAGATTTAGTTCAATAATGTAATTTTCATAACAAATCATATGTATGATCTAGTGTAATAAATTATCATATGCATTTGATGACCGTGCACGCCAGTCAGAAACAGGACCAAGAAGTTAGAGGATAATCACTTTGTAAGTACATGACAATAATGAACGTAAACAAGACAATTTTTAGTTATTAATAAAATTAATTTAAAACTTTTCATATCAACTCTATTTGCTTTAAAATTTTTAAATTTTTATAGGATGGTAGTAAAATTTTGCCACTCAATTGCCAAGAAAATTTACAGCAATTATCATTCACTGGAACAATCCACCCCCACGAATACGTAAACCTAAAACTGATGCATCATTAAATGGAGATGTGGCGAAAGGGAGGGGGGAAGGGTCTAGTTCGTGACTGTTGAGGCCATATACTGGTAGCTTTCCATAAGCAATTAGGTTCATATTCAGTATTGGGAGCAGAAGCCTTGGCATTGAGTTTTGGTTTGCAGTTGTGTCTGCTCTGTGGGTTCTTGGGACTTACAGCTGAAGTAGATTCCCAGGTTCTCTACGATTTGATCTATACATATACTTCTTCACGGTGGCCTCTTTGTCTTATTGTTCAAAAGATTAAGGATCAAACTACAGCAATTATCGGGTACAATTCATCACATCTTTAGAGAAGTGAGTGGAGTGGCTGATGCACTAGCAAGTTTGAGCCTCACGGGTCCAATTATGTTTGAATCACTGCACCAACTTCCTCAACATGTTCCAAATTATGTCTGAATGGCTGCGCCAACTTCCTCAACATGTTCGAACAATAGTTAGGCTAGATAGCTTCAACTTTCCTTACATTAGAGATATTTCTGTAAAAGAGTAGTACTCTTCAAGTTTATTCTACTTTTAACATTGTAATTGAGGTCAAGTCTAACCCCCCTCTAAATATGTAATTCTGTTAAGGTTTTATTAATAAAATTAAGGACCGGCATCCCCTCCCCCGTATACGAGATTTGCCACCAAAAAAAATACTAATTGTTTTATAGTTTTGTGGCAATATAAAGAAATGAAGAAAATCTGAACAAATTTGTGCATGTAATCAGAAATTCAGGGGATTCAAATGTAAGGAAAATTAATGAAAATTCAAACTTTTTTTCCAGCAAAATTTATAATTTTTGAAAAAGTGGGAAGGAGGAGCAGGGTTGAGGCAGTTGCCAACAATCACTACTCCTCATACTAGTAGTTTTGGCATACACTCAATGTGTATACTTAAATTGAAATTAATTACTCTATAAAAAGTTTTTATTCTATTGGAAGTAATTTTTAAAATTTTATTTTGTTAAAGGTAATGTGTCCTAATAGTGATAAGATAATTATCAATCAACCCAAAAAAATTTGGGATATGTTTCTTTTATTATTATGTCAGTGATTATACAGCAGTAATTTATGAGTTTCAAAAAGTTACAAAAAATTAAAACAAAATTACTTGCTCCGACTTTATATATAGTTAGAGTGTAGATTAGATCAACAAAATTTTCACTTAGCACTTCACACTTAAACAAGTAATAAAACTTAATCTCCCATTTTGCTGCAAATATGCAGGTTGCATGTAGTATAGGAAATTAGGTGTTGAATCCCTTAGAGAACCAATTTTTGCAATTATTAGAGTTTTATCACTAACCTCATTTTCACAAAAAAAATTAATTGAAACTTATGCTTATGAATTGTTGCAATAATTGCACTTAAGAGAATCATTATTTTCATGTGTTACTTCTTAAGCTTCATTCATTTATTTTTCATTGTTAAAGACAAATTTCATTATCTGCTAACAACCTAACAATTTGCAAGTGACGGCCAATCAAATATAAATGTTACAACATGAATAAATAAAGAAACAAATTAACGGATCATTAGTTTTATCCAACCCTAGAAAATAGATTTAGCTCAACATGATTGAATAAACATTGAAACACATGACCTGAACATAACAATCCATAAGAAAGCAAGTTTAAATGAAAGAAATAGAGTTAGGAAATGCTTATTCAATTAATAAGGGCTCCAGGAATTTCTACTTCAAACTGCCCACAAAGTTGTTTGTACAAGAGTTTCCTCACAATAACTAAAACACTCTCTATGTATGTCTTGAGAGAATTCTAACAATTCTAACAATTCTAATCTAAATTAACATGCTTCCAATGTCTTACAAAGAACCTCTATTTATAGAAAAGTTTAGCATCAAGTCATTATCCAACTTGCAATGCAAGTTGTCTTATAAATTTGTCTAGAATTCTCAAGAAAATTGCATTGGAATTTGCAATTCTAATTTGACCAGAGTTCTTGCAAATTTCTCTCGAATTATCCTGTAAAGCAAGTGTGAACAAGCTACAAGTTAAAGGGTTAAAGAATTCTTCATCGCCATGGATCCTTGGACTGATCTATGGATTGGAGGTCCACATATCTAAGGTCCAAGGATCCACATTTTGGGCCCAAATTGGGCCTTTCAAATATTGATCCAAACATCCTTGTGGCCCAAGGTATCATTTAGAGTGTCGATCCATGAGTTTCATGATTAATTTGCAAGTGATTTATCTTCCAAAAGTTGAATAAACAATCTCCAAATTTTTGTGCAATGTTGTTACATTGTTTTCTTTAGCTTCAATCACCTTTGAATCTACTAAAAATGCTTCACATTTCACTCTGACTTATCCAAATTATAATTGAATATCAAAAACTTGCAAGATTGTAAAAAAGTTTTGCATTGATTTACTTAAAATACAAATTCTGCCTTAAAAATCTTAATCTTGGAAGAAAAGCCCTATCTTGGAAAATGATAATATTAGAAACGTACTCCAAAAAATACTGAAACAGAGACTAAAATATGTAATTTTTATCACTTATCGTATGCTATAATTCCGAGTATTGTTCACTAGGCTTTCTCTAAGGAAATGGTGTGACTAAGTTGATAAAAAATTTCACATTTTGATATACTGTCCTGTGCAACCATTCCAAAAGCGGAACTGTTTATGCCCTCCTCCGTTTATCTAAAATTTGAAGGTGCAAATCACCCTGTACGGTACAATACATTATTAAACAGGGCAAAGTGATAAAAAGTACACTTCCGTCGACCAAAATGGAACTTCAGAAAATCCCATGTAATATTCCTGCATAAGGAGAACCACCAAAATGCAAATGGAACTTCAGTAATCCCATATAATATTCCTGAATAAGGAGGTTCAACAATACTATCGTTATAGCTGCGTTAGTTGTCCATGAATTTTCAGTTTAAATACAATCCTTCAGTTTATTTTTTCGGGACTATAGGCACTAATAAAGAACATGGGCCAAAGAACTCTAACTAGTTAATAAAGTAAGCAAGCACTCTCTCACACAAGTAATTCAAGAATGACAAAGACTTCACTAGAGTTCATCAATTGAAATAAGCTAAACATGAACCGAGTTGAACGGTAGATTGGGATGAGAATGAAAAGCAAAGTTCATGAACTGAAAGGGGTTAAGAAAACTTCTAAGAAGGAACCGAATTGTGTGTGGAACTATAAATTAGGATGTAAATAAAATTCAAAACCTATAAACTGAAATGGACTAAGAAGAAATCAAGTCCTGTGTAGAATTTTGGTGTGGATTAAGATGAGAATAAAATTTAGAGTCCGTAAATTAAAACATGCTAAGAAGGAATATTGTTATGCGTGTGGAACTGTGGCAACGAGTCACTTGTGTATGGAATTGAAAGAGTTGCATGTAAAATTGTGGATTAGGATGATAATAAAATTCAAAGTTTGACTATAATACCATGATAAAAAGGCCTTTCACAATTTCGATTTGCAACAAGTTAACGGTTCAAATTAAATTGGCCAACAATAGGTGGTTGAAATTGGGCTATGTTAGGCAAATTTGAAGTAAAAAACTGACGTCATTTTAGAGTGAAAAGTGATTACATATCTGCACTGACTACTTACATCTGCTTCAACTTGATTGAATTGGCACAGGGCCAACTTGCAAGGCCCCGTGCCCTGATAAAAAATATGTACTTCCATCTGAAAATTAATTTGCAATAAGTGAAGGGACTCATGTAATTTATTAATTAGCTTAGAAATCTTCGACATTTCGATGTGTTATTTTGTTTCTTTAAAACAATGTTTTCAGAATCATATCGGACCGATCGATTCGACCGATCAAATTGCTAACCAATCATGTTACCGATCCGATCCTATATAAAAGTCGAAAGAGTTAAAAAATCATTATAAATCGATCAAATCGCGCAAACCGGAGAGAACCGTAAAACTCGCAAATCGACGGTCTTTTTACAATTTTCAATATTTGTAGCATCAAGACTGGTTTAACAATTATGACTTTTAAGTTCAACAAAACCTCTCACAACCCGAATCAATTCTGTCAAATTAATTAGACAAAATACCAAATTTTGTGCTTACAATTAAGCAGCTCATCAATTATTTAACCAAATCCACAACTTTAAGAAAAAACAAAGAAATCTTTGACTTAGCCTTAAACACGGAGCCGGAGGAACTAGGACGGGGCTGGAGATAACTCTATCAACGGCGACTTGTACAGGAACACTGAAGCCTTTACGTTGAGGATACTGAGATCTGGCGGCTAAAGTTGAGACGGCATTATTTTCGTCTTCGATTTCGATTTCGTCTGTGTCTCTCAATTCTTCTGCGTAATCTTTTGATATCCTTAATAAACCAACTAGTTTTCTAAATATATCCATTGTCCTTTTATATATAGCCACTATAGTCTTCTATCATGTGATTGGAATTTCCGATGGAAGCAGTAAGGTTATTTTGGGAAGGATATGAATGACTGCGATGTCCAGGGAGGCGACAAAGACATGGGATGAGAGAGAGTAGAGAGTTTCAGGTTTGGTCAATTTTTTGAGTTTTAAGGTTCAACAAATTAGTTTGTTTGGTCTTATTTTTTATTGGAATTAAATTTGAGCTCATTTGCGTTAAAAAACTTGAATCCTTTATATGTCATTCTCTTCTTCTTTATATGTTTTATTTGAAACATTTTATTATATTAATAATTTAATAGTTTAAGACTTAATCGGACATGAATAATGATAGATTGCGAATTTTAAAGTTTTTATTTTTATAGAATAATCGTTATTAGTCTTCGCAACCATCAATCAAATACCCCTTTATTTTATAAGAAAATTCTGCAATTTTTTGGCTCCATATTTTTGAATTAATTAGTTGTAATTAAGGAAAATTTCCTGGTAGAACCTCCAAGATTTATATTCAAGTCTACCCAAAGATGTGAAAATGATGCCAAGTTGTTCAAATTCTAGAAGATCCAATCTTTGACTTTTGTTGTGCTTTCTACGATGTAATAAAATAATTTATCATTGAAAAAATTTACTGTACAAGTATTTTTGTTTTATTAAAAGAAAGAATGGATTAGCTTAGTGGGTGGATTTAATATTAAATGTCCAAATTAAAGAAATGGGAAATCGGTGATCAAAGAATGATTAAACTTTTTTTTTAATGGTTACAACCCTGGGAAATTGACACAGAGTAACGATAATTAATTCTCGGTCGTCGTGTACTACGTGCCACATTGATATTCTGGGCCACGTGTACCGCATGCCGCCTTGGTCTTCTCCGGCGAAATATTTGTGCCCAGAAGACTCGGAGTTTATGCATCCCCACTGAAAATATCGGAAGGAAAAAATAAAAAAATAAAAACAACTTTGAACCGGGGTCGAATCGGTTAGGCCGTCAAACCGCAACCCGACCTCTCTTTTGGTTCAATGCGGTCCGAGTTTAAAAACATTGCTTTAAAGTCTTTCAAAATCATTAATGCCGCCAACAAGGGAATGAAGATTAATGGTTTATCATCTCCTTTATATAATTCCTATTGCATCATTGAAAGTTCGAACACATTTTGACATGTTTCACACCCGTAATTTTGATTGTGGATTCAAACTCTATAAATGTTAATGCAGTCCTTGTAATATGTGTATTTTTTTTTTCTAACTAAGAAAAAAAGAAGAAGAAGGAACTATAAAAGAAGGGCATTCAAGAATAAGTTATATTTGGAAGAAGAGAAACAAAATCCTATGATCATCTAAATGCTACGAAGGGAAAAAAAAAATCTCAACCAAACAACCACGTTTCCCCTCAACGTACGTCTAATTCTCTGATAAAAACAAACTCTTTTTATTATTTTTCTGGAACAAGATTTTTAAAATAGCACTACCTCAACTTGCCAGTTACCACATGATACAAGGGTAAGGACATTAAACATTTCTCAGTCCATCGACATATGAATTAAAAATGAAGTGTCCTTATTTATTTCCTATGGTTATTTAAAAAGACTCTTTATATGGTAAAGCTCCGTCTGAAACGAAAGCCCAAAAGGGGAAAGAGACGCAACATGTACTTTATGTACGGCTTTGAATTTCTAAAGAATAAAATGTGCAATTTGTGGAATTTATCCATGTTCTAAAGGCTAGTATTCTAATGTCGTTTTACAGTATGCATGCACGAAACGGTGGAGAACACAAGCACAACTTGCAAGGAAGCCGTGTTATGGATTTAATCGCATGTGGA
The DNA here is from genome assembly GCA_024721245.1 of Mitragyna speciosa. Lineage (NCBI taxonomy): Eukaryota > Viridiplantae > Streptophyta > Magnoliopsida > Gentianales > Rubiaceae > Mitragyna > Mitragyna speciosa. The sequence goes on from CM045560.1 coordinate 11,125,099, forward strand.
TAAATTTTTATCTCAGTATAACTGTGTCGTCCTATTTTTTTAACTAAATATTTCAAAAGTTATACACTATTTTTTGTGGCTAGCGATATTGTTAGAGTAGGGATTTTCCTACCAAAGCAAGTTTTACTAAAATACCAACATTGCCCTTAACAATTAAAACTAAATATTTTCATTAGCTTTTACATTAATCAATTCCTTTCCAAACCAACTCCTTGTCTTTTTTCATTCTCTTTGGAGTTCAACTCTCTCTCTCTCTCTCTTACAATTTTTGCTTCCTATCTCTTCCATATTTTCCTTTTTCTACTGTTTCTAAAAATTCTATCACAATTTATTATTCAACCTTCCTCTATCTCATTATTTTTTTGTTTTTTAATTTTAAATGCATTTTTTACATATTTGAACACATAAATTATTCCTGTTTGTATAAATTTATGTAATATAGTAATATTAATTTTTGATTCAATTATGTGGTGCAATCTTTTTTTTTTTTTTTTGATTATTTAGAGAGCAGGAATTTGTCTTCTTATAAAATTTTGATTGCTGCAAGGAATTCTTAATCATACCAAAGAAAAAAAGAGAAAAAAGAGATCCTTACTCTTGAATCAATTAAGAAAACTTGGTTGCCAATAATAGTTTAAGTAGCTCGCAATCCCATAATTTATAGATTACGATTTCAATCCATACTTTTCTATTTCCTAATGACAAATGTCCCTTTGCAATTAATAATAGTTGAACAAAAAGCAATAATATTTTAGAATACAACGAAACATCAATTGGTCATTTACTTGTAAATCTCCATAACCTACGTACAAAATATTCTAACCTTATACTTTAAATCCAATTGTAGTAGCCAAGGCAAGAAACTCTGGTTTAGATCTTTTTTTCCCTCCCGGATTTTGAGTCATTATTATCAGATCAAATTGGCAAGTGGCTTTCACACATGCACTAGTGTCGGGAATCATAGGAAGAAGTGCATCTACAATTGCCTTTCTATTGTTCTATAAAGCCTTGTAACAATTTTTCAACGGCTTCAAGGAATGACCATCATCCCAATCATGAAGTATCCACTACAAAACAAAATATTCAGGAAAATTGTTTTTAAGTCCAGAGAAAATATTGTAATTAAATTATAACAGTTACATACAGTGCTACACAGGATATTTATAAATGTAGTGGACAACTTCTCATACACATTACACGGGATTAAGTAAAATGCTACTTGTTGTGCAAATTTACAAAGATTATTATCGCTTTGTTATATAAATTTGTATAAACAAGAATAGGTTATGCGCACAAGTATGAAAAAGAATATATGTGTGTGTATACATACATACATACATACATACATACATGCATACAAACATACATATATATATATATATATATAAAAGAAGAAAATTTAGTTGGAGGAAGCTGAAAAAAACGTAGAAAATTGGAACATATAGGAGAGATAAGAAAGGGCAAGAGAGAGGGTGAGGGAGAGAATCGTTCTGGAAAGAGAATGAGAAAAACATTGAGTTGATTTGGGAGGATATTGATTATAACTTAAAAGATTGTGATAATATCCGATGTTGATTATTAAGGACAGTGTTGGTATTTTAGTAAAACTTGTTCTAGCAGGAAAATTTTTGATCTGTCAATATTGCCAGCCATTTATTGTTGAAAATTATGCAAAATATTATATATTGTAATGTGCATTTCCAAAGATTTTCAATTCTAGAATGTTTATTAGATAAAGGACAACCTCAAATTTTAGCCAAATACTAGCAGTTCAAGGTTTAGCTTGATAAGGCACAAATTTGTTTTTTGTAAATTATTTCTCTGATTGCGTGATGGTAAATTCTTCATTTGCCTAACAACACATGTGACATCTATCGCATTGTCATATATAACTATTCTTTTTTTTTTTTTGAGGAGATATATAACTATTCTTTTACTAATTAATACAGTTAGTCAGATTATAGCAAAATTGTTATTTTATTGTTTTCTTTTCAAAATAATGGTTTTACATTGAAATAATGAATCCAAAAGAAAGTAGAATACAAATTGTCATATTGTATCCAAATCCTGAAAAGTTGTTAAGAAAATGACTTTTTTTCCATGTAAAGCATTTTCTGTGAAAACACTTTCTCTGCCTTGTATGACATTCTATATCTATCCTGATAGACCATAAATCATGGAAATAAATAAACTAGTGCATTTTAAACTAAGTTTTCAACTGGACCACATTAGCATATAAAAATTTCTGTTCCAAATATGGAATCAGTGGTTAACCAGTATTATAGAAAAGCAAGTAGTATTAGTTGACTACCATCGTTCAAAAGTTTTGAATAAAAAATCATAAAAAAAAGTAGGCTTCTGTTAGGCAAAACTGTACATAAAAGCCATCAAGCGTCCGTTTATGGGGTATGTACAGGTCTGGGGTCGCACTTACTGCCTCCAAATTTAGCTATATATAAGAGCTCAAGATCGAACACACCAAACCATTATTCTCAGCACAACAGAATTGAATTGAGTATTTCTCCATCAATATCAAAGAAACTTTTAACCCCCTTTTGTGCTTTGACTGGTTAAAACAGCTAATCCGAACAACAAAATCTAATGCACTAAAGCTCCTAGAAAAATTTATTTTTTTATAAAGGTGCTGGTTAATCATAACGAGTTCTAAGTGATAAATTACAAAGAATCCTACCAGTTTCAGATTGTATGCAGTTTCGGGCGTGGTTCGTGTTTCCACGGATTTAAACATCAAGTCTTTTGCCTTTACAAGTTGTATGCAATCAAATGCGTGGAAGCTCGATTTTGACGAAGCAATAGGACAATATGTTATAGTTAGCAATGGAGTAGAAGGAAACCCGAGTTGTGAAACTAAAGACAATTGGTTTAAGATTGAAAAATACGGTGACAAATCTTATGAACTTGCTTATTGTCCTACAGTTTGCAACCAATGCAAAGTGATTTGCAAAGATGTTGGCATTTTTGTTGATCAGGATGAAACCAGACGTCTTGTTTTAGGTGATGTTCCAGTCCGGGTTATGTTCATGAAAGCTTGAAAAATAAAGAATGAAGATTATTCTTTACGAGTAATGATTATTAAGTACAATAACGAAGCATGTATGATTACTTTCTCCTGCGAATAAAATCTGACTCGGTCATACAGCAAGCTTGTAATTGACTTTGAAAGATAATGAAATTTAACTGCAACTTCCTTTTTGTTTCCCTGAAGGTCATGACTCGTGAAATGAGTACGCTTGCAATAAAAATTTTTGACATTGTGTAGGATCCAAGGACATGATTCTCCAGGTTATTATGAGAAGAAAATTGAAATATGTGGCCATTGTTACATTTTCAATTTATGGATTATGATTAAAAGTTGAGATAATATGGTTAAATATGTGACATAAAGTGCCATTATTTGGGTTTAATTATTGGGCCTATTACTCTTATTTAATAAAATATGGACTAATTGTATATGTCTATTAAACCCATTAAGAATTGTTAGATAGAGACTTTAATGTGTCAATATATAAGAAGTGTTAGGTCCCGCTCTAAAGATTTGAACAGCGATTAATTTAGTTTTTTCTCTCTACCATCTAAGAGATTTAGTCACAAATCCTGAGAGAAGAACATAGTGCACTTGATCAGTGATGAAATTCCTCCTTCCACTCAACATGCCGTTGAATTAAAAATCAAGCTCTATCTTACTATACTTTAAATTAGTATTCTAAGAATTGATGTCTGATCTTGAGTTTAGAATATTTTTATTCTAGTAATTGGTATCAGACCCATGTATATGTTCATAGAATCATTTCATGAGTAATTCTAATTACATTATATCTTGTGGACTTGGACTAAAAAAAATTGCCGCAATAATGCTTCATGGCGTGATGGAACTATAAGCAAACGGCGGCTTCATAGTTAGCTTGAAACTAATGATTCAATTGGCATGAAATTTTGAGTTCAGGAATAAACAAATTGATTGTTTTGAATGCCTTACTAATTGCAATCTGGTTGGTCGTTTGTTCTCACTGTTGGTTTAGGTCGTTTTGTTCTCATTATGACTTTCTATCCTTGTGCAAGTCCAAGGGTGGCCGCCAATAGAAAAGAATTGACAAGACTCGCAAGTTGTGTCCATAAGAATAAATTAATAGATAGTGATAAAAGAGCTATAGCTAGCTAGTTAAGTGATTGGGTTGTAGTTTGTCTCTTATCAGAAAGCTTATGGGTGTAATTAAATATTTAAGAAAAATTGCAATTCTAGTATCAAATGTTAGGAGTATTGACAGTTTCAATTCTAAATTTTGGACAAAGGTAAATCTAGTATCAAATGTTACAAATTTTTAGCATATTTAATCTGATTGACTAGTTTTGCCAAAATTTTATTAAAATTCAGTCACGTGAAACTTTAGGAAGTGAAACTGCTGATGCCTGAAACATTTGGTATCAAAATTGTAATTTTCTCAATATGTAAGGGTAAACTATAAAATACCCCTTTGTGATATAATTTTCGTCCATGTAATCTACCTATATTTTCAATATGACCACATTATCTCCCTGTTATGTTACGCGGAAAATTGACAAAAAAAATGCTTCGTGATGTCTGAACTTGAATTGCCCATTTTGTCTCTATGCATATACCAAAGAATACGATTTGATCGGCCATTTGCCTTCTTTGTATACTTTTTTGTGTGTGTGTGTGTGTGTGTGAGAGAGAGAGAGAGAGGTTGAAGACTTAGAGAAAGATTGAGAAACACACATCAAAGAAGCAAAAAATAGTAGATTGAGGATGAATCGCCGCCAAAAATCGTGAGGGTTTTCTGCAACGGTAAAATTATGCAACAGTGTTTGCATACTATAAAGCTGGTAAGGTCCCAAAGCAACCCAAGAGAAGGGAGGTGAATTAGGTTGTCTAAAAATTCTAGTACAAATTGGCTCAACAATTTGACCCCAAGTGATTTTTCTTAAATGAGCAAAACACTTAACAATAACAATGATAAGGATAATCAAATATAAAACTTAAAACAATTAACAAGGAAAAGTAGAGAGAAAGAGTAAAGAGCACAATTGATTTTTATAGTAGTTCGATACCGAACTGTAAGGTAATAAGAAGAGTAATGTAGTGGAAAATTTAAAATTTTTATTATCGTAACTACAGATTACTTTGATATAATCTATACGATTAAAAAGGGTATAGCATAAATACCTCAAGCATAGAAGATTTCTATGCTTCAAAATGCAAGATCCTATTTGATGAAGCTGTTGATCTACCACGAACAGCTCTCCAATTATAAAGTCTCTAATGGTATCCACACAACACGATCTTTAAGAATGTTTGGGTTTGCTTGCCTTGCCTTTTGAGTTATAGCTCCCTTGAATGGTTATTAAGAACAGAAGAAAAAGAAGAGTAGAAGATAAAATCCTAAAACCGCCACCTTGCTCACAATTTTTCTCTCTCTAAATTTTGTATTGTGTTTCATCATCTTTCAAGAGTCAAGGCATTGACATATTTATAGAAATAGTATCCTAATTAGGAAACAAGAGCAATTGGAAACCAAATACGTTTAGGAAACTTGCCTTAAACAAATCTTATTCCTTTAGGAAATCCTATTCCTTAAGGAAACCACAAGCCTCTTTCCTAATTATTTAGAAAGCTTTTCCAATAAGATTTAGATATTTATAAATAAGTCCTTTAAGTTAATTTATCACATAAATTAACCCCATAAGTATCTTATACTTATCTTAACAACAATTTAACCCAAAGATTATATTCTTATTGTGTGTGACCCATTAAATTTCATTCACGTTAACAATAAGTACAAATTCTAACTCATTAATTAATTAATTAAGAGCTAGATAAATTAAACACTTTAATTGATCATTAATTTAATAATTAATTAATTTGTACCTATAGATCATGAGTGACATCTAGTAATGCATCATGACCACCCAAGTGAATAAGAAAGTCATATATAGTAGACTACACCTATCAATGACAATGTTACCGTGTAATTAATATCCTTTTACTACACTATATCCTAAATTAGTCTAAAAGTATAGTGCGCACTCTTTGAATGACTAATTAATGATTTCTTATTCTTGAACTATAATTTTCTATAAAAGTATAACCTTGAAACACTTTCAAGTCATACTTTCACTTTTGCGCAAAAGAGATTCTTTAAATTAAATTTCAACAAGTGACCAACATGGGATATACTCTTCTATAATAAGGAGTGGTGAATCATATATTGATTATTCGCTATCCTTCCATACTTCACACTATACCCAACCTCTATCATATGGACTACTTTTTTATGAGCACCAAGCAATACAGTCAAAGCATAGGAATTCACATTCAAGATACTTTAGTAATCTCCAGTTTAAGGATCACTTACCCCATTGCCATTAAGGTTACAATTAATTAACACTATGAATGGTGACTCTTGGTGAATCAATCCAATAAATTTGTTCTTTAACAAGCATCCAAATACCAGCTTAGGTGTCACACACCATAGTTGATGAAATCAACTATTACTTACTATAAGTAGAGGCAATGTATATGGTAGTCTTCTCGAATTAATGATGTTCAATCTTATTAATACCAAGATTAGGGATATTTAAGAATATAACTTTATGTGTAATAAGGGTCTCATCATTGTAACTCTTACAATCTTTTATATACAGTTAATATTCTATGGACGTTATCAAATAAAAGAGTAAAATAAATAACAAGTATTAAAAGATAGAGAAAAATGCCACATAAATAAGTATAACATGAAATAAGCATGACATATAAATCTCAAAAACCGACTTGGTTTTAGGGCATACATTGACAAACTCCCATTTGCACTAAAACCAATCACCTATGTGTTTTAGGCCATGAGCATGACTATCATGCCTTTTTGGGACAAGTTCATGTGAAAGGATTAGCGACAATATCCTTGTGGAAACTTCCCTATCTTTATATTATTTGTTCCAAACTATTTCCATAAATAGATGGTGACACCTAAATACACGTTTGGATCATAGATGAAACTTTAGTTCCTTGATTAGGTGATGGCACAATTTTTTTTCATAAAACAATGGAAGAAACTATTCTTTGTTCAACAAAGAATCACTTGATCCAAAATAACTTCTAAAGCTATTATGTATTTGGCCTTTGTTGTAGAATATGTTGTAGTGTCTATCATAGAACACTTCTATCCACTATAGTTCAACATAAACACCAATTCATCTTATAATTTACTTATCATCCCTTTTGGATTAAAAGCTCGCATCTTTAAATCCACACACTTCCTAAGTGTGATTCCATAGTAAGGAATAATTCTTTAGTGCTTCTCAAGTGCTTAAGAATATTCTTGACAACAATCTAGTGATACTCACTAAAATTGCTCGTAACATTTACAGCATAGGAGGCATCGGGTCTCATACATAGCATACTATATATAATAGAACCTATTGCAAAAACATATGAGATGTATTACATGATATCAATCTCGACAGGTGTCTAAGACACATGTCTTTTGAAAGAGTAATCTCCTATCACATAGATAAGACCCCTTCTTCAATTGCACCATCCTTTAGCATCTTTGCCTATGTATTTGGATTTAGTGAAACCAAGCAACCTCTTAAATCTATATTTATAGATCTTAATTCGTAGATTAGAGGTCATCTCTCTTTAATTAAGAAATTCTTGGACAATTATACCTTTGCCTTGAAGTATAGGTATGTTGTTTCCATTAAGGATATGACATCCATATATAATATCAAGAAAACAATAATGCTTCCACTCACCTTAGTATTTATACATAGCTTGTCTTTGTTTTTCGAGAAAATTAAACTCTTTGATTGTCTCATCAAAACAAATGCTCTAACACCTTGACGCTTGCTTGAGTCCATAAATTGACCCTTGAAACTTGCATGCCTTATGACTATTAATGGATGTGAAGGCCCAAGGGATGGGTCATATACTTACCATTAGTAAATTTCAGTTAAGGAATAGGGTCTTCATTTCTATTTGTCGTAGCCATAATAACAGCTATTGTAAACAAAAATCTTAAAGGATTTAAGCATGGCTATTGGCAAAAAAGGTTTCTTTCAAAGTTAAGCCTTTGATTGAAACCATTTTCCATTAACTTACCTTATAGGTAAATATGTTACCATCTATGTTAGTCTTTCTCTTAAAGCCCACTTGCACCCTATGGGTTTTATCCCTTCAGGTGGCTCAACAAAAGTCCGTACATTGTTCTTGTACATAGAATCCTTTTTAGATTTTATGGCATCTTGCCACGTCAAAAAGTCTACATAAGACAAAGTCTCTTCCTGAATTGTAGGTTTGTCATCATATACAACTAGTACACTATTGCTCTTTATTAATGAAAATCTATATTACTCATTTGTGAGAAATCTATATTCCTCATAAGTATAATGTACTTTCAAAGATTTTGTGTATTTTGAGCTTCAGTTGTGCCTCATCAAAATGTTGCATAAGTTCTAGTTCCAATCGTTGATCTTTTTCAAATTTGTGGTTCTTGAACTTTTCAAATTCTATCTTGCTCCCATTATCTCTTTTAAGAATAAACTACTTTTCTAAAAAAAGACATTTTTTCAAACAAACATGTTGCTCAAGAGGTCCATTGTTTTCACAAAGATGCCCCACAAATAGATATTAGTCAAACTTATGACTAAGCTTATCTAATATGATCCACTTCAACTAAGTGGAAGATCTCAAATTTTTATACGAGATTAATTTGAATTCTTACCATATCATATCTCATATGAGATGATGTCAATAGTATTTGTTGAAATATGGCTAAGTGTATTGGAGTTGGTCTTCTAAGGTAAAACCCCTAAAACGAGGTTTAGGAATTGTAGTATGGCTCATCGTAGATTGCAGCATATCTCATAGGGTATAATTTCTCCTATTTGACATATCATCAACTATGGCGTGTGGACTGGAGACCACTGAGAAAGAATCACATTTTCCTTTAAATATTTTGAAACATTTGACATTTAGTATTATCCACATAGATCAACTCTTAGTGTCTTAATACTCTTGTCAATTTATTTTCCTTACTTCAACTCTAATGATTTTAAACATTTCCAAAGTCATGATATGTGTATCATAAGATACACGTAATCATATCTCATATGATCATCTATGAAAGTGATGAAATATGAGAAACAAACTCTAGCATGGATCGACATTGGGCCAAAAATATCTATATGTTAAAACCCATGAAGATCACTAGCACCCTCATCTTTTCAAAAAAAAGGTGCCCTAGTCATCTTATACGGTAAATTAGACTCCTATGTCCCAAATGATTCATAATCGAATAAGTCTAAACATACATATTGAGTAACTTGAAAATACATTTCTTATTTACATGACCAAGTCTATAATGCCAAAGGTATAGTTGTTTCAAAATATTGAGTTTTTGTCTATATTTGAGAATGGACTTATAAGAGTCTAGAATTTATAAACCATTGCTTAATGATCTAGTACTATAAAGAACACCATCACGAAAAGAACTACATTTATTCCTCTTGTAATGGTATTTTTTCCACATCTAATGTGAATTTGATTTTATATTCTTTGTATGTATTAGAACATTACAACAATGTTTAATTCTAGAACAAACCCAGTTGGTAAAGAGACACTACAAGAAAAAAGATCATTAGTAACGATATTACTTTAGTGACAATAGCCAAAATGTCATCACTGATTGTCACCCACCCTATGGCGCCAAGTTACATCACTGACAAGAGCAAATTGTCGTTACTAAATATATACTTTAGAGTGACAACATTCTCTAAGTTGTCACTAAAACATACCTAGGCCATTAGTGACAAAGGTCCTCGTCACTGAAACTATGTCCAAGTCTGACAATTGAACTCGTTGTTACTAAATCGTGCCTCTTTTCTAGCAACTTTCAAATGTTGTCAATGAAATGTATCCAGGACATTAACGATGACTCAAGTTGTCACTGAACACGAAATATTTCCTGACAACTGAAAGAAGTTGTCACTAAAGCTCGGTTCTTCTCTAACAACTTTCAAAGTTGCACTGAAATCAGTCTAAGGTATTAGTGACAACACATCTCGTCACCAAATGTATAACATTTTCTAACAACTAGATGAAATTGTCACTAAACTACAATAATATGTTAATAATTTTTCACTAGTTGGACTAAAGCATCAGTGACCACTCATGTCGTCACTGAACGTGTCCTTTTTTCTGATAACATCACTTTGTTGTCACTAAATCGTAAATCTTTTCTGACAACAATAAAAAATTGTCACTAAAAATAACCAAGGCATTAGTGACAACAATCACTGTCACTCAACACTTAGCCTTTTCTGATAACTATATTATGTTGTCACTAAAGACGGACGATTTTTTCACTAGTTAGCCTAACGCATCAGTGACAACAAATGTCATCACTGAATAATCCCTTTTTTGACAACCATACAATGGTTAACACTGAAAATTTAACAAGGCATTAGTGACAACAGTGATCGTCACTCAATATTTTGACTTTTCTGACAATTATATCAAGTTGTCACTAAAGCCCTACCATTTCATTACAATTTTTGACTAGTTGACTAAGGTTTCAGTAACAACTCGAGTTGTCACTAAACAACACATTTTCTGACAACAAAATAATGTTGTCACTAAAGGCATAGTATTTCTTATCAACTTTGGACTAGTGGACTAAGGCATCAATGGCAATATCAGTCGTCACTAAACTAAATATTTTTTGATAATTATATTACGTTGTTACTAAAGGTGTACCATTTGTTAACAATTTTTGACTAGTTGACTAAGGCATCAGTGACAACACATGTCGTTACTAAAGTAGATATTTTCTGACAACCGTATTAGGTTGTCACTAAAGCCATACCATTTCTTTACAATTTTGACTAGTTGACTAAGATATTAGTGACAACTATTGTTATCGCTAAACAAAATAATTTCTGAAAACTTTATTAAATTGTCACTAAAGCTTACTAATTTCTTAACAATTTTAGATTAGTTAACTTAGGCATCAGTGACAACACATGTTGTCACTAAAATATATATTTTCTGACAACTATATTAGATTGTCACTAAAGCCCTATCGTTTTGACTAGTTGACTAAGGTATCAATGACAAGCTTAGTCGTCACCAAACAAGATATTTTCTGACAACTATACTAAGTTGTCACTAAAGTCATACTATTTTTTAATAATTTTTTACTAGTTAACTAAGGCATCAGTGACAACACATGTCGTCACTAAATAAGATATTTTTTGACAACTATAATTTATTGTCACTAAAGCCTAACTATTTCTTTATTATTGTTGACTAGTTGACTAAGATATGGTGACAACTAGTGTCGTCACAAAAGAAGACATTTTTTGACAACTATACTACGTTGTCACTAAAGCTGTACTACTAAGGCATCAATGACAACTCTTGTCGTCACTAAACAAGTTATTTTTTGACAACTTTCACAAGTTGTCACTGAAATACATCCAAGGCATTAGTGACAAGGTGTTTCGTCACTAAGTCTCTTATATTTTCTGACAATTGCATCAAGTTATCACCAAAGTTGTACTATTTTCTTACAACTTTCACAAGTTGCAACTAAAATCATGCACATGTTTGTATACATGGTGTATATATATTCGCTATATATATATGTATGTATGTATGTATGTATGTATGTATGTATTTTGTCTGTTTTTGTGTGTATACATAGGTACAAACATACATACGTACGTACATATACACATATGTATATCTATATGTACATACATAGATACATATGTATATCTGTACATATTTATATATACACATACATACGTACACATACATACAGATATACAAACATATATCTATATGTATCTGTATACATATGTACAAATACATATATACATACACACACATATAGATATATACACGCCTATATATATATATGTATGTATATAGGTAAAGTATACATATACGTATGCATACATATATACATACATATATACATGTAGATATACACATATACATAGATATACTTACGTATATAGACACATACATATATATACATGTATATATACGTATATATACACATCTTCTGCATACACAGGTACATGCATATATATTTGTTGTTACTTTTTTCTTTTGCATTTATTTTCCCTTGAAATATCTAGCAAATATCGTAAACATTTTTTTTAATGGCTGAAATATCCTTTAGTAAATTGTGGAACCATTTTTACCTAAATCGATAACCATTTTATTAAAATTCTTTTGCCTTTCTTTCTTGGTTGTAACTGAAAATCATGATTAACAATTTTTAGATTAGAAATTTGTGAAATTCACTAGTATACTCACACCCTAGCTATTTGCATAGTCTCTCATCAAATCCAATAGTATACCTCAGATTATTCATCTCATACAGTAGCATTTTCACAAATCCAGAGTCCTTAGGATATGATAATTGAACACAATAAATTTCTATAAGAATAAAAATTAATAAGGAAAAATAGAAAAGAAAACACCACGAGCTATATACTGACTAAAAACAAAACAAAGCTTTGTTATATTGTAAATTTTGTTTCTTGCTAATATTGGAGTGTTACCTGTTTGGTTTGATTATGCCATTGTATTTCAATTTTTTGGTTTGAGAAGATGTGCCATCATTCTCAGAAGCACTATGCACAAGAGATTTGGATTGAATTTGTCAGCCTACAACTTTGGTTTATTCCAAGGGAGATGTACATTCTGTTTCTATTGAAATTTTTATGACTTTTTATTCCAGTTTTTTATTATTGGGTTCTTAGGAAGAGTTTACATATGCTTGTCTTAGAGCAGAGAACTTCATGAACCAGACATGCTTATTCACTTATATTATTTTTATCAATGATACTCTATAATGTTTGTAAATTTTCAATCGTTGGAACAATGGAGTCTAGAGCTACATATACACTTCATTGTTTGCTAGGATTTGATAGGTAGGACAGTAGTACAAGTTGAAGGACCTTATTTTCCATTGTTTGCTCTTGTGCTAACACATATTTGTTTCTTTTATGGTCTAGTTATACTTTATAATGTTGATCATGAATGGACTTTGCACTCATATCAAGTTTTGGCCATTCCCAATGCAATAGATAAACTTTGGAAAATAGGGAAGAGTATTGTACTGCTAGTCAGATAAATAATAGCAAAAACAAATAGGGGTTGACTTGAAGGCATGAAAAATTCTATAGGTATCTATTGCATAATTGAGTGGCTTTTTCCTATTCTATGATTTTGAGAAGAAAAAGTTGTCTATGATTTGAACTAGAAAAAATGTGCACATATTTTCTTCGTATGTTATATGATTTGAAGGCTTTCTGATACTTTTTAGCTTTTGATACTCTATTCTTCGTATGTCACTGATGCCTTTAGCTTTGACCAATTATGCTCTAGTATCATCTTTATTCTTTGATCAAGTTGCTGAGAAGCTAAAATAATTAACTTTTCAATCAACTAGCTTTATATTCTTAAATGTGATTTTATTCTTTTGACTTGATGTCATAACAATATCATTGAATAAATTTTGATCCCTGAGTTAGTAAGAGATTCATTTGACTTCTAAATAACAAATACTCTGATTATGACTATGTACATAGAAAAGTTGCATCCACTTCTTGGTATCTTCATCCGATGATAGGAATCCAATGACCTACATAATTAGTTCTTTAAGCAAATAGGTGGCAACATTATAATGTACACACATTATCCTCATATCTAGAGCTTTAAAAAAATAATATAATGATAAAGGGGGATGATATCTCTTTCACTTTTCATGTGACAGCCCCACCTTACCCAGAGGCGCACCAAAGGGCTTAGCGGACTGCCTGCCTAGCTCTCGCCAGGTCTCGATTCACACACTCACGCAAACGTCCGAGCGTACTTAACTTAAAATAAAGTAAACTAAAATAAAATGGAATAAAATAAAATATACTCATTTTATTTAACATAAGGTACAATTCACATCAAAAGTTTACACGTCATAACATAAATGATTTTTCACAAAGATAGTCTAACACAGTTTGGCTATTACATTAACGAAGACATCTAGCATACTCAAAATCAGTCGTTCCAGCTTTAATTTTTCAGGAAACCTGAGTAAGGAAAACAAATAAAACGGAATGAGCTATAATAGCCCAGTGAATGTCCAAGTCATGCAATCAAATCAAGAACTCATTATTTTAGTAAATGAAATAATCGAGCAATTAATTAATAAATCAAGATATGAACAATTTAATTTAACATGTAGTCAAAGGAGGATACAGGGCTCAACTACGGAAGCAAGCTTAACCGCAGAAAGAGCAAGTACTGATCATGTAGTCACGATATTTGGACCGAGATAATAGCTCAGGTCTTTATCAAATAACATATCAGTTTTATCAAGCACAAACCCTAACCGCCAATCACCTTATAACCTCCGTACAAGCTACCACATCCAGGGAGATATTCTCAACCCTGGAGGGCCAACAAGCAAACAGGTTCGATCCGGAGTTGGCCTCTTTGAGGATTCACAACTCGAAAGGGAAAGAACATCAAGCCCTAAAACACCCAACACCTTATGTCCTCCCACGTGCAGCCGGGTTGACCATCCGTGAAATAACGGTGAAGTTAGTCACGGTAGTCTCACGCACACACAAATAACACATTGGTCAATGAAAACAAGTAACACATTGCGGAATAGATGTGATAAAGTACACATCTTTCCTCAAGTAGCACAGGGATTCACATAGTAATTGCAAATTTTCGCATAATATTTATCAAATAAAATATCACATTTCATGCGACATGCACACATAAAGACACTCACCTTGAAAGCCTAAGAAAATATCTCGTGAAATGGTCGTGATGCTGTTTTCGGACCCTGAAATATTAAAAGAAATAATAACATAAAAACTCAATTAAAATCCTAGTAAATTTAGTAAGAAAAATTCAAGAAAATACCCCACTTACTTCTAGGGTTTTGGTTTAGGGTTTCTAGGGTTTAGGGTTTACTTATTCTAAGGAAGTCTAATCTATCACTAGATCATTTCTAAAAATTCCTACACTTAAATTTCCCTCAATTGAACTATATTCTAAGTCTTAAAATCTCACTTATCCATTTTTCTTCTTTTAATTCTACCGAAATTTCGGCAGCATTTCCTCTTAAATCGGACTAACCAAAATTTTTAAACCTGCAAGAAAATTCAACAACCCAATCCATTCAACATGTACCACAACTTCTATGTTCACTTTAAACTCAAATTCAATCAAGATTCCACTCAAATTCAAAATTCCCTACTCCAAGAATCATCACTCAACTCTGCACAGGGTTGGTTTTCAGCCAACTTCGTGCCATTTCTGGGGTCAATCCACTAAGAACTAAGGGAATTATGATTACATGGTTTTAAAGTACGTTTATAGGGATACAACTTTCAGTGAAGATCATCACTTCAAATTCCAACTAGAACAGGTTCAAAATCAGCCCTCAAGTTGGCTCATCATCAAAACTGTTTCACGCAGAATCAAATTTTCAGCCAACTTTGCAAGCTTTCTGCGGTTAATACACAATGAACCACCAGTGCAAGCTTTATACCGTTGGAAAGCCCTATCAATCTAGTTTCTAAAACAACAAGAATCACTCGAATCCAAGTTGTCTATACCAAGTTATGAAAGTTTTACTAAAACTGGTCCAGCATGACTGTTTTAAGTGTTCTTGAGTTCCAACTTAATTCTTCAACTAAACCACATATAAAACATAAATTTCCAAGGTTTAAAGGCCATATACTAGTCTATCTAATCACAAGAACACTTTATATAGCAAGTATATATCAAGTTCTAACTAATTTCTTCAAGTAGTATTAACAAGAAACTTGGTATTAAACTTGCATAAAAACTAATTAAAACATGAAATTAATAAGGTAAGTTCATGGTAAATACCTTAGATAGGCTTAGAACTTTGCTTAGAAAAGATAGTAGCCCACTTCCTATGGTTGATTTGTGTCAACTTGAGAGATGAAAGTCCAAGAAGTTGAGAGCAAAAAAATGAGGGAAAAAGAGAGAAAGATGAGAGGAAGAGAGAGACAAAGAGGGCCGGCCAAGGTAAGGAAAAAGAGAAAGAAATAGGCTAGGTAAAAAAGAAAAGAAATAAAGAAAAAGGTAGGTAAAGTGATAGCCAATTAAAATAGAACAAGAGTAGGATTAGGTTTTAGTCTTTTAATGTATTAGTGGCTAACTTGGTTTAATCTAATTGGTGGAATTCTAATCCTCTTTATCACCTAGTAATTAGTAATATTCTTGGCACAAATTTTTAAAGCAAAAATGAAAGAAAAATAGGGAGAGAGGGCCGGATTTTGGGAGAGAGAAAAGCAAGGGAAATTAGTGAAATTTTAGGTCAAAATTTTGAACTAAAGCTCACTTAGTCAAGAGTCTTGAAAATGATAAAGTTAGTTAGTCAAAATTAAACACTATTATAAACTAATGGTCCAATAAAATTAATCCAAGTTGGGTACTTAGGTGTACTACTTAATCATGAAAGAATCTCATTTACTTAACCTAATTAACTTGAGGAAATCTTCCAACTAATAAATCAAAGATTAACTCTAAACCCTAACTAAAGGAAATTCTCTTATTGGAGGCATTTTTTTTTTCTTGACCTTTATTTTTCTTTTCTCATCATTTTATATATTTCTTTCTACTCATAAACATAACATGAATCATATAATTTTATACGAGTTTCTGGGGCGTCACATTTCATGTGTTGCAGCTACTGATGCATGCTTAAAGAAATTCTAGGTCATTCGTCTGAGTCATCTAATAAATCAATTTTGGAATTCCAAACCTTTTGCTTATCTTTAAAAGTTACTATAGTGGCCACTAAATTGACTACGAATGCATTCCATTTACCTGTTTATTTTAATTACCGTTCTTTGAATTGGTGATCCAAATTTTGGATCACAACTTAAGTGCATATCATAATGTTTACTGCACCGAGTCCTCACAAGTGGCAAGGTAGTGATTGTAGATGCACCCTTTTCTTTCTTTGTCATATGTTTTTAGGTTGTACAATTAACTTAAATGACTCTTGGTTAGTGCCTAAACTAATGATGAAAGCAGGAAGATTTCTACATATGTAGATGCCCAACTATAGCATGTACTATATCAGGTTAAAATTGACCTCAAAATTCAAACATATGCAAAGATAAAGCAGCCATTTGCAAACATGTTGTATTTGAGGCATTATGGTGAAACATCATTTTACATTGTCAAACTGATTGGATAAACAGTAAGCTGATTGGATAAACAGTAAGGACATTTTCATTAAAAAAAATATTTTCATAGAAAAAAGAAAGTACTACAAGGGTTTGGTTTAAGATTCACTTGAGCAATTGCAAAATGCAACAATGCTAGACCAAGATTCAACAATTTAAAATTCTAACCAATGTTGTATTTAACATATTATCAAAACATTGTAAGATGTTTTGTAGTTCCTGATGACTGGCGCAAGTTAGTGTAGTGGTCTAATCATAATGTTTCTTAAGTCACTGTAAAAATTACTAACTACTAGCAAATTTGTATTAATCGCATTTTGTACATATGTATCATACTTAAAATACATTTTTGTATTAGTATTAAGCTTTTCTTGTTTTCTAGGTATGCCTCTTCATATACTACCACATAAGGATTTCAATTCTTCAATGGTTGTATGGTATCCTGACCATTTGAAATCAACTGAGCTATTTTTAGAATTGTATTTTGTGTATTCCTCTTGGTCTTGAAAATCTCCTTAGAATTGTGTTGATATTCAAGTTTTTCTTTTTTCTTTTTCCTTTTTGGTTATCATAATTTTTTTAATTTTCTTTCAATACTTCGTTCCTGGGGGATTTTTCCAAAATTTCCCCTTTTTGTTGTTCCAAAATATTTGTGGAGATTATTGGTCATGGGGACCTTACAAGTGTGTAGATCTCCATCAAACAAATTTTCCCTTTTGTGATGGTCAAAATCGTATTAAAGAAACACCATACCCAAAGTAGATCTATGGTAGCTGATGGTCACTACATTGCATTTCACGAAAGCAGCTCTTTGCCTTTGACAAAATTTCAGTTCTATGTGTTCTATTTGGAGTACTTTGGTTCTTTTTTTTTTTCAATCTTTTTCTCTGTTATGCAAGTTGAAGTGTTGTATGTATCTTTGTAACTTTGATAGAACTATATTGTTGCATTAGTTTAAATTAAGTTTTTAGATAGTTATAGATTGTTTTGGCAACACGTATAGGGACATCCTATATTGTTGAATAGAGCACCCATTTTCCATGGGTTAGCTAAGGCTAGGTGAAGTGGTGAATGCTTCTCCTGAAACTATTTGTACATAGGCTAAGTGATAATTTCAAGTAGCTTATCAATGCATGGGTTTTTGGAGAATAATAAGTGTAATTATCTGGTATATTTTGGTGTTTGATATAATTTGTATTATCATTTCCAAACTGAAGTTTATATTACTTGATAGATATATTTAGTTTTGATTCGGCTTTGGAACTTTCAAATGCAAATTTCAGCTTAGAATATGATGACTAAACATCGACAAGCTTGCTTGGAATAAACAACTAAGGTAGATAATTTTATTCTCTAAAAAAATGAATTTGAAATCCTTAACTTTGACGCACTTTAGTATAAAAGTGAATTAGTATGGTGCAAAAATTTCATTTACTATATTCAAATGTAGCTCAAAACTGGGATTCATGCATATTTGTGTGTGTAATATTGTCATATTTTGCATACAAATGTTATTCGTTTAATCATTTAAATACCCTATATCCTACAAAGCTCAGTTTGCAAATAACCCATGTAAAATAATGAAAAATACTCTTTTAACAATTATATAATTTTACATTGATATTTTACTTAATGATTTTAAATTTGCAAAATTCTTGATTGTCTATCTACTTTGCCCATTCCCTTGATATGCCAAATGACATTTAAAGGGCATTGCGATCTTAATTTAATGCAGCTATTAACGTTGTGAGCTTGCTAATGATCTATGGCTATTAACATTGTGAGCTTGCTAATGATCTATGGAATTAGGTGCTACTTGAGCGACAATTGCAGCTTCTTGATGCTATTGTTGTTTATTGATGTAATTGATGATGAAAAATAATATTGATCTAATTGTTTATAGATTTTGGATGATTTTGATATATTAAGACCTTAAGTTTTTTGTTGCTTAGTCTAATTAAATTTCTAGCTGGGCATGTACAGCTAGGCTCTTCTAGTAATTGCTATATATTAGTAGAATTGAAAGTTTTTTAGCTTTCGTTTTGTATATGCACTTAGTTTTACTATAGCATGTGATGCTCGTGAGATATGTGCTTTAGCCCTGGGGAACCTTTGCTCTTTGATGTGCCTAGTGTTACTGACAGCTATCTTTAGGATTGATGACTAATAATACATGTGATACTCCATAGTCTAGCAATACATGCAGTATCCCAGAGTCATATGTTTAGCATGTTGATCCAAAAATTCCATTTGAGAATTTTTAAATGATTAGACTATATAGTTTTATGTCTAGTCAGGGCATAGCATAAAGCAGTTGAACATGTCAAAGAAACAAGATATTGATGTACTTGCATTTGAACAAAGAAATGCTGTAAATTAAGCTTGATATCCTAGAAGAGGTAGAAGATTTTCGGAGCCAAAAGGTGAGTAGTTTTAGTCTTGGCTTTTTATTTATTTTTTAAGTTCTAGACTTGATAATGAATTTTTGGAAACTTCTTTTTGTTTATACCAATTTGCCTTTGCTTCTAGAGTACAGAGGAGAACATCATAGACCTTCCAACTTTATCTGCTTATATGAGCTATGCACAAAAAATATACATTCTCAATTAAGCAGAACAGAGTGTAATACAATCTTCAAATTGTTTAAGTTATGGAAATGAGATAAATTGCATAAAATAAGCTCCTATTTCTAAATTGGGATTCATATTTGTGCTTATATACTGACTAGTTTGTGTGCATTCTTATTATGTCTTTTTCTTCTTCTATTGCATTATGTTATCTTAGTGTATATTATTCATTTTTATTAAGTTTTTAGCCTCTCTATTTTTTGCTTTAACATTCAGCTCAGATTGAGCTTCTTTAGCTTGTTTTTGTTTTATGAATTATCTAATTTTCAATGTGTACTATCCTATTTGGTATATGCAATCTTTTGACTAGATGGGCATTAAAGTGTACATATCAATCATGCTTTAAAAATGTAATTTGAATTGCTTTTCTTGATATCACAGGTTCACATGTACAAAAACACTCTTAGAGCCATGACTAAATGAAAAATGAACATAACGAGTGAATAAATGCTATTGTTTTTTCTGTTTGGTTAGGTGCAATATATGAAAGAGCACTTTAGGTTGCTACTACTGCTGTTGAAGTATTTACGATTTTTGGCCTATGGCTTTGATTCTTTTCCTATTTAATGTCTGTCATTTAGATGTGTTTGTCTGATGGAAGTTAACCAAATATGTCATTGCAATGCTAAAATTTGTTGCTATATCACCTTAACTATTTCAACATAGTGTAGAAAATTTTGCAAAAAACTTACATATATAGATAGTCACAGGCCTATATTATACATAATAGAGAATCATCCTACCTTGCAGTATCTATAAGATGCTATGTGAATTTTTAGATTTGTTCCTTTGTTCCATTCAAGTTTAAGATCAGATTGCTTTGAATATGTCCTGTAAGGTCTTTAAAAAGTGTTAGAATAGGACTCATTTGTAAATTCTCTACTTCTTTTTTTTATTTTGTAGTACAATGCTGTTAAATGATGATGAGAAGATTCAGATTAGGCAAGATTTTGGATGGAAACATGAAGATGGCTTTAGTTTGAAGATATTGCTACTATAGTTTTTATGCTTTTTATTTAGTATCTTTTAGATTTAGTATGGATAACGACTAGTGTTACTGGAATTGATGTGACTTTTGTAAACATTATAGGTGATGTATGTTTTGATGGATTTACAAATGTTTACGAACATATATATAATATTTTGAAAGTTCATTGCGCATTTATCAATATTCATTGTGGCATTAATCGAGTTGTAATTTTTTGGTGTGTTGGTTTTAAATGTGTTGAAGCAAGTCTTTTACGATAACTTTTGCATTATTTACGGCAACAGTCCAGGCAAATAAGTGAAAAGAAAAGTTGTCACAAATTGTTAATATTTATTGATGACTTTTTTGTCGTCACTAAATACATTCTCTATGACAACATTCTTGACGTTGTCACTAATCGCAAGTTTCATTAGTGACAAGTTTTATTAGTGACGACTTAACATTGTCTTTGAATAGGAAGTTCAATGACAAGAAATATTTGTCATAAAATATTCTTAAACTGAAGCATTAGTAACAACTTAACATTGTCATTGAATTCTAAGTTATCTATGAAGACTATAGTCGTCACTAAATATCGCATCAGTGATGACAAAGCTTTGTCAGTGAAGCAGTCAAACCAATAAAAGTACATCATTAGTGACGACATGCTTTGGTATTGAATAGCTAACTTATTAGTACGATCCATGTCGTCACTAATAGCTGGATAAATATTGACAACTACTTGTGCAATTTCTCTGATAACATACAAAGTTGTTACAAATTCCCTTATCATTTGTGATAACAAATGTTGTCACAAAAGGCCATATATTCAGTAATGACTTTATTCTTGACACTATTCACATTTAGTAATGGACTTTTAGTGACGACTAAGCGGCGACATATTTCTTGTCGATAAAAGGTATTAGTGACAACTTTTCATTTTTCAGTGACAACTTCTTGTTGTCACTTGATGATGATTTTTCTTGTAGTGAGAGTGTATAAGTCTCTACAGCTAGTGTAGAACTCTTGCTTCATTCATCACACGTAGTTTGACTTTCTCTTTGTCTATAATCTATTATCCTTAAGGCCTTGCATATTTTTACAAATATGGGGTCCATATACAATATCTAATACCTAATGGTTTTAATTAGTAAATGGATTTATCTCAGACATAAACATACTAGAAGCAGAAACTTTACTAAGCCTCTTCAACTTCTTAGTAGTTAGATGAGCTTCTACAATTCCTTTTCCAATGCCATTTGTGGTTAAATTGGAAACATGTGCCCGTTAGACTTGTCCATTTTGATCAGGTCTTTAGGGTTTGTCATAGCTACTTGGGCCTTCCCAAGACCATGCTTGGGTTTTCCCTTGACAAGTGATAAGGTGCTCTTTTTCTTCCTTGACAGACTACTTTTAGATATCTCATATCTAATGGTCCTACATTGTGTGTTAATAATTTCTTGAGAATGCACAATCATGGACAAAAAATCTATCAATTTATGCTACTTTTATAGCTTAGGATTTACAGACAATATTATGATACAAGCAGCACTATCACTATCATCTTAAATGCATCACGTATGCATCATTCGTTTCCTAGCTATAATTATCACTCGTGGACAAGTGAAAATGGCTATCAAGGACATGTCCAATTATACACTTGTGAACTATTCTCAATTTTATACTTATCCAAGAAATTCATATTTAAATGACGATATAGGGTAATTAGTGTATTCATATGATCATGCATTATACAACAAATATAACAATAGTACAAGTATTTGTTTCATGTTATAATTGCAAATAAAAAATGTGAGTTTCGAATTTATGTGGTTTGCTCCCAGTATTTTATTTCAAATCAATAACCCTTAATATTGATTCAAAAATCTATTAAAAATTCCTAGAGGACTAGAATCCCATCTAATTAACTTTGGGTTTGGTGGAGGACAATGCCCCAAAAGGTAACTTCGATTATGTAGATGAGTTTTATCAATCACAAGTATTATGACTCCTAGATAGTTGGGTATCAACTCTTGATATTCACATCTTATGTGTTACCCAACATTGCCTCAAAAATATCATAACATTAATGGTGGCCAAACTCGTTATATATTTTTGTTAAGTCATACTTATTATTCAGAGATCATATCTCATAACAAGAACATATTTCGAGTAAAGTGACCTTGACGAAGGCCAATGTGTCAACACTTAATAGGAATTTTTCGTTTTTGTTATAATAATGGAAGGCAACTTTATGAGTGACTTAATATTTAGTTTGAGGGATTTTATTTTAAATATACAATATATAGTCTCACCATAGTATGTAATTATAAAATATATCGACATATAAACTAAAATATGCATAATAAACCGTGAATGATTATGGACTTTTATTAAGATATTTTCCTTGACCTTTAAGGAAGATAGATGGCCAAATTCTTAAGGGACGTGATCAACTCCTTGATGTGTTCCTTGGGAGGTCTTCAATTCTTGACGAGCTTCCATAGTTGCTTCTTGGTGCCATCTCTATCTTCTGGCACAATACACATGTAATTCTAATATAAACAATTTAGAAAATAAAACCTAGCTCTAACCTACACTATGTACATTACAAGTATTGATTAAGAAATCTCGAGTTACATTTGAGGGGAATTAGGTTAGAAGAGAATTACAAGAGAATAATAGAGAAGACAGGACACGCAGGCCCTATAAAACCAATACAAGCCAACCATCAAAGTAATAAAAATTTAACCATGCAATCACATTGATCGTAGTCCATAATCATCCACCATGCCTTCGTACATATTTAACAATTAAATAATATAAACTTTTATTTAATTCAAATCATAAATCATATGGTCTAATCAAATTATATTAATATTCTTGAATTATTCGTCTCAAAAAGGTAAAGAAGGTTTAAAGTTTTTAAAATTGTCTTTTCAAATTTTAACATATAAAATTGGAAAGAGTTTTTCACAAAAAATTTACACAAAATCACGTTTTTTTCAAAAAATAAAAAAAATCCCGCTAGGTTCTGCCTTGAGCTGTGGGTGAACCACCTGCGGCTTGTGCCCAAGGCTCATGCACAAAACCTTATGTCTTTGAGCCGCAAGTGTGAGCCAGTGGGTGCTCATGAGCAATGAACAATGTGCCCATGGCTCAAATTTTAAAAAATATGAGTTTTGAGTTGTGGGTCGAGCTGTGGGCAAACACCAACGGCGCCCGTGGTTGACCATCTGGAAGTTGCGAAAAATGATTTTTCTTGATTTTTTCAAAACTCTTTTGAACCAAAACATGTTAAAACACTTTTAGCATCTTTTCTTAAAAATCAAACTCTTTGATTTTTGTATAATGTTTTGAGACAAATTAATATAAAAAATAAACTATCCATATTTATGACAATTAGATAAACATAAATCATATAGATATAATCAAAGTAGGCTTCTCTTCAGTTGTCGGAGAACTGTATTTCCTATTCTGACAATCTCCCTCAGTTTGTTAGTAGCCTTTTAAATCTAGATAGGATTGGTATTCCTCAAGTTAGAATTTGTAAGGAAATTTCATAGTTTTTTGAACTTTCCTTTTTGTTTTTATGATTTATTCATGTCATGGACTTATTGCCCCAATAATTTTTTATTATTAATAAAATTGGGGATGGTGTCCCTCCTTGTGTACAGGGTTAGTCAAAAAAAAAAAAAAAGTAGACTCTGATACCACTGTAAGGTAATAACGAGAGTAACACAGCAGAAAATTTAAAATTTTTATTACCATAATCATGGATCACTTTGATATAATCTATACAATTAAAAAAGATTTAGCATAAATACCTCAAGCATAGAAGATTTTGTCCTTCAAAGGGCAAGATCCTAATTGATAAAAGTGTTGATCTATCACGAATAGCTCTCCAAGTATAGAGTCTCCAACGGTGTCTACATGAACACGATCTTTAAAAATCTTTGGGCTTACTTGCCTTGCCTTTTGAGTGCTAGCTCCTTTGAATGGTTATGAAGAACACAAGAAGAAGAAGAGTAAAAGATAAAATCCTAAGAATTAGGAGGAGAGAAGGTGGAGTTTTTCTTGAAAAGAAAAACCGCCACCTTACTCTCAATTTTTCTCTCTCTAAATTTTGTATTGTGTTTTATCATCTTTCAAGATTCCAGACATAGACATATTTATAAGAGTAGTATCCTAGCCTTTAGGAAATAAGAGCTATTGGAAACCAAATAGTTTTGGGAAGCCTACCTTAAGCAAATACTATTCCTTTAGGAAACCAAAAGCCTCTTTCTTAATTATTTGAAAAACTTTTCCAATAAGACTTGGATATTTATAAATAAGTCAAATAAATTAACCCCATAAGTATCTTATACTTATCTTAATAACAATTTAACCTAAAGATTATGTTCTTATTGTGTGTGACCCATTAGGTTTCATTCACGTTGGCAATAAATACAAATTATAACTCATTAATTAACTAATTAAGATCTAGATAAATAAAATATTTCAATTTATCATTAATTTAATAATTAATTAATTTGTACTTATAGATCATCAGTGGCATTTGGCAATGCATCATTACCACTCAAGTGAATAGGAAAGTCATATGGTAGACTATGCCTATCAATGACAATGTTACCGTGTAATTAATAATTTTTTACCACACTATATTCCAAATTAGTCTAAGAGTATAGTGTGCACTCTTTAAATGACTAGTTAATGGTTTTTTATTTCCGAAATATAACTTTCTATAAAAGTATAACCTTGAAACACTTTTAAATCATACTTTCACTTTTGTGCAAAAGATTCTTTAAGTTAAATTTCAACAAGTGGCCAATCGAGATGTACTCTTTTATAATAAAGAGTGGTGAATCCTATATTGATTACTTACTATCTTTCAGTGCTTTATACTATACCCAACCGCTACCGTGTAAGCTACTCTTTACAAGCACCGAGCAATAGAGTCAAAGCATAGCAATTCACACTTAAGATTATTATGATAATTTCATATCTAAGGATCACTTACACCATTGCCATTAAGAGTACAATTCATTGGCACTACGAATAGGAACTCTTGGCAGATCAATTCAATGAACTTATTCTCTAACAAATATCCACATACCAGCTTAGGTGTCACACATCATAGTTGATGAGATCAACTACTACTTACCATAAGTAAATGCAGACTATATGCTAGTCTTCTAATATTAATGATGTCCAAACTCATTCATACTCCAACTACAGATATTTAAGAATATAACTTTATGTATAATAAGAGTCTCATAATTGTAACTCTTACAATCTCTTATACACAGTTAGTATTCTATGAATTTTATCAAATAAAGGAGTAAACAAGTATTAAAAGATAAAGAAAAATTTCACTTAAATAAGTATAACATGAAATAAGCGTAATATATAAATCCCAAAAATCAACTTGGTTTTAGGCCATACACTAACACAACTTGGTAACTGCATCTACTTCTAAATTCACAACTTGGAATTTGAATCCACTAAGAGCTTCTTCAATTTAGTGCAGCCATACCAATAGTACAATTGAAGAATCACTCCTGTTGTCTTTTCCTAACTCTAATTGATCCAAAGTCCCAACTTTGGTCACATAAGCTAGCCAAGAGGTTTACAAATCACTCTGTTCAATTGTCACAAAGCTTCTAATGAATTGCTCTCACACCACAAATGAAAGCACTCAAAATCCCAACCAATTATCTCCCAACTAATTACAAGAATACAAGAGGATGAGTTTTTTTTTTTTTTTTTGCCTCAAAATCAATCACAATCAATTGCAATTAATCTAGGCAAAAGTTCTTATTTCTATATATATATTGGTATCTATAGAGGAGAAGAAAATAGCTAGAAAAGGCCTCCAAAGATCATTTTGAAAATTCTGCTAAAACTAGCTGTCAGCCCAGTTCTTGTAGCTAGGCAGCGTTAGTTATAGACTTGCCTTATGTCAAAGGATTCCCGTCACATCAACCTAGATATATGCACCTCAGTTTTATTGATTGGCACAGGACCCCATGAAATCATTAGTGCCGAGTTGGGTAACAAAGACGCATTGGTCTCCTAGAGTGTCATTCTAGCAGGTGTGTTTATAAGGTCGGGACACATTAGGCCTCTGCAGTAGGTTTGCTTTGCTTCTTGTTCTAGGCATTCACTGACATAGTGACCAATCTGACTACACTACAAGCTTTGACCTTTTATGGGTATTCTTCCATGTTCATTTATGATCACAAATCTTCATTTTCCCAACCCTAGGAGTTGGTACTAACAATCCACATCCCTTGCAATGTAATCTAGTAGGTTTGATTCTCCTTATAGGTTATCAATGTATAGGTGTAGTAGGGGCTCTACTCATCATTAACCGTGGCTTGGCTCTCCTTTTATGTCTTGTTCCACCTTTAAACTAGATGCATGCATCCTACTGTAATCCTCATAACAAATGTTAGTGATCTTGAACCGAATGTTTGTGTGCAATCCAACCCCATGCTAAATCATCGTCAAAGTATCATTAGCCATGGTAAGGGGTCAAATTGCCCTATAACATTGAATTGGTTGTAGCACTATCTAAATATCATGTACATCACTTGATTGAAGCTTTTGAAGTCCTTAAGCTTCTGATTTCGAATGGTAGGAGAGAAGTACTACTTCAAAAACACTTCTTGAAATGCTATCAAGTGAAAGAATATAGTCCGGTAGGTGACTATTTACAAATCCGAATCCACTACTTCTAGGCTTCATTGGTAAGGAAATGGATAACTACCTACAACTTAATCTCATCCAAAACCAATATGGTCATGAAGACCTTCTCAATCTAACACTCTTAGTGGTCTATTCTATCTTGGTCTTCACTGCCACCAAACAAAGGAGTATTAACTTTGCACAACTCATTTTATATTGGTACTAGATGGTGTAGAACTATGGTGGGTGTTGAAGCTCTTTTTTCTCATATAGTGGTTGACAATACTAATGCCTACAATTGTGTGCCTCCAAGCTAGGGTTCTAGCATAGAGATTGAGGTGGAACTTCTTGTTTCCACTAATATATTTGTTGCACAAACTTTTGAGCCTTATGCTATCTTCTCTAGATCCATATCCACTAAAATGTTTGCCTTAGAGTAATAACCTCTAAGCTTACTTTAGGAACATCTTATTTTGCCCTTGCCCTTGTCTTGTCGTGTTATCTAGCATCAGCCATATTTCCACCATTACCTCTGGGTGCCTTCTATCTTGGCCCCATTCTTGATCATCGTCCCTCATATACATGTCTTTGCTCATGAATCTCTCTCATGGCTTCTTCTATTTTGGTAATAGTCCTACTTGTCTTTCTTGGTGCCATCTTTACAAACGCATGACAAGAATGTTAGCTCAATCAAGCACAAACAAAAACAACCAACCAATGACCAAGATTATGCATTCAACAATCAAACTTAAGCTACTCAATTAGTCATAACTTAAGCAACATAGATGATTACAAGCCTCAATTCTGATGCCATTAATAGATGTCATGTACTGTGCCTTGGCTTGAAGCCAACTGCATCTTGAAGAATGCTCGCCAAAATACAAGGCACAAATAAACACATTGTAAATGTGAATTTGATGATAATAATCAACAAAATACAAAAGTTAAAGCCGTAAAATTTTGACATGAAGCTATCTATTCAATAATCTCATGACGAATGCAAGAATACGATGATGATGATGATGATACGAAAGTATTTGTCGTAAAGTTGCATGATAGTTTGACGAGTCTTATTGCAAAATAACATGGACTTGAGAATAAAGATAAATGCCCTTTGCTAAAAGAGAATTCCAAACTTTTTCAAGAAAATCAAAAGTTGAAAAATAAAAATGATGATTTTAAGAAAAATAAGATTGATTTTGATTCCAAAAATGATATCTTGAGAAGGAAATTTGATGAAAAAACAAAATTTTTTGAGAAAATAAAAATTGAACAAGATTTGTTAAGAAAAAAGGATTGATGAGTTTTCAAAAAATCTTCAAAATAAAAAGCAAAATGTTTTTACAAAGGAACCAGTTTATAAATTTGATTTAAATAAAAATCACACTACTTTTTTGAAGAATGGCACTTGTTTTACAAAATCTATATTTATTAGAAATTCAAATGTCATTTGTCATTTTTGTTGTCAACATAGACAATGCAAAATGAATACTACGCCTAGATGGCAAATGGGTAGGTTAGGTATGATTTGGCCTGGATTTCATTGGGACAGTAAAATATGGATTATGCCCAAATATTCCCATATTGGTTATGGCATAAATATGAGCAGGACTAAAATGGGTTAAACCCATTTGGATACTGCTCAAATACCCAATCGATCTTATTATATTATTTTTGAAATATTTTATAATATTTTTAAATATTATATATATAATCTTTACAAAAAAAACTATATTTTTTAATCTCGTATAAAATACACTTTTATTATTATTTAAAAAATTAAAAAATGCAAAATTATTTGGATGAAGTTTTAAAAAAAATATATTAATGTAGAATAAATTTAATTGTGGGATAGAAAAATGGTTTAAAAATATAATAATTGTTTCCTAAAAAAATATTTGGTCGTAAAGTAAATATAAAAAGGGACAAAATGCAACTACCTGGAGGTTTAGAAAGCCTTAAAAATAAGAAGTGCCCAAGACTCAAAGTCTCTTTGTGTACAACAATGCCACAATCACTACGTCTTCTTTTCCTTCTTAATTATCGAAGCATATTCCCTTCCTTCTCATGTTTTTACTTGCTATTGCATTAACCTACCTGCATCACCCAAAAAACCCAAAAAAAAAATTTATTTTACTTACACACTCCCATGGGAGTTCTAAATAAATCCTAGATATACTCATATTTGGATGGGTATTATTGGGTGTATTCTAAATTAGACCCAATCCCGTATTTTTGATACCCATCCTACCCAAATTAAATTTGAGCATGGGTACCTATTGGGTCTTGGAACTTATTCTACGTAAAGAAAAATATCAAGTTAGCCATGAAGCCCAGATAGATTGAAAGAGAAAGCACTAAGCCTAATAGACCCAAAGAAGGTATAGGTACCAAAATCTATTTCATGATTTTGTGGCTTTGAAGATTACCCCAAAGATTTTAGAGTGATACTTGGATCACCATGGCTTAAAAGGGTACATTGTTACTTACATATATTTTTACTCAATTGTTCACTTGGATGATGTTCATTAATGTGATGTATGTGCTTTATTAATTGGTTTCCAAAATCATAAGTTTTGATGATTTGCATAAACATACTTGTTACTCTATTAGTGTGGCATGTGACATAAAATAATTTTTCTAACATATCAATTTAGGTTCATATTGAAAGAATTGTGATCGACAATTGAACCTTTAAAGTCTTGGTGTTTATGTGATTCATGGTTGTTAGATTTGGAGCAAAGTTTATGCTTATGTATAAACCAATCTAGATGCTCTAGTGCATTTTTTATTACACTCCATTTAATGTTTTTATTGCAATTTCTTTGTTAGATTATGTATGGATTAATAAGAAAATTTTAGGTGGTGTGCATTAAGGTTTTTGAATTATTTCTAGTGAAAAGTGAGTTTACTGGTTGATGCAAGATGACCTCTTTAGAGAAGCGGGCATCTAGATGTTGTCCAAATGGATGTCCAGATAAGTTTCCAAATGCATAATCATGCGGACACATGATCCGGTAAGGTCATGAAATTTGCCTCAATTCCATCACTAATCTTCACTTGATCCTCGTTCTATTCATGATACCATTCTTTTCTTTCTTTTTCAAATTTTAAAAAGGTTCCATTTTAGCCCTAAATTCCCCATCTTTAGATTCTTCTATTCTAGCCCGTTTTAACTTCTAATTTGTTTGAGAAATGGCAATTTCACACTAAGGGGGACAACATGGAGGCTCTGGTGCGAACATTCAAGTGGGTGATATGGTTTTGATTCACCATTTGGGTAAGATATTTTTTTGATGAAAATGCTCCAAATTTATACCATGATTTGGAGAACAAATATGTCATAGGCCTTAAATATTGTTTGCTTGAGGAGTGTGATGGTGGATTAGAGGTCATACATAACATGTTGGATATGTAACATTGAATGGGTTGGTCTTTGTCAAGTGAATGATATTGTCTACCTTGATCTAAGGAGACAATTTTATGCTAACCTGAAATTGGATGGAGAAAATGCGATGTCTTATGTGAAAAACACCCATGTTATGTTTAATGCTCAAGAGCTTAATGAGATTTTTGTATGCTTAATGTGGGTAGTGAGTTTTGCAAGCCTAAGACTATCTCACCTACTATTGACCTTGATGAACTCAAGAGCTCATATTTTGGAAATCCTAGAAGTAATAGTTTGAAGGATTTTAAGGTAAGTTATTTTACTCTGGTGCATCATGTTCTATGCCTCATCATTGTCAATCTATTAGCCCCTACCAGTGGTCACAAGATGGATGTAAATCACATTGCACTGCACTTGTTTTATGGGCTCCTACACAATATCATAAGAGAAAATTGCAATTTTGGTACCAAATGTTTGGAGCATTGGCAGTTTCAGTCCTTAAAGTTTGGACAAATGCAAATCTAGTACCAAAAGTTTTAAATTTTTAGCATATTTAATCCTATTGACCAGTTTTACAAAAATCTTATCATAATCTAGTCATGTGATACTTACGTGCTGGTTACAAAATTTTAAAAAGAATTAGATTAAAGAAAAAATTTTAATTACCATAATTTGTAATTAAAGGCAGTAATTTGAGTTCATAAATAATAAATAAGCGGATAAAACTGAAAAAATCTATCTGGATAGTGCATTCGCATATGTGCCTTTAGTTACAAATTATGGCAATTAAATTTTTTTCTTTTTTAATTATTTTTAAAAACTTTTGTAATTATCACATGAGTTTCACTTGATCAGATTCTGATAAGATTTTGAGAAAACTGGTTAATAGGACTAAATGTGCTAAAAATTTGAAATAGTTGGCACTAGAATTGCTTTTGCCCAAACTTTAGAGACTGAAACTACCAATGCCTCAAATATTGGGGACCAAAACTGCAATTTTCTCATATCATAATTAACAAGAGTGCTTTCATGATCGAGTATATAATGTTGTACAAGGATGACTCTATAAAAGGATTGGCTTATGGTAGTAAAATTCTCACCAGAATTTTTGAGAGAAACAAAGTCTTATTTGAGGGCATTGTGGAGACTAGACTGAGTGAGACAGAAAGAATTAATCAAGATTGTTTCTAACATTATCACTTGGTGTACAATAAAGACAGGTGGCTCTACGCTCAAAGTAAATTAAAGAACATTAGTTCTCTAGGTTTTCACATGCAAATACATGGTCGCACTTTTGGTGATACAGCGGATCAGAGCCTATGGAAGAAGATGCCCTGATTCATGAGTCTCCTATCCAAGAGATTCTACCTAGTCCCACTGTCGATATTCTCTCCTTTAGTTATCATGTTCTACCTCCACTATCACATTAAGATTCACGACCTTGGTAGAGTTGTATCCTTTATGCTATTAATGGCCTCTCGCTTCAAATGAATCAGATGAGGACTGAGTTTAATCAAGAGCTCTCATATGTTAGGAGACATTTATCTTCTGTTGAGCAGAGGTTGGAGGTTATTAAGCTTGCACATAAATATGAGTAGAACTTGGATTAGCAGGACAACTTCTCGGATTATATGAAGATGCATAGGCAGAATTAGGAGCACAGACGCAAGTCTCATCACGAAATGCGTTCACCTTCATCTATTTGAACTAGGACTTCATCTTCAAACCAAGCCGGATCCTTGTCATCTCGTAGAACATGATTCACCTCTTCAGCTAGGACAGAGGCTTCTCAACCTCTTTAATAAATTATCTAGTATTAGCTTATGTTAGATCTATGTTTTTGAGTGTTCGAATGTGTTTAGGTGTTTGGACGTTTTAAGTCTTATGTTTTTAGATTTGGTTGATGTATTGATGATGTACTTGGAGGTCAGTTTTTCTTTTAATATTAAAATTGATGTTTGATGATTTAAAGTATTATCTATGTTTATGGTTTATGTTTTGTGCTTGATGTGGCATTTCTATTGTACTCAATGATTAAGAGAGAAGTCCTCCCATTTTACTTCCATCCTATTATCTCACTTTGAATGCAATTTTTGATGATGTCAAAAGGGGAAGGGGAGTTATGAAAATAAGCTTCA
Organism: Mitragyna speciosa; assembly: GCA_024721245.1. NCBI lineage: Eukaryota > Viridiplantae > Streptophyta > Magnoliopsida > Gentianales > Rubiaceae > Mitragyna > Mitragyna speciosa. Next base: position 11,158,201 of record CM045560.1, read on the forward strand.
ATAATATATGCATAAATTAAGGGGGAAATATACTTCTTTTCTATTATGCATATAATCAGCGAAAGTTATTACTTTTACTCATTTTCTATAAAAGGTTGTCATCATCAAAAAGATAAAAATTGAAGATCTTATAGTCTCAAATCATCTTAGGTTTGATGATTAACAAACTAATGATGAAGTATACTAATCGTCTATAAAGTTGTCTTTGCAACAAAAATAAGATAGGATGATTGAGAAACCAAACAGAAGTTGAAATGATAAAGTATCAACCATGCCGACGAGCAATCAGACTCACCAGAGAAGGAACAAAAGTCTGGTTGATTCTAGTAAGGTTCTAAACATGATGCAGATAGCATGCAAATAAGGCATGGAGACGAGCATGTAGACTTGGAAAGCTTAAAAAAAATGTTCAGAATCATTGCAAACATAGAAGTGGATTCTTATTCGGACAAGATGCAGACGTCCGATTCATCATGCGAACATCCAAATTATGTGTTTTACTGAGTAGCGGCTAGTTCAGACAGATATTTCAATTTGATCATTAAAAGCCAATTATAGCTTTTTTCCACTCCTATAAATACCAAATAGTGAAGTATAATATAGAACTTTTCCCCACATTAATTACAAGCTATTTTGAGTGATTTTGAAGAGAAAAAATACTCATCCCTTTGTATTTTTGTAATTCTTTGTGAAGTAATTAATTATAATAGAGAGTGATTTTTGTTGTTGGTGTGAGAGAAATTACTTAAATAAACGAAAAAAAGAAAAAAATATGAAAATGTCAAATTAACATTAAGATCAAATTAGCTAACTAAATTGAATTGATTAACTAATCTAATAAACTAAACTAAAACAAATCAAAATAGTTGAGAAACAAACACTACATCAATCAAATTAAAAAAAAAAACTAAAGGAACCCCACAATACTTGAACACACAATTTTCAAAGTCTGTATAGTCTAATTTATTAATTAAAGCTAAAGCCATTTCAAATGCAATTACAGAATCTGCCCCCCGGAACCTATTCTTCGTTAACAACGAAAATGCAAATCCCACCCAAATTCTGAAGCTTTCCTATCCGGTCTTCTTCTTCCCTAACATTCCAGTACCTCTTTTTCACTCGCTCATACCCTCTCTATCTCTGTTCTCCCCTTTCCCGTTTCTCTCACTTTCTATTCCCCTCTCTCTTCTATTTCTTTTCTTTCTTCTGCTCTCTATATCGTTCTCACTCTGTCTCTCTATCTTTCCTAGTTTTCTTCTCTTTCTCTCTACCTTCCCTTTGATTTTTCTCACTCTCACAGTCATCTTTCCAGCTCTCTCTGTGTTTCTCTAGATTTTCTCTTTCGTCTTCTCTCTCCCTATCTAATTCCCTCACATCTCCTTCAATTTCTCTCATTTTGTGTAGAGGCGAGGCTACGATTTGGCCACGGTTTGGAGGTTGATTGGCTGCAATTTTTTTAGCTTGTTTGGTTTTCAATAGAGCTGTTTTCATGGAATTTTAGGTGATGACTTGCTGCTGTCTATGGGTGTCAATGATGGGGCTGATGGGTGGTGGTAAGGGACTGTTTTTTTTAGTTGTTTAATGGCTGTAATTTGTGCACTATTTTGGTGGATTGTGGCTGACCGGGTGGCTGTATAAGCAGGTTTATGGGATTAATATTGCAACGAATTAGATATGGTTTGGCAGTGTTTTTGGGCTACAATTTGAACTGATTTTTTTTTAGCAATTGTGATGCTGTTTTGTAGTGTTTTTGGGCTATAATTGGGACTGATTTTTGGTTGATTTTGGGGCTGCAAATGGTGGGAATGGATAGTGATTAGATGGAGGTCAGTTCTGGGGCTGGTGGTATCTGCAAGTTGGTTTAGGTTGTTTGTGTGGTGTGTTTGATTTCCGGGGAAATTACTGGCCTGGGAAGGAAGAGGGAGGCAGGGAGAGGTCTGAATTTTGGGATTGTTTGTAGGGGATGGTTGCGAAAAAAGGAGGTAGGGGTTGAAGTTGAATTGACGATAGGATTTTGCCATGGTTGCTGATGGTGGGTAGAGGGAGATGATTTGATGGAGAGAGAGTTACGGTGGAGGGAAGAAAAGAACTATGGATTGTGGAGAGAGGAGAGATAGTGGTTGAAGAAGATGAAGAACAAAAAAATTCCAAAGAACAAAACCCAGAAATAGATAAGAGGAAAAACCCAGAAAACATGAAGCCAAGAACAAGAATAGAAGAAAATTTTCAAAAAAAAAACTCGAACTAAACTTCCAAACAAACAAGCACAATTAATCAGATTTATATAGGAAAAATGGAAGAACAAAACAATTAAAAAAAAACATAGCAAGATATTACCTTTGAATGCCAGATGAACAATAGCTGAGAACTTGATGATGAAAAGCCTAATGATGAACAGGAACTTAGCACCTTTGAAGGAAACAACAGAGTGTATGTGTGATTTTTTGGTGTTTTAAGTGTGTGTTTTAAATTTTCTTTTGATATAAGTGCGTGTTTAGGTTTTTTTTTTATTTTAAAGGGGGTATCTATAGAACCAGCAGTCTTGGCCTCCAAGAATACTACAAAATAACAAAAATACCACTGATAATAAAAATTTTAATTTTATTTAAAAAAATATTTTTGACCTAAAAAATTAAAAATTAATACAAAAAAATGATAGTAAACTCCAAATTAGTCCAAAAATTTCAAGTAGATTTCAAGATAAAAAAAATAAAGAATAGAGCTTAAAATTGGCAAAAAACGCGGTTGGGGTGTGAAATGACTGTTTTGTTCCTAGATAAACGAAAATACGGAGAAAAATAGCTATTGGTCTCAAAAAATTATCAAAAATTAAAAATAAACTTAAAACCCTAGAAAATGCATTTATGACTCAAAAATTGGTTTAAAAAATGCATTTAAAATGTGAAATAACAATTTTGTCCCTGAATGTAGTATTTACAGAAAAAATATCAATTGACCCTGAAAAAATAAGAAAATTCAAAAACATGTTTAAACAATCAAATAAATAAATTTGAGATCTGAAATGGGCAAAAATGGTGTTTGCGAGGCAAAATTATCATTTTGCCCCTATGCTAGCGAAATATAAAAAAATACAAAAAAAATCAATTAAACCCGAAAAAATCACAAAAATTTAAAAATATATATGAAAGTACAAAATATGAATTTAAAACTCCCAAAACTAATGAAAAAATATTTACAGCTAAAATTACTTTTTTTGCCCCCCGAGATTATTGATTTTGTTCCCTCTTTTTATTGAAAAATTAGAATTTGACCCTAAAAATATAAACATGCCCCCAATGTTTGAAAAATAAATGGTGTGTCAAAATTTGGTGTCTACAAGGGACATTTAATGTATCTGAATATATTATTACTCTTAACTTAGGTAAATGATTTAAGGATGAAGTAACAAAATCTGGGTGATACTCTAAAGTTAAAAGATAGTCCGCTACAGAATTAGCTTCCCTAACAACATAAGAGATAGTAGCATAAAGAGACTACAGATATCACCGTATTCTTCTTAGATCATGGCACATAATTCATTATTGGCCCAATGAGTTCTCACGTATAAGATTTACCAAGATAGCCGAATCCACTTCCACTAAAATATTTTGGAGTTTTGATTTTGACATACAATCAAAAATCCCATAGAAGCGCCTTACATTCTGCATGAATAACATCCAATTCTCCAAATTCATTATAAAATGCAAAATGAACTTTCCATTATGATCCCTCTAAAATCCTTCACTAGCCACACTTGCATTCATATTTAATTTGTAAAATTCACCATCCAGCTTATACCATCTAACCATTGTCAATTTGGTTGGTTTTTGTGACTGAATGTGGATTGATTTGAAGACATATGAATTCAAGTCTCCCACCATTTTTTCATCCCAAAACCTCTTAGAGGCACCAAGCATCTTCATGAAATTATCAGCTTCAACATCACTGAGTTTGGCGGGAAAGCTTTGCTTTGGAAATGTGCTGCATTAGTGCCTTCCACTAGGAACCATAGGACAATCATAGGAACTATCATCTAATGTGATTATTAGTTGGGGCTGACATATACCACGCCATTATGTGTGATGCTACACAAATAGAAGGAGATAACTAAAGGTTGAATGCTTTACTGAAATGCTCCAATTCTTGTTCCACATCTTGGTATTCCAAGAAACACGGTTTACTAATTCAAAATTTTTTTTGACAGTGATAAAAGATAAATTTACCTATTTAAGTATATGTTTTATTACATGCTTTAGTGTATTTTAAGTATTTTTAACATGAATTTGGCTCATTTTGACTAATCATCCTCAATTTGAGTTTTTTTCAAATTAGGGTTTTTACCAGTTTTTAAGATTTTGAGGTAGAATTTATATTTTGAGAAAATCAATGCACAATTTTTGTACAATCTTGTAGGTTTTATACATTCAATCATAATTTGGATCAATTGGAACACAAACCATCACATTCATAGTAAATTCAAAGATGAATGGGTTAGAAGTTCAATGGAACAACATTTTCATCAAAATCTTCAAGATTGTTTTGCTCAATTTTGAAAAATTTTCATCAACAAATTTACAATAAAATTGAAAGATCAACATCACAAAAAGGTCTCAAGGGCACAAGAGGAATATCTAACAAAAGGAAAGGGCAAAACTACCATGTTGGTAGTGATTCGCAAATCCCACCCGTGGATTAAGCATTCGGCTAAAAAATGATGTTTGCAAGTTGCAATTATCTTCCAGCTTGTTTTAATGATTGTTTGAAGATTCTCTGCACTTGAACTGCCCAAAGAAACATTACAAAATTCAATGAAAATCTTTTAATGATTTCAAGACAACTTTTCTTACAAATTATCGTGCAAGTTGTGTAGATGATTAGGGTGAATTTGTCTATAAATTGTGAGTTCTTGCAAGACATTTAGAGCATGTCTTGAAGGGAGGAGCACTCCCAAGTAGTTTATAATTGTAGTTTTCTTTGTAATTTACGAGAATTTTCATCACCGGTAAGAAAACTCTTAGAGGATTCACGTGTATCAATTTATATCAATAATGAATGAAGCTTTGGAGCCGTGGTCAACCTACAAATGAGCATTTTTTATCTTAGCTCTTTATTTTCTTACTTGTTTATGGGTTGTTTCTTTCATTTGATATTCATGCAAGCCATGTTTAACTAAATGCTTGTCTAGGGTTAGATGAAGCTAATGATTTGAATGTTATTTTACTTGCAATAACTTGTACTTGCTTGTTCATATATCAAGTTGTGGTACTTTGACAACCTATTGCAAATCATCTAGATTTTACTTGACATTGAGAAATGCTTTTAATATTGAAAAATGATAGATGAAGCTTATATCGTATGCACATTGAACATAGTGGTATAAATAGGTGTATTGAGATTGTTTAAGACCACAATTCATACTTTTCACAAGGTTTCAACATAAAAATAGTTGAACTCTAGACAATTCATTGTGGGAACAAGTCTTGATTTTATATGGAATTGCAATCCTAAGACAGACAAGTCAATGGATTCTAAACCCTATGACTTGTATTTTGTGAATTTCTCTATTAGTTTACTTCAAGTAATTGATGTTCTTATCTTACACACCACATGTTTGATAATTTTTCTAGATAATAGAGTGAGTGATAAAACTTTGGTAATTGCAACTTTCTTGTTTCCTCATGGATTGACCCTAATATTTCCTTACTACAAATGACCTGTGCACTTGTAGGGTAAGGAGTATTAGTTTAATTTTATTACTTGTTTGTGTGTGTTTATGCTTGTTTTATATTGTCCTAATACCACCACATCAAGTTTTTTGCGTCGTTGCAAGGGAAACAAGAGAAACCTAGGCAATATCAAGGAAAAAACAAGCTTTATTAATCTAGGCATTTTTATTTTTGTTGTTTTAATCTTTCTTGTGTTATGTTTGAAGGTACACAATGGTTTCAAGTTGAAAGAAGTTGTAGAATTGATTCAAGCGTTTCATTGAATACATGATGATCATGTTCAAAAAAAATGCATACGAATGATGTCTTGCTGGATGTTTCAATGGCACAAGCTAGCATTCAACAGCGAGAACAAGAGGAAAGTGTAAATAATTTCAAATTTGATCTAGAAGTGAATGTTATACTTCAACATCATCAATTTGAAGGAAATCCAAATGAAGATTCCTATTTTCATTTAGCCAATTTTTTAGATTCAATTGATCTTGCTAGTTTTGATGGATACAATGGAGTAAATAACAATGCTATAAAATTAAGATTATTTGCATTAACTCTAGTTCATAATGCTAAAAATTGGATAAGATCATTTAGACCAAATTATTTCACTAGTGTCAAGTGCTTTCATGAAGAAATTGGGTATGCATTATCAATATGTGGAAGCTAATATTGATTGAGTTTAATTTAAATGTTAATTATTCTACTACATGTGGAGAAGACCATGAAAATCATGAATATGTTAAATGGGATAACGTACATCTTTGTGATATCAAAATGACTCACATGTTAGCATTACTAATCCAACTTGTGAAGAAGATAATTCTAGTTGTCAAGTGGGCATGTATGATAAAAAGGGAAAAGAAAAAAATGATAACATATTATGTGATTTCCTTTCATTTGGATGTGCATTTGAGCATGAGAACGAGAATAACATGTGAAGAAAAAATTGAAAATAAGGTAATGAATTATGATGCTCAACATGTTAAATCTCCTATTTGTAAAATCATGCATGATGTTCATGAAAATGAATGTGAAAGCATATTTAGCAACCATGATGTTGTTGATTATGATGTATCTTGTGCCTTGGGTAGTGAAAATCATGTGTTATTCCAATGTGAAAAACTTAATGAAACACAAGTGGCACGTATTCATAAGAACATATCTCAAATGAGTCTTTATGACGATGATGATTATGCTTTGGGATATGATGAGTATGCACATGATGGTTGTTTTGAGCATGTTGAACAGTGGCTTTATTCTTCTACCTTTGATCATTAATGAGACACAAATGTGTGAAATGAACTTTGAGTATGATAGGGTAGTGGAAGATTGGGTGATTAAAAATAAGGCTAAATTATTTATTTCCCCTATTTTTTAATCTATGCATGATGAAAATAAATATGTTTGTAAAAAAGTATGTGAAAATGTTAAAAATAAGAATGACGATCAATGCAAAATTTCTCCTATTTTTGATAAGTATGATGATTCTATGCATAAAAAGAAGTATGTTCATGATATGGGAGTGAAGTATGATGAATTTCCATGTGGATTGCTTGATTATGAAAATCATATTTCTTTCAATTCTCATATTGATTTCATTGGTATTTATGCTATGCAAATACAAGAGCAAAGTCTAGCCAAGTTTGGCTATGATTTCCTTATTAAGTGCTTCTCTTTTATAGTTTTAATGGTTCAATGGATTGAGAACAAAGGAGCACAAATTCTTACTCAAAGGATGTATCTATATGTGCTAAATCAATTGAGCACTATTACATCATTTGTGGGATACTCCAATTACGTGAGAAGATTGGAGAAAAGTATAGATCTAGACTTTAAATGAAGCGCTTGTTTGAAGACAACCCAATGTTTTTGATAGTTTAAATTGCCTTGGTGTGATTTATGTTTTATATGTATTTTGAATATGGTTTGCTTGATTTGTTCAATTTGAATTTGAAGTTAAAGCATTATATGCAATCTTTGAAATTTCACACTTAAACTTGTATGGTTGATTCCTATATCTCATAATTCTTGAGTTTCATCTGTTTAGAAGTATTAGCCATCATTGTTTTATAATTTGAAATATGTTTGAAGTGGTTTTGAAGTTGAAATGAACATAAAAACCAATTTGAAGCATTGAAGTTCCAAAGTACTATTCATTATATTACTATTCATGAGCTAGATTCAATTGAGTAATATGATTCTTATTTGGTAATCTCTGGATAATTGATGCATAAATTGATTTTTGAGCAACTTTGTTTAATCAATTGAAACTTATTTGAAGTGTTTTGGTAGTTAGAATAACTCAAAGAACCAAATTGATGCATTAAGTTGAATGGTTACTATTTCATTGGTTATTATTCACTTAATGAAAGTTGTTTTGTGAATTTTGGTTCTCGTTTTGGAATTTACATATGTTTCATGCCTAAAAATCATGTGATTAACTTAATTTTAATAATAGAAACATGTTTGAATTGACAAAAAATTAGAAAAGAAAAAATTTGAATTTCAAAGTTAACTTGAAAACCAAATTTTTAGATTTACCGAAATGTTAACTTTGATCAATTTTCATTTCATTTATGTTGCTATTTTGGATGAGTTTAGTTTGAAAGTCTTTGACATGGTTACATGATTATAAAGTTGTTTAAACAAACCTTGAAGATTAAATAGCAAAATTCAGCAATCAAAGTGGCGAAAAATCAACATACAACACATGAAGTTGCAGCTGCAACTTCTGCAAGGTAAGGCTGATCCGTGGGTCATGGATCCATAGGTTCAACACACAGATCTTGGATACATGAGGTATTTTTTGTGTTGTTTTCATAATTTTTGGTTGGGATGTTTTGGGCCTTTGTTTGCATGATTATTTGACAACTTTAGGGGTATGAAATGAACACTTCAACACATTCAAATTGATTACATTTCATGTTTCAATATACTTGTTAGTTAGTGATATGTTGATAAAATTCAATCAATCCTGGTTTAAGGAAGAATTTGGCATGTTTTTATTACGACTAATTTTGCACATTCAAGACATGAGGTGAAAGGAAATGGTCCAAATAGGTTTGTATGCATATGGTTAATTCTTAATGCATGCTTGTATAATGCAACCAAGGGATCCAATACATGATTTCAAATGAGAATTAGCTTCTAATTTTTTAGCTTAGTGGATTCCATGAGTTTATAGCTCAATGCGATAACAACATACAAGGTTGAGAAAGTTCACGAAGCAATGCACAAGAGGACATCTTCAACACAAACTTTGGACACTTGAATCAAACAAGGGGAGTATTTTGTTCTGATTTTTATTATTATCTTTTCCTTCACACATCTAGGACACTGTGTATTTTAAGTCTGAGGGGGAAGGGTACATGTTTGGTTTGGATTGAGATTATTGTGTAAAATGTGCCAAAATTTTTCAAAATGCTTCATTTTTACATACAAGGGCAATGAATTTATATCATGATTTTTTCAAATTCCTTTACATATTGAAGTAACCTTATGCATTTAGAAGAATTCATTCTATATACACTTGACAAATAGTTATTATATGATTAGGAGTTTTATTTCTAAGAAAGCATATCATGTAAAGTAGTTGAAATTATGTCTTAATTTTAAATGGTTGACGTAATTTCTTTTCTTTATTTGATTTTGCATGTTAAGTGGTGAATATGGTCAATTAAGAGCAATAATTGATCTGAGGTTGAAAAAATGATTACGAGGGACTAATGAGCTACAAAATCAAGAACGGAATGAAACATTTGAACTACTCCCATGGTTCTCATGTGAAGTAACCGGGAGTGTTAATCTAAAAATGTCGACTTTCACATTAAAAAGCACTTAGATTAAAAATATGCATAGCAAGCTTGATTGAAGGTGAATTGCTAAGTAAAATAAAATATTTTCATTAAAAAAAAATTGCACCTCTCAAAACTAAAGCTAATAATTGAGTTGAAAGATATTTCAAGCATTGAATTTGGAAAAAATAAAGTCCCTTATGTAGGAAATAATCATAGACGTGTAAAGTACTTACTTAACCATGTGATCCATTTTCTTGTAAATTTTTGCTAAGAAAAGAAATTTTGTTACACTAAACTTAATTGTGATATAACAACTTCTCCTTTACTTGACATTATGAGTATTAGAAACTTTACAAAAAATTGCATAATACCTACTTACATGGTTTTGTGAAATTGCATTCAATAATATGCATTGTTATATTAAGCCTTAAATCATGGTTTGATCTCATATTTTCCAATTGCTAAAGGACAAATAATGATTCAAGTATGGAAGAGTTTGACTAGAGATAAATTTACCTATTTTAGTATATGTCTTATTATGTGTTTGTAGTACATTTTGAGTACTTTTAACATGAATTTGGTCATTATGATCAAGTATCCTCAATTTGAGAATTTTTTCAAAAATTAGAATTTTTACTCGATTTTTATGGTTTTGATGCGAAATTTATATTTTGAGCAAATTAATGTACAATTTTTATATAATCTTGCAAGTTTTATACATTCAATCATAATTTGGATTAATTGAAACACAAATTATCACATTTATGGTAGATTCAATGATGATTGAATTAGAAGTTCAATGGAACAACATTTTCATCAAAATCTTCAAGGTTGTTTTGCTTAATTTTTGAGAAATTTTCATCAACAAATTCACTATGAAATTGAAAGATCAACATCACAAAAAGGTCTCAAGGGCATAAGAGGAATATCTAGCAAAAGAAAAGGGCCAAATTGCCACGTTGGTGGTGATCTGTGGATCCCACTGCAAATCAAGCAGTCAGCCAGAAAATGATGTTTGCAAGTTGCAATTATCTTCTATCCTATTTTGTTGACTTTTTGAAGATTCTTTGTACCTAAACTACCCAAGGAAATTTGCAAAATTCAATGAAAATTTGTTAGTGATTACGAGACAACTTTTCTTGCAAATTCTCGTGCAAGTTGTCTAGATAGTGAGAGTGAATTTGTCTATAAATTGCAAGACATTTACAGCATGTGTTGAAGGAAGGAGTACTCCCATACGGTTTATAGTTGTAATTTTCTTTGTAATTTATAAGAATTTTCATTGCTTGTAAAAAATTCTTAGAGGATTCATGTATATCAATTCATATCAATGAAAAATGAAACTTTAGAACCATGTTCAACCTATAAATGGGCATTTCTTACCTTAACTCTTTATTTTCTTACTTGTTAATGAGTTATTTCTTTCATTTGCTATTCATACAAATTATATTTAACTAAATGCTTGTCTATGGTTAGATAAAGCTAATGATTTGAATGTTATTTTACTTGCTATAACTTGTATATGCTTGTTCATCTATCAAGATTTAATATTTGTGGCAGTTTGATCACCTATTGAAAATCATATAGATATTATTTGACATTGAGAAATGCTTTTAATATTAGAAAATGGTAGATGAAACCTATAATTTATACACATGAAAATAGCAGTATAAGTAGGTGGTTTGAGGTTTTTTATGACCATAATTTATACTTTTCACAAAGGTTCATCATGAAAGTAGTTGATTTTTAGCCAATTCATTATGAGAACAAGTCTTCATTTCATATGGAATTGCAATACTAAGCAAGACAAGTCGATAATAGCAAGGTATTAGTTCATAAATGACAATTAGTGGATTCTAAACCTTATGACTTCTTGATAAGTAATAAATTGACTAATATTATTGTATGTTTTATTGTGTATTTTTGGTTTTATTTTGGTTGTATTATAAGTAATTTTGGCTACAAATGACTCATTTTCTAACTTTTTCTAGAATTAGGGTTTTAGTTTAAAATGAGAATTTTTGTGTTAATTTGGTTGCCTTGAGCAAAATAATGCACAATGTGTGTATATTTTTGCAGGATCATCATATCTAAACTCAATATGGATCAATTGAAATCAAGGATGAGCAAATTCAAAGGTGATTCAAGGGATTAAGTTGGGGAAACCACTTGAAGAACAATTGAAGAAATAATTTTGCAAGAATAGTTGGGAGAGCTAATTCTTAATCAAATTTACATGGAAATATGTGAAAAATACCTACACACACGGGAGCCAGTTCAAAAAAATGCAAAAAATCAAGTGGGGCCCATAATGGGTGATTTATAGGTAAGATCTGCGAGTCACTAACCTAGCGGATCGAAGTCAGCCAGCAGATTATTTGGGCGTGCAACGTGCAACAATTTTCAACTAGTTTTGCAGATATTTTCAGATGGGGATAGGGTTTTGCAAGTTGAAGATTTTCATTGAAAATATAAATGAAGACCTTTGTACCTTTTTGTAATCTCAATGGAAATCTTCATCATTTCATGCATTAATGGCAAGTGCAAGTTGGAAAATGATGTGAAGAACCTTTGCCTATAAATCGAAGTCATTTGTAAAGTATTTGTAACTAATTTTGATAGGAAGAAAGTAGTTGTTAGCTTATTTTATATTAGTTTTGGTAGAAAATTAGTAGAATTCTCTTCATCCTTCAATAGAATAGTGAGGAACATTGTAAGAGAGCTTTGTAAGTTCAACTTTTAAAGGTGAATAAGAAGAGAAATTTGTAAACCTTGGTTGAGCAATTCTTAACTCTTTCTCTTAACTTTTCATTTGTTGATATGAATTCTTGCTTTAGTTATTTCATTAACCATGTTGAACTAAAAGCTTCATCTAGACCATAGATGAAGCTAATGAATCAACAAATATGATTTAATCCATTTGCACTTGCTAAGATTGCATTTGTTTGTTTAATTGTTCAAGTTTTAACACTTGTTTTTGCATGGCCAACTTAAACAAGTCATTTATTGTTACTTGATATTGAGAAATGCATACAATAATGGAAAATGAACAAGTAATGCTTAAGTAATTCATATAAAAATAATGATTTCTTAAGTGAATCAATACAATTCATGTTTGCATAAGGTTTCATCATGAGAATAGTTAAAATCTTGTCATTTCATAGAAAAATCTAGTTATGACACTTAAGGAATTGGATTCTAAACAAAACAAGGTAACACTTAGCAAGTCATTTATGCATGATTCATTAGTGGATTCTATATTCCAGGATTCTTTGCTTGGATTCTACAAAAGTTTTTAATCATTTACCTATTCTATTGAAGGGACCCCACAACACTCTTGTTTTAATTGTGTTTGGATAATAAAAGTTAGTGAAAAAGCTTTAGTAGTTACACATAATTGATTCCTCGTGGGATTCAACACCTAATACTCCAAATAATACAACCAACCCCTACACTTGCGGAATAAGTTGAGAGATTATGTTTTTATTACTTGATTTGTGTGTACTTGTTTATATTTGCTATACCTAATCTACACCACGTCACTTGTATTTTGTGAATTTCTCTATTAGTTTATGTCAAGTAATAGAATGTTCTTAATATCGTACACCACCTGTTTGATAATTTGTCTAAATAATAGAATGAATGATAAAGCTTTAGTAATTGCAATTTTCTTGTTTCCTTGTGTGATCGACTCTAATTTCTCCCTACTACAAACGACCCATACACTTCTACTATAAGGGTATCAGATTAATTATATTACTTGTTTGTGTGTTTTTATGCTTGTTTTGTATAATTCTAATACTACCACATCAAATAGCATGAACACCTTGAAACTAATTACATTTTTCTTTTTTGAAGATTAATATCCAATGGGAGATAGTTGTAAATGACATTCCAAGCATAGAAAGAAATTTTAATAGGTAACAATTAGCACCATATTACCTTGGAAATAATTGAAACATTCCTTCTTTGTTTGATGTGTTCGCAAGCTGAGGATAAGGAAAATGTGCCATTAGTTGAAGGGACCCATATAATGTTATCGGAAGCTTCTTTCCGAATTAAAATTTTAGTTATCTGATGAACTATATTGGCAGGCAGCCGACGTGCCAATTTATCCACATTCGATTTCTTGGCATTAGAAAACTCAACTACTAAAAAATGTAGAGGATTATTCATGGTTGTCACCTTGATTAATTGCTCGTTTCCCACCTACATATCCACCTAGAAATCTATCATCCCCTCACAAAAATACCAGTGAATACCTCTTCAGCTACTTCATGGATTGAAAGCAATCTTCTAAAAGTACCCGTGACCTCATAGATTCTACTTGAAGAGAATGTAAACCTTTTAAATACTTGGAGATCATGAATGCAGCCCAAGGTGAGTCATTGGCTCTCAGTTTCCACCAGAGTTTGATTGATAAAACCTTGATCATTTAATAGAGAGATCTAAAGCCAAACCCCATCTTCAACTAGAATGCAAAGCATATCCCAATTACACCAATGAGTCCATCTTTAATTGGCCTTTGAGTTCCACAAAAAATCATTAGACATTGTGGCCAATGCCTTTACACTCCAATTGGAGGCTGTAAAATTTGAAATAAGTATAATAGAATGAAAGATAAAACATGACAAAGTAGGATAATTTTCCCTCCTGCTGACAGTATTTTAACACTCTTATGCTCCAATCTATTTTGAATCTTAGCCAAAATTCCATCAAACAATACACATTTGGGTTTTCCTTTGAAAATAAGAACTCCCAAGTATGTAAATGGAGATTTTTTCTAATGAAACCCATAGTTCCTTCTGTCTTTCTAATAGTATGTGGAGATGTATTGATGATATTATAAATGAACACTTTGCGAAGTTAATTTTCTGACTGGAGACTTCCTCATAATGGTGAAGAAAAACTCGCAAATCATTCAGTACTTTCTAAGAGACTCATGTAAAGATGACTATATCATTCACAAAAGCCAAGTGAGACACTTGGCCTCCTAACAAAAAATACTGTCTTCTAGTTTCTTGTTAAGAATGGTAGACAATTCCTTTTTCCTAAAAAAATCTGCTACAATCAAAAAAAGAGCCAGTGACAAGGGGTCACCTTGTCAAATACCTCTTAATGATTTAAAAAATTCAAAAGATTGCCCATTAATCAAAACTTAAAACCAATTATTCGAAATAAACCTATAAATCAAGTCCACCACCATTTGAAAACTAAAAGTACACAGCATAAAAAGTGAAAAGGGCCATTCAACTCTATTGTATTCTTTCTTCATGTCTAATTTCATAATCAAGGTCAACCAACTTCATGTCTAACTCCGCAACTAATTCTTGGGCTATGAGGATGTTATCTAAGATACCCCTTTCTGTTATAAATCTAGTCTACAATTGGGAAATAATGACCAACAAACCTTATTCAATCTATTAGAAAAGATTTTTAAAATAATCTTCAAGCTAATATTGCATAAACTTATCGGTCAGTAATTCTTCCAATGTAAAGCCCATGTTTTTTTCGAGATTAGAATAATCATATACTTATAAATCCACGAGACAATGGTGCATCTTTAAAAAAAATCTGTAACTGCCTTCTATAAATCTATTTTAATAATTTTTCAGCATGTCTTATAAAAAGCGACCCCCAAAACCATCTAGACCAGCACAAATTTGATCATCCAGAGAAACAATCACTCTTTTAATCTCCTCCAATGTGGGAACTTTCTTCAAATTTTCATTCATCTAATGAGCAATTTGTGGTGCTTGAAAGGGAACTGTTAAAACCTGTTGAATTTGTCTATTCGCCTTAAACAAAGAAGTATAGAAATTAATAGTCGACCTTCTAATTTCCTCTTCATCTTCCAACCAGGTATCATTTTTCTTCTTTATGTGACTAATAAAGTTCTCATTCCTTCTTTGTTTGACCATAGCATGGAAATAGAAAGTAATCGCATCCCCCTCTTATAACCATTTTACTGTTGATTTTTGTCTCTAGTTTTTACACTTCAAAGTCCTAAGGTAATTATACTTAGCCTGTGCTTCACTCCAACGTGACCAAGCTTCTTCATTTCTATTTTGATTTTAATCCCCTTAACAATGGGTCATTATTTCATATGCCTATTGTACCTGATTTCACACATTCTCATGCACTTCTTTATTCCATTTCTTTAGCTCTTTGGCTATTCGCTTCAATTTTTGAAAATATGCATCCAAAGTTTCACCTTCAATAGGTTATTCCCATACCCTTTTCACCGTCATTAGAAACTGATCATACTTACACAAAATGTTAAGAAAATGAAATAAAGATGGTTTCCTAATTGACTCTTCCGCCATTATTAGTAACGCTAAGTGATCAGATTTGTCCCTAAAAAGATGAGAAACCTGAGAAAAAGCAAATTCATTGTGTCAAGTGGTATTGACTAAAGCTCTATCAAGTCTTTGCCAATTCGTCCATTGGCTCGAGTAAGCTGAGCCATCAAAAGCTAAAGAAGTTAATCCCGAATTCTATATAGTCTCATTGAATTCTTCCATGCTCTATATAGTCTCATTTAGCATATACAATTGACATCAATAAATATTATCCCATGGGGAACAATATTTGACAATGTACAAATTGTCCTGCAAATTCTTGACATGTACAATTAAATTCTAACCTCCAAAAACACTAAATTATGCCATCAAGGATTAATTAGCCATAGTCAAAGTGAAGTTTTAGGTAGATAGCAATCAATCAGCAAATATTTAACATGGGTTCAATTAAAGCCAAAAACCAAAATTTATTTTGAGTACGAATATCAGCTAAATACTTATAGAATCCCATTGGAATGCATCCCGAATATTCCAAACAAGAAAATTAGATAGATTTAACATGAGAACAGAGGGCGTATTTAGCTTGCATAATAGATATCCCATTTAGTGAATAATTTGACTTTTTGGAAGGCCTTCCAACCTTTTTTTACCAATCTTTGCCAAAAGTTGATTATCATTTCTTATTTTTCCCCACGTTAAATAGGCTCTCTTTTTTAGAAAGAATAATCAAGAAATCCTTCAATTCCACGTAACGTTCGGCTTACCCTCATCACCATCCGATAGGCATCGCGAAAATGTCAACTTTTCCTTCTTCTTTGAAGAAGTAAGGGGAGTCAGATTTATGCTACTATGAAAATCCGATTCCTTCTCTTAATCAGCCCTGTCATCATTCTCCAAACCATCAACTTAATTTTCCAAAACCTTATCTTTCTCAACCTACTATTATTCCATTGTCATCTTCTGGAAACAAATATCTGAGGTGTTACCCAACATTTCTTTGATCTATGGAGATTGATGACATCCAAGCAGTTGAATGGATAGATTAGCTGGAAGCATCCTTGTGGTGAGATCACTTAGGTTATTCCACGGTCTCTTTTAACTCCTAGGATTGCATTAGAATATTTAGGAACAAAATTCTACTTGATTGGTCGTTTCTCTTTACTCACACCACATTCGGATTTTAATTCAGGAAATTTCCAATGGCATGAATCTTCCTCATGACCAATTCTACAGCAATATTGACAAAACAAGGGCAAGTTTTCATATTCAATGTCTTGCCAGATTCCAAATTCATCATCTCCAATCCACACCCGCCTTTTAAGTTTCTACGCAACATCCACTTCAATAAGAATTATTGCAACCAATGGACATTTAAGTGATGATGTAGCTTCATCGACCTTTAGTAGATAGCCTATCAAATCCACCAGTTTATGAAGCATTTGCAAGTTGAAAAAAGGCCGCAACAATCCAGGTAGATTAACCCAAACTAGAACCAGTGATGATTCATAATTTGATTAAAATTCTATAGTCCATGTATTTATTATTATTGGAAATTTTTAGATAAATCACATTTCTCTACACCACAAGCATGTGTAATCCTCTTCTTATGTGGGTCTTAGAAGCATATGTTTTGCATCCAACAAACCAATCAGACATTCTCTTATCAAACCTAGCGATTTAATATAAATTTTTGAATGACTTCTAGTAATGATCTACCAGCTATGAATTTGCCAACCAATGAGTTTTTGAATGGTTGAGAGATCCTATGTAGGTCTTGAGGAGAGATACTAAAAGCAAGTTGTCTTTTATATGTAGATTGATATCCGATATCATGAAAGCCAGATTAAGACACGATTGTAAAAGTAAGGGCTGCCGCAAAAGTACACAATCGCAAATAAATAGTGAATGATTTCTTAAAATACTTAAAAGTACATAACAAGAATTTGGAAATTAAAATAGGTGGAAAAGATATTTACAGGTCAAAATTATCATTTTACTCCTAAAATGACTAATTTAGTATATTTTGCACAAATTATTGCAATTGGCCCCACTAAAAACAAAAGGTATGCCCAAATATAAAAACTTTAAAATGGTGTGTCAAGATTTAATATCTACAATTGAGTGTACAACGCGCTTAAAAATTTTATGAGCTCTATTGGGTAATTTAGTTTCTTTCTTATTTAATTGCAATATAGTTAGACATCAAGTACTCGATTGGCGCTTCAAATCTTCTGTTTGAAAACTCCTCTATTTCCTTTGTCCCGTTCTTATATAGATACTACCAGTATACATTGATGGTGCTTTTGAAAAATTCACAGGTTTGCAAGTTATTTGGGTAAATACATGTACGAATAAATATATGTGACGGTTGTATAAGGGTGGGATAAAAGGGACAGAGGGATTTTCAAGATAGAGGATTTGAACCGTTCAATTGGACTAATTTTATATAGGCTCAATCTTAACAGCTTGATTGAATTTGAAAGTTCAAAGAGGCAGTTTGTTACCAAGCTATATTACGTTTCTTTTTTTTTGGGAGACGAGGTGTGCTTGCTTCTATATTGTACCAAGAAATGGACCTAAAATAACTAAGGACAAATTGTGATAATCCTTTCCATCTGTACCCCTTTGTTCTTTTAATCAAAATAATTAAACCCCTCTAACTTATCGATTCACATCTTCTATTTAAAATGTTTGTGTCTAATTGTATTTAATATAAAATTGCATTGCATCACTAGTGGTATGACTGTAGTTTTATATTGATACAATAGAGTTTCACATTATACACTGATAGATGTCTAGTTTACGCATTTATTAATGTGTTAGTTGTATAGTTTAAGTTAGTTTAGGAATAAATAATGAACTTTGGTCGTCATTATATATATTTCTTCCAATTTTGAGCTTTATACCTAAAACTTGCAATTGAGCAATTTAATGTGATTTTTTTTGGGTAGGTTTTAGCTATTCAATCATTAATTTGAATCAAGTAAAGCACATTTGGATACTATTTGAAGTTGATGAGATGTGGAAAGAAAAAGGACCAAAGATATGGTGCAAAGAAGTAATGGAAGAAAAAGAATTGTAGAAGAAGGGTTTGGCAGCAATAACATGTTTTACTATTTTGGCGATAATTGGGGCTAGAGAAATTAGATTGAGATGATTCTTAATGCATTTTGAAGCTAAGATGATTGCTCTATAATTCTTATGAGACATCAAAGTCTAATTCTCATGTTTCCATTATCGAATTTCTGAATTGTTGAAGTATATTTATTCTGCAATGTTCATCCAACAATTTCTCAATTTTTTTGCTATATCTCATTGTCAATACCTCCAAATAAACTAATTCTTGTGTTGTTGGTTGACTCAAAAGGTTACAACTTTTATATTTTGAGCAAAAGATAATTCTACTTGTCCAAAGAGTTGCTACGGCTCCAAGCCATGCATGGTTTCTAGCGACAAGGTCCCTAGCAACTCTCTAGATAGTAGTCACGGGAGCAGCGGTGGGATGCTTCTGGCCGTGGTTTCTTGCACATAACTTTGCGATTTTTGAGCAATTTTATGGGGAATTCAACCTAATTTCATATTGGAGGACTTCCATTAAAAGATCAATTGCTCAGGCCTCCAAGAAACCTTTCAAGAAAGTCCTAACCATCTAATATGTCTTGTATTAGAAATTTTATATCTACTAACATTAGTATGGGTTAGGAAAAGAGATACAAAAGAGAAAACAAGAGAGAGAATAAAGAGATAGCTTGGGTCTCTCTTGGAGAAATTTTCAATAAAGAGATAGCTTGGGTCTCTCTTGAAGAAATTTTCTATCTTTGAGAGAATCACAATTAGATTAGATAGTCTTCTCATATAAAAGAGCAATATTTTGGAGGATTCTCTTGTAAAAACTCAAGAATGGAGGAAGATATACAAATTGAGACCTTGTTCATTAATTGAATAAGCTTTCTAAACTTTATCTCTTTCTTTATCTTGACTTTTATGGATTGTGCTATCAAACCTTTGATTTTTTGTGTGAAATCCATCATGGGTAACTAAATTATTTGCTTGATCATCAACTATGAATTGTTGACCGTTATTATAACAACGAGAGTTGGTAATAATGATGGAAAGAGAATAGATGAAGCTTAAGTTGAATGTCACACTAGAATAGTGGGTGTTACATGTCACACGATAGTAGTAGTGTTCTTGATGTGAGTAATGAACCAATACTAGCATCTTGACCACAAGAGTAGAAAAGAACTAATAGGGAGATAATTGTTAATTTATCATGAGAGTGAAGGTTACACACAATTGGAATTGGACTTTAAATCATATAAGAATCAATAGTATGATTTGATCTCTTTACTTATATATTTGGTTATTTGTTGTATCATTCTTTAAAATCTTAAGATTGATAGTTTTTTTATGAATATTGTTATTATATAGAGTTGATTAGTTTAGTTGTTTGTTTTATACTTTTCTATTTTTATTGTTATTTAGTTGTTTAAATAATAAAGTGAGTGATAAAGTCTTCATATTTTGACCAATTTTTTTCCTATGAGATCAACCCTATTGCTCTATACTTTACACAATTTGTGCACATGCAATACATATGGTAATTAGGTTATTTAACTTGATTATTTGTGTATATTAGAATTAGATTATTTACTATATTTTATTGGCCTAATTATGCACCTATTAGACACAACTGGATATCAAAAAAATTGGACAGAGAATCTAAGGTGTTAACCTATAATTTGATGCAAATCTCCTCCAATTCGTTAACTATTCATCAATTAAATTATTGAAATTGATCTATGCTACCGTAGTTGGGAGCCAAATCCACCTTGATTAATATCTTCTTATACTTTGTTCTTTTAACATCTAGCTAAAAAAAGAAAAAATTGCTTTCCCATCATGAGAAACTTGTTAAGGTATATCCTCTCCAATAGCAATGGAAGCAAGTGCTCCTATTTTTTCTGGCTAAATTTTTAATGAAGAAAGATTTAACAAGTATCTTATCTTACTATTTGCAAAGTTGAAGCAATCATTTTTGTGTTACAAAATTGTGTTGCTTTTTGTATTTTTAAAAATGTTTTTTCTTTCAAAATTTATATGTATTAAACTTTAAGGGTACATTGGATAATTGTTATATTAGTATAAAAATATCTTTATTTTATGTGTCTCTCTTTTTCTTACATAATTTCATGTTAATTATGATTAGTTTTGAGCTGCTCATTTATTCTATTTTATATTATAATTCATATTGTTCATCAATTATAATTTTTCTTAGAATTAGTATGTTCAATCTGCATGTACATGGAGCGTGTATCACTTACTGGTGTTAATTTGCAGAGGGTTTTATCTTAAGAGACAATTTTAGTCAAACAAATCAATTTCGTTAAATTAACTGATGGAAGACTCATGAAATGAAGTATGTATGATCAAAATTGAAAATTAGATGTGATTAACCGTTACAATCTTATCATCTGTAAAGGGAGCACCACCACCTTTGCCGTGTGCTCTCTCTCTCTCTCTCTCTCTCTCTCTCTCTCTCTCTCTCTTTGGGTTTTATAAAGAATCTTAAATTTAGTAATATCAAATAACTACCCTTCTATTCATTTTTTATTTTATACAAAGAAAAACAAATCTACTTAAAATAATTTCAAGAGAATTTACAGTTTTGGTACCAAATGTATGAGTTATTGACATTTTGAATCCCTAAAGTATAAATGAAAGTAAATATAATACCAAATGTTTTAATTTTTTAACACATTTAGTCTTATTTACCAGTTTTGTCAAAATTTTACCAGAATCTAGTCACGTAATATTCATGTGCCGGTTATAAAATTTAAAGACTAAAACTTTAATGCCTTATACATTTGTTACCAAAATTGTAATTTTCTCTAATTTCTATAAATAATTATAGTTTTTATTAGTTGCTAGTTAGTTAATAATAAAAAAATATAGTTTATTTATTAAATGTTTGGAGCTTAAGCAATTTCAATCTCTAAAGTTTAGATTAGATGAAAGCAAATACAGTATAAAATATTTCAATTTTTCAGCACATTTAATCCTATTTACCAGTTTTATCAAAATTTTACCAGAATCTAATTACATGATATTCACGTGCTAGTTATAAAATTTTCAAAAAGAATTAAAAAAGAAAAAATTTAATTACTATAATTTGTAATTAAAGACATAGATGAATATATTATTTAGGCGAAATTTTTTCAATTTTCTTAAATTAGTGTCTTTAATTATAAATTATGATAATTAAAATTTATTTTTTTTATAATTCTTTTTGAAGGCTTTTTGTAAGCGTCACGTATGTCATGTGTGATCGGATTCAAGTAAAATTTTGACAAAATTACTAAAACTGTTAAAACATCTGCTATCAGTGTGTGAGCAAACCAGTACGGAGTTGGGGATTTTGCTGTATTTTTACCCCTAAACGAAACCGAACCAAAAGCCTCGCCGCCGCGAACTTCCAAGGCACCAAACCCCTACTCTCGACTTTCCCTCCTCCGCGCTCCCTCGAATCATCCTGCTACCCGAATCCCCAGCCACCGCCTACCCCATCCCCCGGCGGCCGCCACTATTCTTGCTACCGCTCGAGTTTAGTCCAGTACCTCTTCTTGAATTCGTCCGGCTTACTTCAGGGTAGTATAGGAAGAGAAAATGGTGAAGGAGGAGGAGGAAGGGGAGCAGAATATTAAAGCCCGGATAGAGCGTGCTCTAAACTCCCGCCTTCAGCATTTCAGAGACAACGCTTCGTACATCTATCTCTCTTTCTATCCGTCTATCTGTCTATCTGATGCTTGAAACTTGTTCAAACAAAAAGAAACCTGTTTTTACTCAGAAATTTGCTGACCCTTTTGATTTAGATTTAGATGCAAACAGTTTACATGTTTAAGCGTTCCTTTTGGTCAAGTTAGCATTATTGGTGAATGCTGCTTGTCTTTCTATTAACAATTTAGGCTGTTTTGGATGTTCAAGTGAAAGAGTTGCCAAAACCACCCCCAACCCCCCTCTCTGCCCCCAAAAAAAAAACAAAAACAAAAAAACAAAAAAACAAAAAAGAAAGACAAAAAAAATAAATAAAAAAAATTATAAAGTGTTCTTGGATTAGTTATCCTCCCATGGATAAAAAATTGTTGCGAGCCTTTTTTTTTTCTTTTTTTTTTTAAATCCCATCTTTAATTTTTTTTTGCAGTTCTTTTCCCTATTAGAGGATTTTTGGGCTGTTAAGCCGAGATGTTTAACATGATAGAGTTCAATGGGAAGTTTCTTTTGACGACTTTGTTTACATATGCAGTTCCTTTACGTTGGCGAGTATTAGGAGACTTTTGGAAGAAGATTTGGGCCTTGAGAAACATGCATTAGATGTGCACAAGAGTTTCATAAAGCAATTTATAGAGAAGGTAACTATATAGTTTCCTACTAGGGTGTAGGTGGAGCAATCTTTCTCCTATTGGAGAAGTTCTTATCATTCTTGATGTCAAGTATTTTGTCCATATTTTGGTTTTTCCATAATTTTGTGCTGGAAAGTTTTTAAAGTTTGCTGGTAAGTTAGGTTGTTGAACTATTGAATGCTAGTTTATAGCAACATTCAACTATTAGATTTTTTTTTTTTTAAATTCTTCGTCGTTGGTGTGTATACATATTATACTTATCCTTTTGGCAAATTGTTACTGATGGAATGCTTCTTGTATTATATTGAACTGTATCCCATATAAACTGTGTGAATGCATTTTTGGTAGTTTGATAACTCTTTAATTTAATTATGTCTCTAAATTCATTGAGTGAGTTTCAGGCATCAACTGTTTGCTTTCATAGCCTTCTTTGAGAGAACTTACATGGTCAGGGAGGGAGAGATTGTTAGGTTGTTCTGCAGAGCTAAGGGTTCTTTTCTACCCTAGTGAACCCTCAAGTTTCTTATTGCCCAAGTACTAAACTTCATTTAGCAATTTGACTGGAACTCGTTCTGGTTTCAGTGAGATCTTGACATATGATGTCCATATTATGAGTAGACCCTTGAAACTTTTGTAAGTGACTGCTCTATAATAGAATAAACAAGCAATCAAATATGAGGAAAATGACCTATTGTTTTAGATCATGAGTGGCTAGCTTTTAATAAGAGGAAAAAAAACAAAAAAGTGAATATAAGACCGTTTAACAATTATTAAAAAAATAAAGATGAAGGTTAACTCCTTGAAACCAAACCCTTAATAGAGTTATTAGATTTTGGATCCACGTTCTCCATCCTCTGACCACACCACCTTGGCTTGCCATCATGCTGTCCATCTTTCCTTGGGTTACTCCAGATGTCTGCAGTGAAAGCTTTTGCTGCCAACTACGAATTGCTGGGCCCAAATTTCAGTTGTTGAATGCTAAAATTATTATGAAACTAACTCCATTCTTCCTTTTGGATGGATAATTAACAATAAACCATCCCGATTACCACCTTCCCTTTAGAGAAAAACACAATGAACATTTGTAGCGGCAACATTTACTTGAAACACACTGCAGCCCTTATTTGACCATTATTGTACGTGCATCTATGCCCTTCCCCACGTATCTCTTCTCCTGAAAAAATGGTACAAAGTAACAGAACATTCTGCAGCCGCAAAAGAAAAGAAAAAAAAATGAAATTGGCTACACCTATCACCTCTAACTTGATCTCTGATTAAATGGTATTGAGTTCATTTCAATTTATGGAGAAGGAATTGTATTAATGGTTTTGTTTGCTGTTCCAATGCTAGAATTTGAATGGTGATGACAACTGTGACTCAAAGAAGTTAGAGGAGAATGTGGGAAAAGAAGTCAATTCATGTGTAGAGGTGACAGAAGGTCCTAAAAAACATGAGATGGAGAATGATTTGGGTGGAGTGAGCCCTAAAGACGAGGCAAAATTGGAAGAAGATTCCCCTATAATGGGTGTTTTGACAACCAAAACTGAGTTGGCTAGCAGTCAAGCTGTTGAAATTAGCGAAAGCATGATAAAGAAGGCCATCTCGGAACGAGCAGATTATATCAAATCACAATCCGAGTATGAATTTTTATTATTAACTAACTGGATATATATTCCATTCTTCACTAATTGCCAAACTAAGAATAAAAGAGAGAGGAATTTTTTCACTCAGGGTTAGGATAAGTTCACTCTATACTTGCATTCCTATATCGTTGTTGATAGTTATTACTAATACACTTCCCTAGGACATTGACTTTGGCTGGAGCTCGGCGGTTTTTGGAGGAAGATCTCAAACTTAGTAAAAATGCTCTTGACCCCTTCAAGAAGTTTATACGTAAGCAAGTAGAAGAGGTATGGATAGCTTTTATGTTTCTCAAGTTTTGCAATTCTTGGAGAACTCCATTAACCAATTTCCTACTTTATTACAGGTCTTAAATACTGACGATGTTTCGACATCTGCAATCAATACCAAGAAGAAAAATTTTGGAAATCGTCAAAGTAAAGCTGCAGAAAGTTTAACTAGTGTAGGAAGATCAGATTCTGTAGACAGTGAAAATGATGTTAAAGAGCATAAAGCAAAATCGAGAGAAAAAGTTGTTCGAAGAGTTGAATCTAAAAAACTGGGCACAGATAAGAAACGTAAAAAAACGGAGAAGAAGACTGATGTCCATAAGCAGAGCAAGCTAGAAAAAAAAGAGTCAGGAGAAAATAGTGATGCTGACAATGAGAGAGGCGCGTCTGAAGATGGCGAATCTCAATCATCTGAGGAAAAACGAGTGAAGGTGACTTTTTCCTCTGGTCTATATCATGTGTTTGCACAAACTCATGCTCACAAACGTATAATTTTCTCTAAAAGGTGAATTTTTATTTGCAGAAGAAAGTGGCATCAACACCTACATTTGGAAAAAATGTTGAGCATCTGAAATCAATAATTAAAGCCTGTGGAATGAGGTTAATATAAATGTTAGATTTGATTAGCTTTCATATCAAGCTGAATTTTTGGTGCTGCTATGAAAATTCTGACAATCTTTAAATTATCCGGTCCCCACTTCCCCATCCCTCCCCCCTCCCCAAAAAAAAGTATTGCACCTACAGTTTACAAGAAAGCCAAGCAGGTACCAGATAGCAGACGTGAGGCATTCTTGATAAAGGAATTGGAGGGCATTCTCTCAAAAGAAGGGTTATCAAAGAATCCCTCTGAGAAAGGTAAAACAATTATATTTTCTTGTCTAATTAATTATGACCATTATCATGTATAGATGATTTCTTACAAATATCTACTTAGGCTTCTTTTGCTGGCTTAAAACAGTTAGGTTGACCTAGCGGAATGTTTGACATAAGAAAACCTCTGCTTTTTATTTTCTTATCTCTGTGTTTTGGTCACTATTGTATCTTTTAAAAAATTAAAAAAGGATATCTTCTGGGTCTTGGCTTCTTTATAAACTATGCAAAACTCTTATTGACACAAGTAATAATATGTCTTAACAAAGTTCTTAGGTTCACGTGCTGCAGTCTGATCCGGATGTATTGATCTACTTTGGCAGGCTTAGTTTCTGCGTAATAATATTAGGCTAGGAAAGTGGGTGATTTATGGTAACCCCCTTAAAATCTAATTCAACTGGGGAAGAAATTATTAATAGTTCTGACAAATACTATTTTCTTGCTATTTTTGGACTAATCATAAGGAAGTGATTCTTTACTTGCAAATCTGTTCAATAGTGGTTCAACAATTGTGGAAAAGCCAACACTATATTTTGTATAATGTGGTGCTTAAATTTCACTTATCTAATTAGATCACAAAGATTTAATTATTTCACATTTAGCTTTTAAGATCAATGCTGAAACATGAGTTTGATACAAAAGACCAACATGTTTTGCACGATCAAAATTTTCAGTTCGTATTCGTATTAATTGAAGCTTCATGAAGATTCGGTGTTGCAGAATAATTCAAAAATGAGCATATGCCATTAGAAGGTCCTGTATCGTAGATGTTTTCATGGTTAAATACCTATGAAAATGTGATACAGTACAAGGTTTTGGTAGAATTTAGTTGAGATTCACATATTTCCTTGTTAAAATAATGCCAGGATTCGGTGATCCACCTAAGGTATACTCGCTCTTGGGGTGATATTGTTAGATACAGGCAAGCTGCTGGGTTTCTTTACTAATAAATTGTTGTCTTGGATGCTTGAGTTGATAGGGAAGAGGACTTAATAATATAGAGATCCTTTCTGGCTGTATAAGAAATGCTCTTTCTAATTGTCTCCTCCTCTCTACTATATTATGTTTTACATGGCCCCTTAATTAGATGAGAAATGATTTTGCACTTGAGCATATGATTTAATTCCAGACTTACACCTTTGTGTCTAGTTTTTTGTTTTGTTGGAGGTGTACAATTTTCACTTTTGACAATAGCTCTGCTCCTTGGTCAGAGTGCATTGTTGTTAGAATCACGGAGCAATTGTTTTTCTATTTATACATTATTAAAGACCAATATTTGCAATATAGGGACCCTAATGAGTGATAATGGATAGATGACTTAGAAATTGCTTCCATGCTATCTTGATAATACCACATTAAAACTTAAACCTCCGAATCAAGTCCTTTGTAATGAAATTTAGCAAGTTGCCATGTTCGCCAATTGGATAGCTACAAGTTTGTGTTTGGCCAGGAGGTTACCATGATAGCAGCATTTCTAATTCAAAATGTTGGCCTCTTTGTTCATGTAAGGTTTTGTTTCCTTTTCCTGTTGGGCCATCATGATTTTCACCTCTTAGCTTGATACTTCTCTCTCAAGCACATGGGCTCTTTGGTCTTCTATCTTAGATTAAGGGCACAAACACCAGTTCCTGCATTGAGTAGCACAGCTTATTATGCCCAATTCTATGAGATAGAACCATTTGATTTGCGCATATAATTGCCAATTGTTACTGAAGAGGTAAAGGGATGATGAAAAAACTCTATCTAAACAGAAAGTTTTTTAATCTTAAAGATCATCAATTTTAGGATAAGAATTTATGAAAGCTGCATTATTTGTTAGTTTGGACTCAGATCTCCTGTCTCAACTTCTTTGTATCCATTTCATGTTATCTTAAGCAAATGCAAACACACAGACCTCCCCTATGCACTGGCACAAACACTTTACACAAACAAATGCTGTCCTTCCTCAACCTTGGAAAAAATCTAATCTTTGTTAAACAGCCACATGCAATACTTGTCCTTTCTAATATGGAAATGAATTCTGCTTGTTTATTGGGTCACAACTTGTATTCACCCCCTTTGTTCCGTAATTTTTTAGTTTTTTTGGGGAAGATATGAATTCAAATAATTTCCTGTATTTAAAGACTGTATTGAGTTTGATTCATTAATGTACTATTTGTGTTAAGGGAGATCTATTGAGAGATCGTATTTTAAAAATACTGCCATATATGCAGTTTGCACATAATATGTATGTGAACATGGTGACAACCAGTAATTAATTGAAAAGCCACTTGTGATGTGAAATATTATGGCCTTTTAAGGTCGATTTTGTTGTAAGGTTAGCAAATAAATGAGACTGGAAAAGACCAATTCTCTAAGGATGTGTCAGGCATCCTGTTCTTAAATGGGATGCTTTTGTCTCCTATTTATTTTCTTCTTTGACTGCATTTACCTTTTTTTTTTTTTACTATTAATTTTTGGCCTCTTATCAGGTATCAAATATCATCCAACATTTCTTTGATTTTTTTTTATTTATCCTTTCCTTTGTAACTCAATAATCAGTCAGAAAGCATATAAACCGGCCTTTCCAATGTTACATGAATTAAAGCATAAGGATCCTTCTTCCACTTGGAACCTTGTAGATGATCCTTTTCAAATTATTCCTTTCTTCCCAATCGCTTCTCAAAATGTTTTTTGTTGCTTCATGTGATGCTTTAATGGTTTGTGATAAGGGTACTACTTAGGGCAAATGATCTTGAAATCCCCCCGGCCACCCTCTCACCTTCTCTTTTCTCTCCTCCTTTTTTCTCCCAAAAAAAAAAAAAAAAATCCACCCAACTCTCAAAATGTGAAGTTGTAGCACTTCTGTGGTTTTAGCTTTTAAGTTCCAGTCTTCTGTTAAATTTAGGAAGATTTATGTCTATGTATGGATGAAAAACCTTTTAAAAGATCCCCTCCCCCCGCCCTCCTCCCCCACCCCCACCCCCGGCCCAAAATATTTAAAAAAAAAAACTCCACCAAAAAAAAAAATTTCTCTTCTCTCTCTTTATGCACAAATAACTTTTAAAGAACCTCTTCTCCCCCAACCCCCACCCCCCCTCCTCCTTCCTTTTCCTATGGTGCCTTTTCATCCTTCAGCCTGTAACCCAGCCTCTTACCTTCCCTATCCTCACCACTGATCCCTCTCTCCATATCCCCATGATGCAGCACAAAAGTTGATGGTAGGCCAAAAGTCTAGATAGGTGTTGTAAGGCTTAAATCTTATTAGATAAGGGCAGGAAATTGCAGGAACAATAGCTGGAGAAAATCTGTACAGAAGACTGCAGTAAAACTGCTGAAAACTTGAAAGTAATGGAGAATGAATTGGGTAATTTAAGGAATCACTTGTAGGCATCTTTAGGCATCACGCTCAAGGCTGGATTGTATCATACAAACCTTATGAAGAAATAGTCAAATAGGCCTGCAGAATTTATTAACATTGAGAACTACCTTCTCTATATGGAGAAGCACAATATTTTGTAGACTCCTAGAACAAATACTATCTCAATTACGATTCACTCCTTAATTAGAATAGGAACAAGACTCCTTTTAGTGCTAATTCCAAATCAGAAACAATCCTTATTTGACTCTAAGTTAAATACTAATCAGTAACTATCCAACCAGAAAACTCATGTGGAAAACTAAATTACTGAAATATTCCTATGTACTAAAATTCAGAAAATCTTAGAACCCATAAAAAATGGAATGCCTGCTTGAATAAACAACAATAAAACAAAAGACAAATAATCCAACTCCCAAGGAAGCTCCTTGTCATCTATAGCATGCCAAATGAGGCTTGTGCTTTCGAAACATTCTTGCCTTGCCTCTTATGGACTTTAGTTGACTGCTGTCATTTGTCTCTATCACCCAGCCTTTCTTCTCTCCCCTCTCCAAACATCAAGTCAGCGATCCGTCAAATCACTAGCTAAATCTATGTACTTTATGTTAAACACAGAGAATTTTGAGAAATTGAACTTGTGTTCTTCTTATTGTGAAATTAGGCCTATATTTATAGGCTTAGTACAAGACGAATCTAGACAACTGTTACAATGAACCTAGACTAGTTTTACAATAAGAAAATCCCTAATTATGCTAATTGACTAATTGATAGACTTACAGATATACATTAACATATTTAATTAACTATCTAACTAGGAAAGCACATAAAATACATTAATTATATTAACAAATAAGTTAACTAAATTAAGGTGATTGATTGACAGCTAAATCAAGGGGATTGATTGATAGCTAAATCAAGGGGATTGATTGATAGCTAGATCAGGGCGATTGATTGACAATTGAATCTTCTGACATCCCCCCTCAAATTGATGCTGGTAAAAGTCTACAAGCATCAATTTGCCAACCAAAAAACTGTGACGCTGACGTGTCATGGATTTGGTGAAGATATCGGCAAGCTGTAGATTGGTACCAATGTGAGGCAAAGTAATAACCTGATGGTCATAGGCTGCTCGGATGAAATGACAGTCAACCTCTATATGTTTGGTACGTTCGTGGTAGACGGGATTGGCAGCAATTTGAATAGCACTAGTGTTGTCAGCATGCAATGGAGTTGGTTGAAGTTGCGGAAAACCAAGTTCAGTGAGAAGACCACGTAACCAAATAATCTCAGAACAGGCAGCAGACATGGCACGATATTCTGCCTCAGTGGATGACTTGGATACATAGTTTTGTTTCTTGCATTTCCAAGAGATAAGAGCATTACCAAGAAACATACACCAACCAGTAGTGGATTTCCTTGTGTCCGGGCAACCAGCCCAGTCTGCATCACTGTAGGCTTGTAGTTGAGGCAAAGAATCAATAGGAAAAAATAGGCCACGATTAGGCGTGCCAAGAAGATATCGGATGATGCGTCGGACAGCAGAGAGGTGAAGATGTCGAGGAGATTGCATAAATTTACTAACAGTGTGAACAGCATAAGAGATGTCTGGTCGAGTAATGGTGAGATAGATAAGACTACCAACCAACTTACGATATAAAGTAGGATCCTTGAGGAGCTCCCCTTCATCTCGTCGATATTTCACATTGACTTCCATTGGAGTGTCAACAGAAGCACTGCCCGCAAGTCCGGCCAACTGAACTAGATCTTGAGTATACTTGTGTTGATTCAAGAAAATACCTTGGGGACGATGATGAACTTCCAAACCCAAGAAATAGTTAAGTTGGCCAAGGTCTTTCATATGGAAAGTGGTGTGCAACATTTTTTGAAGATTAGATATAGCCTCTGAATCAGATCCAGTGATGACAATGTCATCCACATACACAAGAAGAACAACTATACCTTTGGATGTTCGTTGGAGAAACATAGAAGAGTCATATTGGCTCTGGGTAAAGGAAAAATCAAGAAGAGTGGATTTAAACTTTTCAAACCACACGCGCGGTGCCTGCTTCAAGCCATATAAGGAGCGTTTTAGTTTGCAAACATCATTAGGAGAAGAAGTAGGCATACCAGATGGAAGTTTGATGTAGACTTCTTCTTTGAGATCACCATGTAGAAACGCGTTTTTAACATCCATTTGAAGTAAGGACCATGATTGAGATGCTGCAAGTGCTAGGATAGTTCGCACTGTGGTCATTTTAGCAACCGGTGCAAATGTCTCTTCATAGTCGAGACCATACTCTTGTTTATTCCCAAGAACCACTAACCGAGCCTTGTAACGGTCTATGGAACCATCAGAATGAAGTTTGACAGAAAACACAAATTTGCTGCCAAGTGGCTTGATAGATGAAGGTTGTGGTACAACATCCCAGGTTTGGTTTTCTTCAAGAGCAAGAAGTTCTGTTTCAATAGCCTGACGCCAACACTCATGTTCCATTGCCTGTTTATAAGATGAAGGGATAGGAATAGAAGACAAAGTGGCTGTCAAAGAGACAGGATTAGAAAAGCCATACCTTTCTGGTGGTTTACTGACTCGAGTACTACGTCTGGGAATGTCAGATTCAGGTAGTGCGAGAGGATCCGCAGCAAGGGAAGGAGCTTGAGGGGGCGCAGAAGAAGTAGAAGGCTGATTGATCGTGGCTTTGGAACGTCTTTGATATACCAAAAATGGTTTAGAAGTTTCTTGATCTGCAATAGGATTAGGAAATAGAGGCAACATAGAAAATGAAGGAGAAAGAGAGTCCTGATGATCGGAAAAAAAACACTGATTTTCAAAAAAGATTACATTTCTAGAAATGCGAACACGACGCAAATTAGGATCATAACAGCAAAACCCTTTGTGATGTACTGAATATCCTAGAAAAGCACATTTAACTGATTGGGCTGTGAATTTTGTGCGTTCTTGTGCAGAAAGATGAACATAACATACACAACCAAAAGTACGAAGATCAGAATAATTAGGGGGATGACCAAATAACTTATGGAAAGGAGAGACATGATTCAATGAAGGAGAAGGTAACCTATTAATGAGATGGACAGCAGTGGAAACAGCTTCACACCAAAATCGAGTAGGCACTGAGGATTCTAATAAAAGAGTTCGAGCAACATCAAGGAGGTGGCCATTTTTTCTTTCGGCTACTCCATTTTGTTGTGGGGTTTGAGGACATGATCTTTGAGAGATTATTCCATTAGCCTGCATGAAATCTTGAAGCAAATGAGACATATATTCTCCCCCATTGTCCGAACGTAAAACCTTAATTTTGGCTGAAAATTGTGTTTGGACATATGCATGAAAAAGTTTAAATGCAGAAAGTACTTCATCTTTAGAATGCAAGAAATAAATCCAAGTGAAACGACTATAGTCATCAATAAAAGTGACAAAGTACTTGTAATTAGCATGAGATAGTAATTGGTGCCATACCCCACAAATCACTATGTATCATTTCGAAAGGTTGAACAGGACTAGGCATGTGAGTAGGAAATGGCAAAGTTTTACTCTTACCAAGTTTACAAGAATCACAATCAAATTGGACATCATTAATAGAAACATGCTTTTTATTCCCGAGTAAGTCAGAATTTAGCAAATCATGGAGTACATTAGAGTTTGGATGTCCAAGACGTTTGTGCCACTACTCGATAATCAACATGTGCGAGATTACAAGTGACAAAAGGAATTGAAAGACAAGGTGAGGAAGGAAATTGGAGAGGAAAAACACGTCCTACTTTAGGCCCCCTTGTGATCATCTTCCCTGACTGTTGATCCTGCACAACACAACCAGATTTAGAAAATTCTACTTTACAATTATTGTCAACCAACTGGCCAACTGAAACAAGGTTAGTGGCAAGGCTTGGAGAGACATAAACATTAGTCAAAGAAGGAGAAATATCACCAGTGGCTGTAATGGGTAACAAATTGCCATCAGCAGTATGAATTTCAAGGTTTCCAGAATATTTCTTGACATTGGTAAGGTTTTGAGCATTATTTGTCATGTGATTGGATGCCCCGGAATCACAAAACCAAGTGGATGAAGTAGACAAGAGTTTACCTGAGAGTCCTAAGGTAGAGAATGCAGAGAGAATCATTTGTTGTACCATCTCAGGTGTTAAAGTTTGAGCAGGAGTAGGAATATTTTGTGTTGACGGTGCTATATCCGCGGAACCACCATTACTAGAAGAGCCAACCGAGGTAATAAATGCTGTTTCAGATTTCTTGGGAGGTCGGATCGGGCATTCCTTGATAATATGACCATCTCTTTTGCAATAGTTGCAGAATTTTTTGGGACAATTCGAAGCATAATGACCAAATCCTTTGCAACAAAAACATTGAACAGCCCTTGTGTCCTTACCTCTTGGCTTCCCTTGTGCTGCATAAGCCATTGGAACTGATGTGGATCTTCGTTGTTCAATGGCTGCTTGAGTGAAAATTCGTTGTTCTTCTCGTAGTAGATCATTGAGACATATATCCAAGGAGGGAACAGGATCTCGATTCATAAGATTGGATCTGGTACCCTCAAATTCAGATCTTCAATTTCATGAGAAATTGATCCCTTTTTGCAATTTCATGAACAGATTGAACAGCATCAAGACCTTCTGATGGTAAGGTAGCATAGATTATATCAGTGTATTCGGCCCAAAGATTCATAAAGTTAGAGTAAAATTCAGAAATAGAGAGATTATCCTGATGAATCATGGATAATTCATGTTCAAGCTGGAATCTACGAGCTGCGTTTTGCTGGCTATAGATTCTCTTTAGGTAATTCCACATCTCGGCAGCCGTCTTGGAGGGTCGGAGATTCAAAACAATGTTAGGTTCTACAGATCCCAGAATCCATGCCATGATTTGTGCATCCGCGACCTCCCACTTGGCATATTCATCCGTACCTTGCTTAGGAACAGGTTTGCTACCATCAACATGACCCCATAGATTTCTTCCTTTGACATATATCCTGAAGTGAAATGCCCAGGCTGAGTAGTTTTTGCCATTAAAACGAATCAAGGACTCCTTGTCTGAAGACATGAGGATACGAACGAACTAGGAGGAAAGAACTGGACTTTGACTATGTAAAGAGGTTGCTAGAGAACTAGGAACAGAAGCTGGAAAAAATCTGAACTATGACTATGTAGAGATCAAGGGCTCTGATACCATGTTAAACACAGAGAATTTTGAGAAATTGAACTTGTGTTCTTCTATTGTGAAATTAGGCCTATATTTATAGGCTTAGTACAAGACGAATCTAGACAACTGTTACAATGAACCTAGACTAGTTTTACAATAAGAAAATCCCTAATTATGCTAATTGACTAATTGATAGACTACAGATATACATTAACATATTTAATTAACTATCTAACTAGGAAAGCACATAAAATACATTAATTATATTAACAAATAAGTTAACTAAATCAAGGGGATTGATTGATAGCTAAATCAAGGGGATTGATTGATAGCTAGATCAGGGCGATTTATTGACAATTGAATCTTCTGACACTTTACCCATAAATCCACCTTGCCTTGTCT
Source organism: Mitragyna speciosa (assembly GCA_024721245.1). Lineage (NCBI taxonomy): Eukaryota > Viridiplantae > Streptophyta > Magnoliopsida > Gentianales > Rubiaceae > Mitragyna > Mitragyna speciosa. The sequence continues at coordinate 11,193,133 of CM045560.1, forward strand.
GGCTAGGTCCTGGATGCCCCTCCCACTACATCAATACGGTAACACCTGCAATGTTTGGTTTTAAGTACACTGAGCAACATTAATTTTAGCATTAAAAGAAAACATCCTGCACTTGTCTGTATTTCCATTCACACATTCTATTGTCCGGTTACAAATCTTGAACTCTTCATTTGATTTGAAGTCATCAAGCATCATTGATGGTTGAATTTGTTGCAACATCACAATTTGAGACTGTATATGAGTATGTGATTGTATGAAGTTTTAAGTTTGCATTTTATTGTTTTGGTTGGGCAAGAGGAGAGAAGAAGTGGATGGAGGGATTGGCGATGAAGAGAGTCGTAAGAGAGTAAAGGCGGGGATGGTTGTTGTGGGAAAGTGGGATTTGTTGCAGATTGAAATTTGGATGGTTGCATGGAGGAGGGTAGAATTGTGGGAGGCTGGAGTGGTAGCGAAAGGATTTTGAGAGCTCAGGGAGGGGGAGGACTACGGAGAAAAAGTAATTGTTTGGAAGAGCAGAAATTGAAGATAAAAAAAGAAATAAGAAAAAGAAACAAATGGAAGAAGCATTGTGCAGAAGAAAAGAAAACAAGAAAAAAAAAAAGAAAAGGTCTGATTTTTATTTCTTTTTAATTCTTTAGTAGTAGATGCAAAATGCCTTTCAATTTAGGAGAGAGAGGATGGTTATCAGAGAAAACACATGGAGGGACTAATAGATTATACTTTTACATGTTAAATGTCTAATTTGAATGAATAAAGTGTGGAGCAACCAAAGATACATTACAATAGAAGTCTAATGAACTCCAAAGTGTTTTGCCCTTGCAATTAGTGCATGCGTGGCAAGCTACTCTAGTTATATTTATTGGACCTTTGTATTTAGCATTTCAATCACCTCACGTAAATTTTGTTGTAGAAATAAAAGAAGTCAGAAAGAGGAAGGAAAGAGCAAAAGAGCTTGAGGGAATCGACATGAGCAACATTATTACAAGTTCTCGGAGAAGATCAACCATGAGTTTTGTGCCGCCTCCTAAACCTACAAGAAAAGATGAAGGTGGAGATAGTGCTACAAATACTAGTAAGAACAAGGATACTAGAATTGATGACAAGAAAAAAGAAGAACAAAAACAAGAACAAAAAGAAAAGGAAGAAGAAGAACCAAAACAAGAACAAAAAGAAGAGGAAGAAGAAGAAGAAGAAGAAAAAGTTGATGATGATGAGGAGGAGGAGGATGAAGAGGAAAGTGAAAATGAAGAGTTCAATGAAGGTAAGCTTTACTTGCTATATGAGATTCTTTTCTATTTATCCTGCTGAATATAAGCTGGCTCAATGGCATGGTTGATTGGAAGTTTTTGTTCAAAAGTTTTTATAAGAAGCTTCCTGGATTTTCAAACAACGTTTGGTTACTAGCCTTTTAACAAGCCCATGGTATAAAAATTTCTCCTGCCCATGTTGGAAATGCTGCTGTAACTCATCACTCTTGGGATGATATTTGATCTTGCTATCAACAAGAGGGGAAGGGGAAAAATGTAGTGATATTTGACATGGTATAGAATTTTTCAAATTTTAATTTTTGCACATAATGGAGAGCATATCTAAATACATCAAAATGTAGACCGCGTCTAAGTACATTATCAATTTGTATTTACCTAGGGGAAAAAAATAACGCAGTAGTCATACATCATGATCTACTAGTTAGGAAGCATGATAAAGGCATTGAGATGAGGCTTGTATCATGTCTCCTTTAAAGAATGTTCTTCTTATCTATGACTACATATTCCATTTCTGTATTTCTGATATTATATACATGTTTAGAAGTCGAATCATAAGCACTATGTTTGCATGAAAATGCATGGTGAAATATTTGAAACTCAATAGATTCTATATTAACATACATTTGATCCCTCAAATGTAACGCCTTTTCCACAATTGAGCAAAAGACTTTCAAGATCTGTGAGATAGATTAACCAATTAACCAAATTGGAATCAGTACAATTTATTGCCATTGACTGTTTGTTTACTTATTACTTACAGATGATGTGGATAGCGATTGAGTCCTGCATTCTTACCTACAGTTTTGACTGTAACAAGCTCTGAAGATTGTAGTAGTAGGAATTATCCTTTCTGCTCTGCAACTGTATGCATAACATTGGTTTCAGGTACTGGTTGATCTTTGATGGAGGGTTTAGAGGTCTGCGGTAGGATATGTAACTTAAGCTGTAGTGTCTAAATGAATAAATTGTATTGATGATAGCGATTACGAAAACATTTGTATTATATTAGATTGTTGTTAGCGGGCTTACGTACGTGAATAAACATTACTCAAAATCGAGAAGGATGTTCAATGTGGTCTCCTTAAATACAGTTTTTCTGTTCATATGTGGGATCGTTTATCCACTTTTATTTAGTTGTGCTTTGAAACCCACTTAAAAAAAAAATCTGTTTGTACCTCTTGCTTGGTTTTATTTATTTCTTATTTTTGAGGTGGCGCCTGGAACCAAGACATGTCAACTTTTCCTCAGGGCAGTCTAGTCCGGTGTAGCAGTCATAAAAAACAATGGTTCCATTTGGATACCATTATTTGGAGTCTTTTGGAAAAAATTTTTTGCAAGTATGTTAGGATTGATAGAAAATTTTTTGAGAAAAAGTTAAAAAATTTAATGTTCAAATTTTTTGTTCAAAAATTTTCACCAAATTTCATTTTAAATGTTAAATGTATTTTTAAATTTGTAACAATTGAAGGGATTTGTTACACAATTATTAATAAATAATTTTTTTAAAATAATTCTCAAAAATTACTTCTAATAATGATATTTAAACGTAGTTAATATTTGAGAAGTTGGGGGATTCCAGAAGAGGAGGGGAAGACGTGGTGCAGTCCATCTGTTTATTGGAGAACTCTATTCTCATTTGTTCCCATTCTCTAAAGCAATCGAGAATATATTGTTTTATCTTAAAATTAGTAAAAAAGAACTCAAAAGTCGAGAAAACTCTAAAACACGTTTCTGCTAATCATCTGATTTTAACCTACGACAAATAGAGTTATTGGGTTTGTTTTCGATAGCATTTGATTTTGATAAAAATTGATTTTAGAAAAAATAAAAATCAGTTGTTTTTAATTTTAGCTTAAAATTTTTAAAACATAGTAAAAAAGTAATTGAGAATATCAAGAAATAAAATCTTTTAAAAATTAAAAACTAAAATCAAGTTAAAAAAAAAACCTATTAAGAATACGAAGGGTGACTACACTTGAAAGAAGGGTTATAAATAACATGATATGATAATTAAGGTATAGACATTAGCTGAGAAAATCCGCAAAGTGAAGATGAAACTTTTTGCGTGAGTTTCATAAGATAATTTTGGAAGTGAAATTTTGGCCAAGCATTGGCAAGAGGAAAATTAAAAGCAAGCAATTTTTCATGCACCGCAGTTACTACTTTACGAATTAAAAGTAAGCAGTGTTTCATACACCTCAGTTACTACTTTACAAAGAGAACTTTCTTATTTATTGACACCGTATTTTTGGAACTTTTATTAGGGTGAATTGCTAATTTGTCCATTCACTATTTATTAAAATCTCCAAATAATCCATGTCAATTTTAGATAATCCCAAATCCCGTTTTAAGCAATTCCAGCACAAAATGTTATGCTCATATATATAATGGGTGGTAACAAGTAAATTGAAAAAAGACTTTTTTTATTTTTTCTGACTAATAAAACTACCAAATGTAGTCAAAGAACATTATTGTGGCAACCAGGAAAAACCTCTCCCATAAGGAAGTAGGGGTAACTATGCTTATTACACATCAGTCTAGAGCCTTTAATTCATTTAATTAATTTTATTTTTCTGATTAAACATACACTATTACATGGGGAAGGGAAATTTGGCATTGGCAGGATTCGAACCCCTAACCTCTGGGGTAGAGTCATAAATCTCTAATCGCTCAACCTCCCAATTAATTTTATTGATAACTCGTATAGTTCATCTGCCTTTGCCCATCTGGGCGTTGCAGGAGCTAGAATAAAAATTATTCTATATCCAAGATCTATACATGCATTCTTAGAATACCAATTTAGAGAAAAGTTAGATAGAACTTGATTTTTTATCCAACACCATGTTGAAGGAAGCAAGAACACGATCACTGATCAAGTGCACCAGGTTCTTCTCTCTAAATCTTTTGACTAACTCTCTTAGATGGTAGAGACCAGGTTCTTCTCCCTGGATCCTGTGACTAACTCTCTTAGATGGTAGAGAGATAAAAATTGAATTTAGTCGTCATTCAAATCCTTAGAGAGAGGGCTTAGCACTCCTTATATGTTAGACACATTAGGATCTCCATCTAACAATACCTAACGGGCCTAATAGGCCTACACAATTAATCTACATCTTATGATATTAGAATAATAGGCCCAATAATTAAACCAAAAATAATGGCCCACTTTATGTCTTATATTTGACCATGTTATCTCAACTATTAATCACAATTAAAAAATCTAACATTCTCTCACTTGGGCGACATTAATTGTAATTAATTCTTTATGCCAAGATAATACTTAAAAATGTTATGAGCTCAATTTATATTAGTCAAGAGACTATTCTAAAGCACCATTCTGTTAAACAAGATTCTCAATATCGAATCATAACAGAATTTGTATCAATTAATGCGACACAATTCTTTCTATGGTTACAAATACTAATGAATCTTGTCTACATGAATAGATGTGGTGGTGTAGCAAGTAACAATAGCACTAACTTTATGGTTTATATAATGTGCTATTTACTTATCGGTCACCAATTTCTCTACTTTATGCATCACAAGTATGCCAGAGAAAATCCTTATGGTTTGACCAATTTAAACCAATATGTCTTATAATTAACTTTATATCCAAGATATCTTTATGTGTCACAAGACATGCACATGAGCCTAACGATGAATGCCCCAGGCTCTTGCTTAAGATTAACACGTGTCCTAAGACTTTACAAAAATATAGATCGCCATATGAATGCATCATCAATAATTATTATTATCAAAATTCATAATAAGCTAAATACATCAAAATGATGTCTCAAACAAAATAAAATAAGTAAAGCAAACATATATACTGACTCCCACTAACCAAGGACATCAAATGACTCAACCAATCTCATGCTAGCAACATGCCCTTTAAAGGCAACAAGGTGAAGTCCCTTAGTCAAAGGATCAGCAACCATACATTCAGTCATAATTTGCTCTACATCTATATCACATTTCTTTATCAACTCTTTTAAGATCAAGTATTTGATTTTCATATGTTTTGAACCTGTGATACTTCTATTATTCTTAGCGAATAACACTGCAGCAATATTATTATAGTATATTCGAATTAGTCTTTACACAGAATTGACAATGGTCACCATACACCCTATGTAGCTGCTCTATAACATGCTACAAATTCAACTTGCATAGTAAAAACATAACCAGATGTGGATCTTTTATCATCTTCATAGCCAGCACAGTCGGAATCTACGTCTCCCACAAGTTCAAGATTTTTAACCCTCCTATATGTTAACATATAGTCTTGGGTTCCCTTCAAGTATCTTAAAGCTTTCTTTACAGCAACCTAATGGTCCCATCTAGGATTAGATAAATATATACCCAAGAGACCTATTGCAAAGGCAATATCTGGTCTAGTACAAACCTGAGCATACATCAGGCTCCCTACTGCACTAGAATAAGGAATATTCTTCATTGCCTCTCTCTCAATATCGTTTTTAGGACACTGTTCCAAACTCAATTTGTCACCCTTATAGATTGGTACAGTTCCAAGATTATTGTTATGCATATTAAATCTTTTTAATATGTGATCAATGTATGCCTTTTGAGCGAGACCCAACAAGTTTCAAGACCTATCTTTTTGGATTTCAATACCTAGAACAAAGATGCATCTCCAAGGTCTTTCATGTCAAATTGTCTAGACAATAACAACTTAACCTCATGCAGCATGCCTAGATCATTGCTTGTAAGCAAAATATCATCCACATAAAGAATGAGAAAGATATATTTGCTCTCAGTTACCTTGAAATAGATGCAGTATTCACTTTATTTTCAACAAATTCAAAAATAAATGATCTCATCAAATTTTAAGTACCATTACCTGGGTACTTGTTTGAGCCCATATGTAGATCTTTTAAGTCTATAAACCAGATGATCATTGCCATCATCTATAAATCCTTTAGGTTGCACTATATAAACCTCCTCATAAGGTTTCCATTGAAAAATGTGGTTTTAACATCCATTTGATGGAACTCTAAATCATAATGAGTTATAAGTGCCATAAGTACTCTACAGGAGAGAGTCTCATTAAAATCGATTCCTTTTCTCTGATAATAATCTTTGGTAGCTAATTTGGCTTTAAACCTTTCAACTTTCCCTTTGGAGTCCTTTTTGGTTTTATAAACCCATTTACATTCAATAGGTTTGCAACCTTCAGGCAACTTAACAAGCTCACAAGCACCATTATGCTTCATGGAGTGCATCTCACCATATGTCGGATTGAGGACCAGAAACAACTTCTATAAAAGTAATTAGATCAACAATATGTAAGACTTTTATCAACCTTTCTATTCTTTACCTAGAAATGTGGCCCAATATTTTATGCCACAACATGGAAGACTTTTTCTTAATTAGGGGTCTTTTGGCAACAACTTGCTCAACACTACATTTAGTGGAATAAATTTCATTTGGAGTTAAACACAATCTCTATAAACCATATGATGAAGCACAATGACCGGTAACATTTGAATCAAAAGTTAAGGAAGTATTTCAAATTTTTAGTATCAAAAGTATAGCTTTCTTTGTCCAAAACAGAAACTAAAACTAAATTTCATCTGAAAGATGATACATAGAAAGTATTTCTTAAAATAGGTTTAAACCCATAATTTAGATTTAAACAAATTACTCCTACGAATTTTACTCCACCCTATGTTGTTGCCAACAAAAGTTTACTCCCTTATTTATTTGGCTTCGTCCTGCTTATGAACCCTTGCATAGTGAATGCAACATAATTAGTTGCTCCATAATCAAGCCACCAAAATCCAGATGGGCCATAGCTAAATTGGATTCATATAAAATGAGAGCCAAAGAGTTACTTTTGTTTCACGTTTCTTTAACTAAGCTCTATATTTGAGACAGTTTACTTTAAAATAACCTTTCTTCTTACAAAAGTGGCACCTAAAAAGGTTTATTAACACCCACAAAATTTGACTAACCAGAGAACATTTGACTTACCAGAGTTATTGTCCTAAACATCTGTAAGAGTAAAAAATTTAGATTTCTTACTCTTTCCTTTCTTGCTAGGCGTGGACACAATGAGAGTAGCTTGTAGTTTCTCATTATTCAATTTCTCTTCTTCAGCAACGCACTTTGTGATCACGTCATTGATATCCCATACCTTATCCTGAGAATTGTACGTGGTTATAAGTAAACCAAAATCTCTAGGGAGGATATTCAATGCTTGATGCACAATACAAGTGTCATGAAGAGAAGTATTAAGGGCATTCTATTTATTCTAATTATAAACTATCTTAATGACATATTCCCGAATCCCTCATATTCCATTATACCTTATGAAGTAAAACTCCCAAAATAATGTCCTATTTCAACATTTGACAAAACTTTGTACCTTTAGGACATAGTGATCAAGAACTCCTTAGCCACAGCAGTTGTAGACACTAAATTTTGACACACCATTTATTTTCAAACATTAGGGGCATGTTTATATTTTTTGGGTCAAATTCTAATTTTTCAAAAATCTCGGGGGGCAAAATAGTAATTTTTATTTGTAAATATTTTTCCATTAGCTTTGGGGGTTTTAAATTCATATTTTTACTTTTATACGTATTTTTAATTTTTTGTGATTTTTTCGGATTTAATTAGTATTCTTTTTATAGTTTACCAGTACAAGGGCAAAATAATAATTTCACCTCGTGAACACCCTTTTGGCTCATTTCAGGTCCCAAATTTATTTTTCTAATTCTTTAAGTATGTTTTTAAATTTTCTTTATTTTTTCGAGAACGATTGCTATTTTTTCTGTAAATACTGCATTCAAGGGGCAAAGTCGTTATTTTACAGTTTAAATTTGTTTTTCACCAATCCTTGAGTCATAAATATATTTCTAGGGTTTTAAGATTATTTTTAATTTTTGGTAATTTTTTTAGATCAATAGCTATTTTTCTATATATTTTCATTGTTCAAGGGCAAAATCCTCATTTTATACTCCGAGCGCGTTTTGACTATTTTAAACTCTAACCTTTATTTTGAAATCTACTTTGAATTTTTTGGCAAATTTTGGAATTTATTGTCATTTCTTTGTATTAATTTTTTATTTTTTGGGTTAAAAATATTTTTTTAAAAATAAAAATAAAATTTTTATTACCAGTAGCATTTTTGTTATTTTGTAATATTCTCGGTGATCAAGACAACTAGCTCTATAAATACCCCCATTAAAATCAGAAGGGAGAGAAAAAAAAATGAAAAACCCTAAAAACACAAAACTTTTTATCCATTAAGGATCAAAATACACACCAAGCCACCAAAAATTACACACACATAATCGTTCTCATTTTCTCATCACTATTCATCATCTTCAACCTCAAAATTCATCACTGTTCATCAGATTTTTCAAGAAAGCTTCAAAGGTAACACCTTATGTTGTTTTATCTCCTTTTGTTCTTGTTTCATTTCATTTTATTTCATTTTCACTGTAAAATTTGATTTGTTTGAAAGTGTTGATTGAATTTTAGTTTTTTTTATCTGAAATTTCTTGCTGTTTTCATTTGAGTTTTTCTTCTTCTAGGTTTATTCTCTCTTCTACCGTCATTTCTCTCCCTCTTTACTTCACCAAATCAAATGACCATTTCTCCAAGTCAACCACCACAGTCCCCTGCAATTTCACCACCATTAACTTTAACCACCACCTGAACCACCCAAAAGCCCCACCTTTAACCACCGCCTCCCTCAACTTCTTCTCTTCTCTATCAGTTTTACCTCCACCCAACAATCACCTGCAACTCACAGCCCTTTTCAAAATTACAATCAAACAGCCCCAAATTCGCTCATCAGACGAACACACCATCCAGCCTCCAAAGAGCCAACTATCATCTCCATCACCACCAACGAAAACAAATCTCAACTCCATCCCCAATTGCCAAAATCTGGATAAAAACAAACAAAAGAAATAGCCAAAGAAAATCCCACCGCCAGTCCATTCCCTGCCCACATTGTTGCCTTCAACCAAACAATGGCCAAGAACCAAATCCCAGCACCGCCTGCAAAGAAAATAACAACTGATACCAAATCACAAGCAATCCAATGTCCAATAAAAACCCAGAAAACCTCACCAAAACCTGCACAAAAACAAGTAAAATAGCCAACTGTCACCACCAGCCCCTGCGCATAATCACCAAGAACAAACTCCCAAGCTCAGATGGCCAATTCCCCTCACCACCGCAACCAACAATCGCATCTCCACTAGTGTCAAAACAGTTAATTCCCTTCCTCCATCGTAGCCTTTAATTCCATATCCCCAGTGCCAATAGCCAATTCACCATAGCCCCCACCTGTAAAAGACAACCAACGCAGGCCATCAAACACCACAAAACGACCAGTTACAGCCCAACTCTCCTCACAACCCATCACCACCGCTCGTCACTGTCAAATCAGACTCAACAAAGTCCCCACGCCACCATGGCCATCCAAAAATCAGCTCCCAAGCCATAATCACCACCTTCATTACTGTCGCAAAGCCCTCACGTCTTCAACCCCCCTCAACTGCAACCACAATCCCAAAAACCCACAACCAATACTCACTAACTCATCACCATTGCAGCATCAGTACCATTCATCACCAACGCCACCAGATTTCAATAATTTCTCAGCTAAAATGCCCACAAAAACCCTCAAATAGCCATTGACTGCCCTCCTTGTTGCCATCACCAGCAGTCCAAAGCAACTTCTCAAACCATCAACTACTCCATTTTTACCACCACCCATCCGTAGAACCATAAAACCATCACAGCCCCACAACACCTACTCCATCTCCCATTCGCTGAAGCCCCTTGCAGAGAGAATAGATGAGAGAAACAAGAAATAGAGGGAGAAATTTGGTTAGAGACAGCGAGAGAAAGACAATTTAGAATTGAGAGAGAAAAGAAACAAATAGGGAAAGTTGTAATACCAGGAAGAGAGAACGAAGGAGGGATCAGGAAAAGCAAAGAGAGAGTGAGAGAAGAGAACAGAGGGGGGCGTGCAGAGAAGATGGGGAGAAAAGAGAGAAAAGAAAGAGAATTGGTTCCAGTAAGAGGTAGGGAGAGAAAATGAGATAAGATGGAGAAGAAGAAACAGAGAGAGACAGTAGAGGGAAAGATAGATAAACAGAGCAGAGATAGGGAGGGGCGTTCGAAGATTTAGAGAGAAGAGAGAACAATAGAACAAGAAACAGAAATTAGAAAAGGAAGGAGAGAAAAACAGAGAAGAACAAGGAGGAAATAACAAAAATTAGAAGAGTGAAATAGAAAAAGAGCAAGAGGGAATCGGGTAGAATGGAAGAAAAAGAGAGAGAAGGGGTGAATCAGTGAGCTACACAGAAAGAATAGAGAAAGTAGAAGAGAAGATAGAAGAAAAAGGAGACAGGGAGGAGAAGAGCGATCAGCGAGGGGAATGAGAGGTAACAAAGAAAAGAAATAGAGAGAGAGAGAGAGAGAGAGAGAGAGAGAGAGAGAGAGAGAGAGAGAGAGAGAGAGAGAGAGAGAGATTGAAATATGAAAGTAAGAGGAATTCGAGTGAAAGAGGGGATGAAAGACTCGGTTAATAGGATTTGGGCATTTGGAGAGATTTGGCATTTGCATAGTCTTCACTTTAGTTAATCTTTTTATTTGGTTGTGATTGTTTTGTTTTTTTATAAATCTAGTTTGGTTAATTGAGTCAATCAATTTAACAAGATTGGTTAACTGAATCAGTTTTAATTTAGTTTCAAGTGTCAACCCTTTTGGTTTGTTTTAATTAATTGGAATATTTATATTTTTGTCCTTATTTCTTGAATATTGTTAATATCCCCTTGCAGAACTTGGTGTTTTATACAATTAAATCCCTAAGGTTTATAGATTGACCCTCCACATTTTACTCTCTTTCGATTAATTCCCACAACTTGCAAAATTCTCCATACTTGCTGAATTTACTATTTTGCGTCCCCCAATTTACTTTGATTTGTATTTTGCCCCCTAGACTTTGTGCAATCTTTCTAATTTTGCCCTTAGTTATATTTTCAATTTTGCCCTTTTAATCCCTTAAGCTTGCAATTTTGTTTTTGGACCCTTTAATTTGATGGAATTTGTATTCTTTTCCCCCCGATTTATTAATATTTTTTTTATGTCTTATGCTTTACTTATCTCTACGATGATACCTTGATGTGTTTATTCATTTTGTTAGCATTTAATACCGGGTCTTCAAGGGGTATCCCTATTCCTCATTAATTTCTCTTCATGTGCTCTAATGTGCTCCTTATGTGATTTTTATGCATTTTCTTCACAAGTTTCTTATTTTTACATGTTAGTTGCGTATTTAGTTACTTTATGCTATTTAATTTTGAATTTTCTTATTTTGGCAAAAAAATGTAATATTCTTGTATTTAGTTAGTTTATGTAATAATCAGATTATTTTTCTCATATATTTACAAAATTTTGTATTTTAGATAGCAAGTGTAATAGATAGGTCGTTTTTATTTTTCCCCCTTTAAATTTGTAACTTAATTTCCCGGTGTAATAGTTAGGGCTTATTTGTTTTTGCATGCTTATGTGCTTATATGTTTTACCGCTTTCTTTAGGATTTTGCATTTGGAATATTATATTCACGTGTTATGTGCTCCTACTTGGCTGTATATGTCTTTATGTGTTTAATTTGCTTTTTTAATTCATGCTTTACTAATTAATTCATGTTTTATGTTATTCCGTCACCACACCAGTCCAACGCTAGTCATGGCTTTATCGTTCCCCCACTAGTCCAACGCTAGTGGGAATTCCTAGAAAGGGCTAGTCCAATGCTAGGTCCTTAGGGCATTTCAATGTTAGGTGCACTCGTGTGCATTTTACATCTCAGTTCACATATTTTAGTTTTCTTTCCACTCTGCATGATTTTTATTATTATTACTATTATTTATTTATTTTTTGACATATCTTCAAATGTATGACATTTAGGTTGCATTTTCACTTAGACTTTTAGGACATTTGTGTGATTCGACTAGAAATAGTCGCCTACTCACGTGGGAAGTGATAGCATACATGTCATTCCCCCCTCTGTGAGTAGGAATATTCAGTCACAAGTTATCAGTTCCCCGTACCCGTTATGTTGCATACGAACTTTTTTCGGCCACTTATTATCTATATTACTATTTTTCTTCTCTTTTTGCATTTCATTTTGCATAGACACTCGTGACTCTCTTGAGGTCTGGACTCGGGTTTCGCAATTAGTGCGATAATCCTAACCAAGTCTCGACGGAACATTTCGACCCTCCGGATACCACATTTAGATTTAGGATTTGCATTCATAAAGACACATCTGAATGAGATAGAATCTAGGGTTAATTTAGGAAAATTTGATTAAACCTCGCAACTATCCTCGGCTAGGTGGAAAGGGTGCTTTAGGCGTAAGCCTTTGCCTTCCCTTTCTTCAAATGTAACTCCCAGACCTTCTTCTCTCGTTTTTGTAGATCGGAGTTGGAAAAGGATTTTAAATATTTTTTCTAAAAATTTTACTTTTCGTTTTGTTAAACGATTTTCTGGGTGACTTAGTACACACTAACTTAATATCAAGTGGCAACTCTGTTTTTAAAATAAAACCTTATTTCAAAATTAGTTGGCCAAAATTGTCGCATTTTTTAGTCCCGGCCTCTTTTTTTATTTTTTTATTTTTCAAAATACCATTTTTCCTAAATAAACACTTTTTCAATAAAAACTCAATGTTTCTCACACACGCACAGTTTTTTTTCAAAAAAATTTCTTTTAAAAAGGGTCTTGGACCGGACCATCTTTTGGGGCGCAACAGTCAACGACCCCACTATTTCTCACCTTTTACTATTTTTAGGACACGACAGCAGTGCTAAAAAGACCACTAAATAGGTGTTTAAGAATTTGACCAATTCATTGTGAGATAACAAATGCGATTCAACTTTCACAAAGCAGCATATACATATTTTTATGCATCAGTGCTGGCATCAGTAAGTTCAAGCATTGATGTGGTCACTGTTAAACCCACATCTGACATCTTAATAGTAAATTCCACATTTATTTTCACTTTTTAAAATTCAAACCAGTCAATACTTTAATAGTGACCATATTATTGTTGATAGAAAAGTGACTTAATAGATCAAATACAATGCTATATTAGCAAATCATAGGGTAATATTGATAAAAGCCATAAGAAATCACAGTTGACAATTTAGATACATCATTATGAAATACCTTTGGACAGAATACATAATATGCAATTCCAAATTCTCCACACGAAATGACCTAAGAATATATTCTTATGTTTATAAATCTACTACCTTTGGGTGTATAGACTACTCAGACAAGTCACTTTCCAATCATATGTCTCATGTGTCATATCTTGATGTTATACAAAATCAACACTTTTAGACAGAAGAATTTAGTATTTAATCAGAGACATCTCTCACCATTAAAGTTTAAAATTCTATAAATTAATTGACATACTACTTTGGTGGCAACAGCTCAATCAATTCATAAAGTTCTCTTTAACATCGGGATACACCTTATATTACCCATAAAAATAACTTTAATGTGTGATTTAATCTTTATAGACAAAGGGCCATAAATGTTTTCAATCACACCCTTATGTAACATATCCATATGAGATATGCAAAATATCTCTTAATAATGTCACAATTTAAATATGCTAAAGCATTGTATTCTTACTTTACGAGAGACAACAAAATTCCCTCTAATGAGACACTATTGATGCAAAATACATCAAAATTAAACTTTATGAGATATAAGTATATAATTATCTCTAGTGTCACATTAAAACAAAATTTCATGTTTGTTACATGAATTAACCTTTATTATGGCTTTATACAACCTTATGAGATTAAAATTATAATTTAGGTTTTTAAACAAATTATCACACAACCTAAATTATAATCCAAAAAATTAACCTCCTTAATCGTATACTTTGTCTCGATCCTTTTAATACCAGAACAAATACATTGTTCCACTAACAAAGATTGTATACAAAAGACCGAGATAAACGGCCAAAAGACTGTAACTAATAAGCTATTGAAGAAACGCAAGCCATGGCTATGCATTAATATAGGTGAAGGGAATATAATATTCAATACAAATTTAATCACCTAAATTAAATTCAATAACCAATTCAATAGACTTTAAGCAGCGACACGGCATGCATGCAACATAAACGAAAACCCAAAGAAAATTAAATAGAATCTTTTGGCCATGCAGCATAAAAGGAAAACCAAGGCAAATTAAATCCATGACCAAGACCAACAGCGGGTAACCAAAACCGCAAGCCGGACGATTTCGTGATAATTTCTAAATCGGCTCATCATGAAAGGTTTTCTAAGCAAACATAGATAGTAGTATCACTTCGACATGAGCCATATAGAATCCGGTAAGCAATTGAATTTAATATTCCTTGCAAATTCAATCACCTCAATCTAAACTAATAACCTAATAACCAATAGACGCAAGACTTCAAGCAACCAGAAAAACATCCATGTCGCTTGATGATTTTTCCGCCATGCCGTGAAGCAATCATGCGTCAATTACAAATTTTTTTATTCCACAAAATATAATTAATCAGGTTTACTCATTAAAAGATTCTAAGATCATGTATACAGGCTCTGATACTAATTGTAAAAATAAAAATTATTCTATACTCAAGATCTATACATGAATTTTTAGAATACCAATTTAGAGAAAAGTTAAATAGAACTTGAGTTTTTATCCAACGTCATGTTAAACGGAAGCAATAACACAATCACTGATCAAGTGTACTAGATTCTTCTCTCCAGATCTTGTGACTAACTCTCTTAAATAGTAGACTCTCCTAGATGGTAGAGAGGTAAAAACTAACCTCAGAGAAGGGATCTAGCACTCCTTATATATGAGACACGTTATGATTTCCATCTAACAATCCCTAACGGGCCTAATAGGCCTACACAATTAATTCACATCTTATTATATTAGATAATAAACCCAATAATTAAACTAAAATAATGACCCACTTTATGTCTCATATTTGACCATATTATCTCAACTATTATTCACAATTAATATAAGCTCATATTAGATTAAAAAAATCTAACAGAAGGCACATGATGTAAGCCTGAGATTTTCTGCTGGTGAAATAAGGCCCAAACAAGATCAAGAGAGTTAAGGGTAAAGCAGTTCGGTTGACATGTGTGAGTGATTAAATTATTTCATTTTAGATGTGAGAGATTTAATAAAAATTTTATATGCGATAAGACATATTAGTAATTTATCCAAATAATTTTAACATTCAACCAAATTGCTTAATTTGGTTTGTGGAAATTTTGAAAAGATGGACAAATGAAGTCATCAAAGCTACAATATTTTTTTTTTTCGTAATTGTACGCTAAAATTGTACATACCCATTTCAAAATGCGTGAATATTGTTACTGCTACTGATCTTGATTCGTCATTATTAGTTACTATTGGTTACATTTTTAACATGGGTATGCTTTTTCAACTATTGTTTGATATATGCAAACCTTCTTGGAGATTAAACAAAGCCATTTGTGTGTCGTAGAGCTGGCAAATGGACAGGATGAGTGGGAATTGGACGGGATTTAATTGAAACTGTGAAATATGGGTTATACCCAAACAGTCCCATATTTATCTTGGAATCAATATGGGTGGGACTAAAATGGGCTAGTCCCATTTGATACTGCCCAAAAACTCAATTTATCCCATTTTATTATTTTTCCAAATTATCTTTTCCTTATCAATCAATTGTTATTTTTTTTTAGATTACTTTTTTTTAGTTAACATGAATATTTCTTTTTTAAATTATTTTTTTAATTTATTAACCTCAATAAATTTCTAACTTTTTTTGTTTTTATATTATTATTTTTTAGATCTCATTTATTAATGCTCTTTAATCTTTTAATTATAAACTGTAGTTTTTCAATTATTATATGTAAAGAGGATAGATTGAAGATGTGCAGAGATTTAATTTATCTACCTCTAAAAAAATCAATTGAGATATTATTTTATTAAAACTCCTGATACTAAAATCTATTACTAAAGTAATGGAGCAAATTAAAAATTAAAATAAATCACCATCTCATTCGTTCGTTGACATTACAAACTTTGATGAAACCCAAAATATAAAAGCTAATTTCTTCGAGAATAAGGTTGAACTAAAATTAAGGCACTCAACATATAAAATTTACATGAATTTTTTTTAGTACAAATATCAGTTAATCACACAAAATTGATGTCAAGAGGTAAAATTTAACATAATATTTATAGTAGAAATAGATGAATCGAAGAAGGCAAAATGAAGAAGCTAAGAATGCAAAAATAAATTTACAACTTGTCCATCATTGAAAAAATGGGTATTCCATTGTTATTGAAAAAAATGTTAAAAACTAATAAAAAAATAAAGGATTAGGATGTTTTGTTAATGTAGCTTAAAATGAAGAATTCTTTCAAAAGAGAGTATAGAAGAGGTGGATTTGATCAAATACAAATTATTTCAAGGTTTGTTTATATTTGGATATGGAAATTCCAATCATTTCTCAACCAGACCCATATTTAAATGAGTATTAATGGGTATAATCCCAAATAAGTCCAATCTCATATTATTGATACCCATCCTGCCCAAATTAAATACAGGCATGGGATCCCAATAGGTCTTGGGACTGATTGCCAACACTCGTGTATCGCTCGAATTCTTTTCATAATTTGCTAATAAGCATAAACTCGAGCCCGTGATCAAATAGTTTAGTAACTATAATAACTACTTTCTGACCAGTGACAGGTATGGTTCTCAAGTTCGCTTGATACAGTTATTGTATTTATTATAGTATTTGGTGTATATATACACAAAGTTATTTTCTTTTTGGCCTTGTTTCAATTAAAAGAAAGGAAATCAAAATAAATGACACTGCACCAACAGAAAAGAAAAGAAATGAGAGTTGGAGAAATTCTAGCTGTCTCGTTTGGAGATGAAAGAAAAGCATAAATAATTGTTTGGAGAAAGGAAGAAAAAGGAAGAAAAAGACAAGATTACATATTTGATCATGATTTTAATTCGAATTTTAAATTGTAAATCAGATTCAAAGAATACATTACTTTAGATTAATATTTCATCAAATTTGTATTTCCTTTCATTCCTTTGCATTAAATAATTAAGCCTAAACCTTCCCTTTTATTTCTCGTCCTTTCCTTTCCTTCCTAAAAAACAATAATTTAAACACAAATAATTTTTTCCTCTCCTTAATAATTTAAACACAAATAACTTTATCCACTTATTCCTCTCCTCTCCGTTACATGTCAAGAGGGGCTTCACAGCATCAACAAGGCAAAATTATATTCGATTTGAATCATCTAGTTGTGTACTTTTGATCTCGATTGTGAAATTATTTTAAGTAAAAAGCTTTCAAATTTTGAGGCATTAAGTTGCAAACAGTTAACCCAATTTTTTATTTCTTTCACTGTTCTTTTGAAAGGCATAGAAAAAGCCAACGAGTAATTGGCATTCGAACTTTCACGACTCTGACCGCCGGTTCGTCACGCTGTCTGCCTTTTGCATCGGTTATTGAAAGTACAGCAGAACGGAAATATGCGGGGAGGAGAACTCCTTAGGAAATGTTTGGCAACATTTTATTATATAAGTTTATTGGAAAAGTCTGACAGATTATTATTTTGAATGGAATTTGCAAGAAAGTCAATTTTTTAGAAGTAATGAATTATCTGAAACCTTCCTGATATAGGCTATTTAAATGCACTCTTAAAAAATTTTTGGAATCTGTAAAGTCAAATAAGTAGTTTATTTTTCGGGTGAAATAAATAAAAGAATATGAATAATGTTGGTATTTACATAATTATAGCTACTTATGGTTTCCCCTTTAATATTAATTTCTAATAAGAACAATTGTTTATATACCATATATACACTCTATATTTTTAGACTAAAAAGTTCTTATTATTTGGACTTTTTGTAAAACAATTTGAAATGTTATAAAATGATGGGTATATTAATTTAAAAAGACTTGTATAAAATAAGATATAGAGTATATAAATAAACATGTATTCGTATAATTGTGATTAGATGTAGCTAGTTGCATAATTAGCATAGTTCTTTAATTTCACAATATAGATAGGATGTTTAGTAAATTTGATGTATCTTTTGTTGCTTCTTATCTCATGCTATAAATCTTCTTGAGAGATAATATCATCAACAACAAATATTTTAGCTTTGCCTTAAAAAGGAAAAATAAAAGAATTTCATTCACTGAATTTGAAAGTATATTTTATTTCCAATATTTGCCTATAGATGAACTATTTAATTTTTTTTAGGCAATATTTTATAGCTACGTTTTTTGATGAATACATCTCTTTCTTCTTTTTTTTTTTTTTTTTTTTTTGCCTTGTGAAAATACTATTACGACCTTCATTTTTGTACATGGAAATTTAAGATATTATAATCAAGTATATTTTAAATGAAATATAAACATTTTATATTTCTATCTAACAAAAGCCAAAAGGAAAAGTGTCTGCATTTAAATCAAGTCCCCCTTCTCTTTTTTGGATAAAAAACTCTATTGTCCAAATAAAGAGTCGTCCTAGAAAACTTATGCCAAACGAGGTTTAGTAAAAGAGCAAAAGAGAGGGACCCTGACCCGAAAACCGAGACAAAGCCAGCTGACCACTGTCCCCTCTATGAAACTTTTGTTTGTCCATTCCTTCTACCTCCTTTCTCCTCCATTAGGCCCCTCAACAAAAACCCCATACAACTCATCGCCGCCCCCTCACCCGCCCAGAAACCACCCAAAACCCACTCCGTCAAGAAAATTGAAGAGCAAGAGAAAAGGAAAATTTCTACTTGTATCTCAATCCTTTGCAGAATCAAAACTAACCAAAAAAACAACATTATTCTCAGCATACTTTCCAAAAACGTATACTTGCTCATTCCGTTTTTTCAAACCAAACCAAAACCGAGCTTAGCATCTGAAGAAAAGCACTAAATCAAGCTCAAAACTTCAAAGAAAAAATAATAGTACTTCCACCAAACCAAAATATCATCTTTTTTTCCTCACTCCTAAAAAGAACACACTTGGTATCAAATTCAAAACCAAAAAATATACATTTTTTCGAATCTATATTTTTCACTCCTCTGTATCTGCAGACCCGCAAACAAATGCCTACTCAAAACGACGCCGTTTTTCCCCTCTTCATCTTCCTCCTGATATCCGTTCCTTTACTCATATCCTCCAAGTCTACTATTGAGCCTTGCTCAAACGCCGATAGCTGCTCCGCCGTCGTCGGCTACACTCTCTATACGGACCTGAAAGTCGCCGAGGTCGCCGCCCTCTTCAATGTCGACCCTATAGCTCTCCTCACAGCTAACTCCGTCGATATTTCCTACCCGGACGTCGAAAACCATATCCTTCCTTCCCAGCTCTTCCTCAAGGTACCCATCACTTGCTCCTGCGTCGACGGCATCCGGAAATCTACCTCCACGACTTACAAAACCCGCCCTTCCGACACCCTTTTCGCCATCGCTGACAGTATCTACGGCGGCCTCGTATCGGCTGACCAGATCAAGGAGGCGAATGCCAACTCCATTTCTGACCCTTCTGTGCTGAATGTGGGCACTTCGCTGGTGATTCCCTTGCCTTGTACTTGTTTTAATGGGACGGATAATAATCTTCCGGCGGTTTACATGTCCTATGTTGTGAAGCCGGTGGATACCCTCGCCGGAATTGCGACCAAGTATTCTACCACGCTGACTGATCTCATGAATGTCAATGCCTTGGGTAGTCCAGCTATTAAGGATGGAGACATTCTTTCAATTCCTCTGTCTGGTAGTTATTGTTCCTCCTAAATTTTTGATTTTTTATTTCCATATTTTTTTTGGAATTTTTTGCTTAATTTCAGCTGAAACTGAAGTGGGCTTGAGTTTTTTTTTTTTAAATCTGGTTTATAACCTTTAAAGCTTTAAGCACAAAATGTGAATGTTGTACTTACTGCCGGTGGGGTTGTACTTTGATTAGAGATGCTCTTGCGATTGCCTAATAATGGGAAACATTTTTAGAGTCTTAGTATATTTTTTCTATCTTTTGTTTAAGTGTTATTAGAGTCCTAGTATATTTTTTCTATCATTTGTTTAAGTGAGATAGGGTGGGGTTGTAAGTAGTGCTTAATTTAGAGAAGTTGGTGGATTTTTTTTTTTTTCACTTGGTATAAACATTTATGGGTTGGGTGTATAAATGTGAAAATGATTTTTACTATTTTTTATTATGGTTTGTGGAATTGTGCTTAAACTTTGGTCAATTTGTTTTATTATTGTTTTCCTGTCTAATTGGTTCTTCTTATCTAAATCAAGATAGATTTACCGGATTCTCCATTAATTGCAACAACGGTTCTGTAATTTTGGTAATAATGACAATGGCTAATTTACCATTTTCAGCTTGCTCAACTAGTTTCCCAAAGTATGCATCCGATTATGGCTTGTCTGTGCCTAATGGAAGTTATGCTATAACTGCAAGTCACTGTGTACAGTGCAGTTGTGGACCTGGAACGCGCAAGTGAGTGACCAACAATATATGGCTGGTGATTATCTCTTTGGTACATTATGTATGCACTAACTGTGTGTGGAATTTATGCAGCTTATACTGCATGCCAGCTTCGCTAGCAGTTTCTTGTTCAAGTATGCAATGCAAAAGCAGTAACCTCATGCTAGGAAATGTTACAATTCAACAGACTAGTGCTGGCTGCAATGTGACTTCTTGCAGCTATGGGGGATTTGTCAATGGGAGCATTGTCACCACGTATGTTTCTCAATTGTCTTGGTTCCTCTGAGGACATCTTTTTCCCTTGCCTTTTTTTCCCCCCTTAGTTGAAGTTATGAATTTCTGACACCCCCTTGTATTTGTTGTATATTTTGGCAGATTGTCCACATCTCTTCAGCCTCGTTGCCCAGGTAAATGATCATATAAAAATCATGTCCTATTGCTTTCAGCCATTCATAGATATTAAGAAGAATACAATCAAATTCCGAAATTTTGATTATCTTTTGGTCTATTTGTCTACAACTTTACACAAAACAATTATATTCTCTTTCCCTGAATTTGAACGCCTGAACCATCTTTGTTCTTTTCTCGTATCAAGTATCACATTATTATAGATAATACACTTCCATAATATTTTCGGTTACCTTGGCTTGCTGATCATTGCATTTGTTGAATTTACAACGTTTTATTTGTTTTTTGGGGTTACACTTGGGATGTGTTTTGTGTTACTTCATTTCTTTCTTTTGGATGCCTAAAAATTGCAGGACCGCAGCAATTTCCTCCGCTAATAGCTCCCTCTTCATTAGTTGGCCAAGATTCTTTATTTGCACCGGCTCCTTCACCTTCTGAAACAGCAGGTGCCCCAACAACATCTCCGAAATCTTCTGTGGTGCCTTCTTCTGGGTCAACTATACAGTTTCCACCTGCAAATGGCCCAACTGGAAGTGCTTCGGCTGCTTGCTCCTTGGTGAATCCATTGGCTAGTTTTCCAATTACAATCCTCTTAGCTTTGTACCTCAAGAATGTGGTGTCACTTCCTTTGTAATTTTCTGTTCAGCCCAGAGCTAAGATGGTGGGATCTTTTATTTTTCTGTTTTATGTCTGGTAAGGTCCCACGAACGTTTCTTTGAATTTCTTAGTCGCGTAACACCCATTTTTGGCTGACCGGTGTTTCTGGCTTCTTTCTTTTAATTTGTTTTTTCCTTCTTTTCCCTTGACTCATTTATCTATGTTTCAGTATGGATGGGCTATTGCACTTCATATACCATATTCTAGTATTGTGCAGATAGGAGTTTAGCTGATTCAAAATGTTGCATTAAGTAGGCATACTGCATTATGTCTATTTGAAAATTGTTCTTTCGTTGCCTCAGACTATCCACGGATGGTGGCTAGTATGTCTCGTTCTATCTACTCGACATTTCCTTTTGGGACTGAAGGTTTGAACTGTTATATACTAATTGATAAAAAATTTGCCAATTCAATTCTTATCACGCGTGACACTTTCTTAAATGAAATTGGTATCTTGTCGGGTATAAATTATGTTAGGAAGTGCATCTTATATTGTTCCTACCTTTCGCTATCCTAATAATCTGGAACTTTACTTTGGTTTGAGGTTATTCTTTAATGCTTCATACAAGTCTAGTTTTTCTCTATATTTTGTATGCACGTCTTGTGTAGATGAATATAATTCAGAATGGTTGAACCACATGATTCAGAATAGTTGAACTTCTGTCGCCTCAAATTCCTCTTCTACAATATTTCTTTCAGTCTACAACATTTAACTTGTTTTGCCATTATTTGCTGTCTTCTCTATCGCCTCCAAACCTGAAATGCACCATTAACTAGCGCTGTAATTAGATTGTGGAGTAAGGAATATGTTCTTTTTGCCATTATACTTGACAACTACCAGTAAAATGACCTAATAATTAGCTGGGGAAACACTTCTCACGCATAACATGAATTTTCTTTTGCGTCTCTTACCAACCTCTGGATTAATTTTGACCTAATTATTGTTATCCTATGTCTAATGAAATTTGTTTTGCATTAGTTATTTATTTTTATTTTTTTAACATAAACTAACAGAATAACAATTTTTAAATTTATGGCAATTCTTTTTTTATTTTTTTATTTTTTGTCTTTCTGGGGAGTCCATGCAGCGTGTACAATTCTTTATAACGCTCTATTTATTAACCAAAAACCAATAGGATCTCTTTTGCCCTTTCCTTTTGGGAGGGGAGATTGTTTTCAGAGCAGGCATTGGGTATGCTACACTTCCCTATATCTAGGAATACCACCATTCTTTTTCTTAGTTTGGGAGTTGGGATAGAAAAGAAAAGAAGAGAAAAGAAAGTGAGGGAAAAGAAAAAAAGGGAAAGCAACTTTCCTTTCTTTTCTTACATTTTCCTCCCAAATTTGGAAGGAAAATTTTTTGGCCAAAACAAGCCAACTTTTCCTTCCATTTCCTTTCTTTTCTTTCCCTTTCCTTCCTCCCAAACAAAGAAAAATGGTTAAGTAAATTTTCCTTTCTTTTCCTTCCTTACTTCCAAACAAAACAACACCTTAAAATCCTTTCTTTTCTTTTCTTTTCCCTCCATTTCCTTCCTCCCAAACATAGTGAGGGTTCATTTGATTGATTTGATTTCCCTAGACAGGTTTGCAAGTCTAAAGTCGCTCCTCATTTAGTTATTCCCCCATTTGACGATTAATTACATTGTAATATCAGCTTATGTGCGAGGAGGCAGTTATTTAATGACTACCTAGTAAGGTAGAAACACCAGCCTTTAGATGTCCAACATTTTAGAGCATCCACACCACGATGCGCATCCCATAAATGTTCCAAAATTGCTGATTGTCAATCCATTCCTCATTGAAGGATCTTCGCCCGTGTAGATTCAAAATTTGCTCCTCCACGAGCAGTGTGCTATACAACACTAGTTGAATTTTTTCAAGTGTTTCTCACAGTAGGAGAAAAGCAGTCCTCTCCATGCACTACCTTTTGATCATTGACGATTAGGGATGGCAACAAGTAGGGATAGGTAAAATTAACCCCCCTCCTCGAAGCCCAAAAACCACCACCACCACCCAGAGTAGCTAATTTCCCAAGATTCCGTAAGGGTGCATTTGGTTAATGAAATAACATGAATTGGATTACTAATCCTACAACATCTGTTATTGGTCACATTTTAAACATGGGAATATACATCCTAGTTAGCTAAATTAATCCTTTGTACATGGGATAAAATAATCCCACGGGGTAATGGTATTAGTTGTCCCAGGGTAATTCTTAAATAAGATGATAAAATTATTGATTAATTTCCCCTACAACCACCATAGTGTACCACTGCTATCACCACTACAGTGTACTGTCACTTCTACCCTCACCATGTACCACCATCACTACTACTAAATTGTATTATCATTACCTCCATAACTATCAACCACAACCACCACACATCACTATCACCATTGAATACCACTACCATCAATGTCAGCCAATACAACTATCACAATCATTTACTACTATACCATCATGCACCACCATTGCCATTACCCTGTGACATCACCACCGTAATCATTTGCCACCGTGCACCACCACTATTACTAAATAAAAATAAGGGTAAAAAACTTCGCCGTCCATTAAACTTTTGCGAATGTAAAGTTTTGACCATTAAACTTTTTTAGTTTCAAAAAGGTCATTGAACTCTTAAAAATGGTTACTATTGGTCATTCTGTCATATTTTGTAGTTAAGTTAGACAGGAATAACAGCACGTGAGACTCACATGACAAATTAAAGGGGTAAATTAGTACATTAAGCAAAATGTACTCTCTAACACTTATTATGCCAAGTATAAATAGTTTATTTGGTTAAGAAGAAAGAGGAAAAGGGTTCATGAAGAGGAAAGCTACAATAAACTTCAAGGGAAAAGTAGAGGTGGTTCGAGGTTGAATCTGAGTAATGGCAAGGCGCAACAAACAAATTCCCTTATGCAATTGTGGTTTAAGAGCCATTCTGAAGACCTAATGGATAGAGTGGAATTCAGGAAGAAGATATATGGTTTGCCCACAAGAAAAGGTGAGTATGTAGCTTTTAGATTTTATGGCTTTTGTGGTGTAATGTTAGTAAAATTTGACTAAAAAAAATAAGGGTGAAGGGTGCGGTTTTTGGCTATGGTATGATCCAGAAATATGTTCTAGAGCTACTCAAGTGATTCCCTAGTTTTTGAGAAGATTAAATTGAATGGAGAAGCAAACGAGAATAGCCAAAGTTGAAGATAGAAAATTTAAATCTAAAACAAAGAAATTGGAGCTAAAAGTCTCAAAGTTGGAGGCTAAAATTAGTAAGCTGAAAAAGAAGAACGAGACTCTGTTGTAGGCTTTCCTTATTACACAGATGTGCATTTGTTTTGCAATGTGTTGTGTGTATACAGTTAATGGTTGTAATCATGGACAAATTTCAGCAATTAAGGAGTACTAGTTAATAGTCGCGTATGTTACCATATTGGGTAGGGGTTGGTGTTGTCTTGTTGTTTTTCAGTAGTTTTTTAGGTACCTCAATATGTAATTATGTGGTTTTTGGCATCAATGATCAATGACTGAATTTAGTTTCTAGTTGCTGTGAGAAGTGCAATTATGCATTAGTAAAGAAAATCTCAAACACAATAGAGAAACATTTAAATCAAGAGTAATTAACTATAATTGACAAACATTTCCATTCATCCCTTTCATTCACGTAGTTAACAAAATAATACATTCATACATTTGAAAATATCCAACAAAACCAACCATACATTAAAGTTAAAGTCTGCAATCAATTCCACTATTTGCATCTAGTGGATCCCATAAATAAATAAAACAAAAATAGCATTAACATGCCTATAAAGTCAGTCAAAAACATTAGGGATTCCACTTAACACCATTAACAGCAAACCAAACAAAAAATAGTGTCCACATTGCATAACATTGTTGGACCACGTTCCTCATTCACACACATCCTCTGCCAGCTTCTCTACCCTTCCATCTGCCTACTTTGTAAGGAGGGCACTTTGCAAGATAAGCATAGTTGGCATTTATGGTACCTTTATCCACATCAATTACTGACCTTTTACCAGTAAGGGTTTTCTTCACAGATTTAGAATTGGAGGTTGTTGCTGCTACTGATTGTTGTTGCTTGTGATAGTTGTTGCTGTTGCTTGGTTTCTTCTCAATCTTCTTGTTGGTGATGGTTTTGTTAGCTGTTAAATTGGTTGCTGTTGTCCAGTTGATGCTGTTGCTACTGATTTTTGATACTGGTTGTTGTGGCTGTTGGCTCTGATTGCTGGTGATAGTTGTTGAGTCTGTTAACTTGAATATTGATTATGTAGGTGTCTAATTGATGATGTTGCTGCTGCTGATTATTGGTTATGCCTATTGTTGTTGTTGGTTCTGGTTGCTAGTGATGGTTATTAAGTCTGCTGACTTGAAGGTGGTTGCAGTTGTTGACTTGAAGTTTCTGCAACTGTTAGTGTTCACCTATTGATGCTGCTTGAGCTAGCTGTTATTGCTGGTTGTTGTCAACAAGGCTGGGTGTTGCTGCTACTGCTGATACTATAGGGCCCTTCTTTCCTACCCTTCTTACCTATATTTCCAGTAATGGTATACGTCAAATTAAGGATAAGTTGAAAAAATGAACACAAAGTTAAAACATTAACTTCAGATTAAGGATAAGTTAAAGAAATGAACACAAAGTTAAAACATTAACTTACTTGTGGTTGTTGTTGTGTAGGATGAACACTTGACTGAAATGTATTTGCCTCTTGGTGTGATGACTTAATAGATGCACACTTTGCTTACACCTGCTAAATCAAATAATCTCTGCTTGCTTTTTTCTATCTATCGTTGCACAGTAGTGATAGGAGGATCAAGAACCAGATTGGAGGAATTAGGTAGAGGTGTCTACCACTAATAGGGTGTAAAACATTGTTATATACCAGCAGAAACAATGTCTTATGATAGCATTCATGCACTTGCTGATGAGGATCTAAGCCTTGGTGCTTAAATTCAGCAATTGCATGGGCACATGGTAAAGCAGCCAATTCCCAAAGGCCACAAGTATAATCCATTCCCCTTTTACTAATAGCAAACTGTGCTTCTCTAGGTTCCCCAACTTGATATCCATTAACCCCATTAAACATTGGCAGCTAAAAAAATGATTCCTTAATCCATTCCTCAACGATCTTTCTAATCAAAGGTCCTATTGGATATGCATTTCTAGTAATGCTATCCCTTCTCCTTTCGATCCTTTGAAGAATCAATTCTCTAATATTTTCTAGCAGTGAAATTGTTGGCCTATCTCTAGCTTCCAATATAAAAGAGTTAAAAGATTCACATAAGTTGTTCAGAAGTATGTCACGCTTAATATGGGTGAAAAGAAAGCCTTGCACCAGTGACTAGGATGAGGTGCTTTCTCCAACTATTTGGTAGCTTTATGGTCATATTCTTTCAAATCATCCATGGCCTTATTGAAGATCTACACAGTGGTACTTCTAGCAATTGCTCACAGCATCCCTTTTAGGGCCTTACCTAGATATTTCCCTTTGAAACTCCTACACAAAATACCTATGCTCAGAGTATGGAAATACCTCTAACGGTGCTCTATCTAGGCCCTACACAAAAAAAAAAAAAGATAACCAGTCAGTGAGCATATGACTTATTAAATTCAGTAACAATGTAAGATGAATTCGCAGCTTCTACTGGTCAGATATAATTGATTGTCAATTTCTAGATCCCTGGCCAATAGTTCCAAAAACCACCTCCACTGGATAGTTACTTCCTTCTTTACTACTGCCCAAGCAATGGGCCACCAACCATTGTTAGGATCTACTACAATGGCATAATTATCCAGGGTATGCACCTTAATGCGACAACCATCCAGCCCAATTATAGGCCTACAATGTCTAAATCCCTCTTTCAATGGCCCTAAGCAACAATACAATCTTATAAATATAGAATTGTAGCCTTCATCCCTAAATTGAGTGTAATCAACTTCCATTGTTAAGTGAGGATGTGTTATCTTAATTTCCTCGGAGTTCTCCCATATACTATTATATTACTCATCTACACATCCCTTGAAATTTTCAATTATAATGACCCTTGTCCTATAAGCCTACACCTTTGATATATTCACCCGATATTTTTTATGGACTGTTTGTCTTTTTTCCTTAATTGGAATGTTCAAATTGGCCCTAATCTTGTCCTCATACCTATTTGCTAACCATTTGGTATTCACATTCCTATTCTTCCAGGCATGGTTACAATTCTCATGGATATCATTTAGGGTCTTTACTACAAGATCATCTCCTCCAAGTGATATCTCCTTAGAAGCATAACATTTCCACTTACATAGTACTCTACACCTTGCTTTTATTCTGTACCTCTCATTAGTATAGTAGAAGACAGGTCTACCATTAACAATGTGATAGTTTCTTACTGTTTGCTTGAACTCCTCTAATAATGAAAATCTCATTCCTAGTTCAAATTTTGAGATTTTCATATTCTTCTTAGCATTAAAATCATCAAATTTTATACCTTTGCTTGAATCATCATCAAAAGAGCCATAAGTGCTTTGCAACTCCTCCTCCATCATACTATCATCTATAACAACTTCAACCTCTATACCACTTGTGCTTCGTGGACGCTCCTTATTAACTGTCCTAGACTTTTTAGGAGTCTTCCCAACTGCCCTCTTTCTATGTCCTCGTATTGTTTTTCTAACAATATGCTGCCTTCTTCTACCAGGAGTTTGTGGTTGAGAAATTGTTCCTTTAATAGGTTCTGAGGCTGGTTGTTCCTTAGGTTCAATAGCTTCATTGGTCCCAATATTTACACTTTCACCCTCATTTTGTCTTATCTCACTTTTAAACATATGGTCATTATGACAAAATTCTTCATCATCTGTGAAGTGTTCATGTTCAAACTCACTTTCAGTACATTCATGCTCCTCACAACAGGTTGCAACAACCTCACTTGGGTCATTGGCTCCACTTGTAGCAGCAGCCTCACCAGGCCCACCTATATGACCAACCTCATTTGCCCCATCTATCGCAGCAGCCCCACTAGGCCATATTGCATTAGTAGCCTCACTTGCCCCATCTACAGCAGCCTCTCGCTCACCATATAAACTGATTATATGACTTGGACCAACTGAATCACCAGCCCCATTTGCCTTACCAACATCGCTAGCATTACCCAAACCATTCCCAGTTGCACTATCCAGTGTAGATGTACCAAAATTCCAATCAATCTCCTCATCAAAATTGGGCAAAATACTTCTTCTAACACTTGGTTCCTGTGAAGGTTCTATAATGACATTCTCCTGTTCATCAAGTTCTCTTATTTCTAGCCTTTTGTTTTTATCCTTGATCAATGCAGAATTTGCTATGATTTCTAGTATTTCAGCTGCACTCTTATGATTACAGTATACATTTATCAAATTATGCTTATAAACCCTTTTTGACATTTTAAGCATATCTACATCTCCTTACAACTCCCTCAAACCATTGCTTAAATTGTGCTCAGGTTCAAGGTAATAATAGAGAATTGCATCATGGTGTCCTAATTCTTCAACCATCAAGTTTATCGCATGAAGAGACATCCTTTCAGCATTACAAACACCAACATAATCAATTTCACCCAGAACATAAGTTTTATATCGTTTTTCACATAATTTTCCTGTTGTGCCCCATTTTTCGAAAGACGAAAAAAAGATTAGTGTGAAAAGAGAGTTTTGGTAGTTTTTTTGTAAAAATAGTTTTCAAGAAAATGGATTTTAATTTTCGACAAATAAAGCAAAACAAAAGAAAATGGCCTAAATTGAGACTTTAAAAAATGCGACTGTTTGGGCTTGAAAATAGAGTCTGAAAAAGAGTTTTTATGAAAAACAGGAGTCATCATTTGGTTTTGAGTTTTGGTGTACCAAGTCACCAAAAAAATGTTTTGCTAAAAAAAAGAGTGATAAAACTAAAAATTTTTTAGACAGACATTTTTTAGGAAAAAGTAAGAAAAATTAAGAAAAATCCTTTTTTGGACAACTCTAGATCTTTGAAAACAAGAGAAAAAGGTTCAAAGTCACAGTTGAAAAAAAGGAAAGCAAAGGCTTACATCTAAGGCATTCTTTCAACCTAGCCTGCGAGGTTTACTAGAAAATTTTTTAATATAACTCTAAGATTTTATCACATTCGGATGTACTATATAGATGCAAACCTAGATCTAAAAGAGATACCGAGAGGGACAAAATGTCCCTTCGAAGTTAAATTAGAATAAACGTATTAATTGTGTAACCCAAAAAGAAACATCGAAGGGGTCGCAAGTGATACAAAATGAGACTCAAACATAAAAATAAAAATAGAGTTTATATAGATATAAGTGACCAAGAAAAGGGAATGCAACATAACGGATACAGGGAACGAAAACTCGTGACAGAATATTCCTTCTTACAGAGAGATAAATAGCGTGCTAAGGGTAGGAAAACCATACTCGTTATTCTCGTGTTCGAAGGGTTGCTTTTCCTAACCTAGGAAAGAAATGACCTATTTATCATAAAAATTTTATATGATGTGCAACTCTAAATGTCATGCAATATACGTATATAAAAAATAATAAGAAAATATAAGAAAATATCATGCAAATAGAGAAAGGTCCTAAAAATAGAAAAAAATGCATGTAAATGATATGAATTTCATGCAAATGAAACTAATGTTTAAGAAGCCTAAGGGTCTAGTATTGAACTAGCCGATTTTCTATAAATTCCTCATTAGCGTTGGACTAACGAGGAAACAAGAATGAACCACAACTAGTGTTGGACTATCATGGTGACGGTACACATATATCATAATAAAACAAATAATAAATAAATAAAATTAAAATTAAAATTAAAACAATAAGCACATAGGAGCAGATAATAGTACATAGGAGCACATAACACATAAACATAATATTTTATATGCAAATTCCTAAGGAAAGCAAGTAAAACACATAAGCACATAGACACATAGCACACAAAATCCCTAACTATTACATTTGGGGAAGCCTAATTACACTCTAAATGGGGAAAAACATAAGAAAATGACCTATCTAACCTATCCATTATATTTCTCTATCTAAACTACACAAATTTTGTTGAATAAAAATATAAACTATCTATTACATTAACTATCTAAATATAAATTTTTTTAAATAAAATATCACCTATCTATTACATTTCTTTGAATAATTAAAATTAAATTCAAATAAATAACATAAATAAATGCTCACACATAAATAAAAATAATAAACACAAAAAGATACATAAAAAAAAACACGTAGGAAAAACACATAGGAGCATGTAAGAGCATATAAAGAGACATTGAAAGGATAATAGAGGCATCTCCCATTCGTAAACTCGGTACAAATGCTAACAAAATAAACAAACACATCAACGCACCACTATTTTGGATAAATAAATCATAAAGTAAATAATATGACCTTAATCACAATAATCAAAGAATAAAATACATGCCAATTATAATAATAACAATAAACAAAAAGGTTAAAAGCACCAACTAGGCATAAAAATATATTTAGTTTAAATAAAAAAATACAATAACATATAATTAAATTTTAACGCATAAATAAAAATATAATTTAAAGTGGAATAAAGAAATTAATTTGAGCATAAAAAATCAAATTTTTGGGACATTAATTGAAAGTTTAAAAAATGAAAAAAATAATTCAAAGTCTTAAGGACTTAATTAAAGAATAAAAAGTTTTGGGGTTTTAAAAATGAATTTTTTTAACAACATCCTAGAGCAAAAAATGTAATTTATGGCAAACTAAAGGGTAAAATTATAATTTTAAACAATACTTATTTATAATATAATTTACAACAAATTTAAATGCTAAAATATAATATCCAACAAAGCATAAAGGCAAAAAATTTAATTTTCAGCAAGTTTAAAGCTAATGAGATAATACATAATTTCTAGCAACATTTGAAGGCAAAATGCAATTTCAGCGAGCTTAGGGGGCAAAAATCAAATTTCCAGCAACATTCAGAGGGTAAAAATATAATTTCAGCAAGCTTAAGGATGAAAACTAAATTACAGCAATTATGGGTAGCCAAAAAATAAAAATACAGCAAGTTTTGGGCAAAAAATATAATTTCCAGCAAGTGTAAGGGACCAAATTGTAATTCCCAGCAACATTCAAGGGTGAAATTGCAATTTTAGGAAAGTTTAAGGGACTAATTTGCAAATTCCAGCAACATTCAAGGACTAAAATCATAATTTGCAGCAATGCTGGGGAAAAATGCAATTTTCAGCAACATTCAAGGGTAAAATTATAATTTCAGCAAGCTTAAGTGTGAAAAAAATTAATATTCACAGCAAGCTTGGGGGTCAAAATATAATATCTAGTAATTTAAAGACCAAATTGTAATTATTTTGGACATAATTGAAAGGAAACATAAATTCTAGGGGGTTAACTTAAATAAACAAGGACTTAAATGAAGGAAATCAAAAGTATTGAGGGCATGATGATAATAACTAAGAACCTGAGGGAGCAAAAATGAAAATATCTATTCTGATAAAAAATAATAAAAATAAATAAGTAAAAAGAAACTAATCAAAACTACATCGTTTTATGTCAAAACAACCCACTTTTGGGTGCTTTGACCCTTGGAACAGAAAGATACTATAGTTTGAGTAGTAGATTTAATGTCATCAATCCCAATTTGTTACCAGCCAATCTTTAGCCATGACCTCGGAACAGATCTAACAACTCATGGCCATGCAACCAAACTTACCTCTAATCCTTCAAACCCCAAAATCATGGGCTAATACTGTCGAGGAATAAGATAGTGACAAAACCAAAGTTATGGAAAGATTTTTCCAAGCTTTTACCAACCCTGATTTGGCTAAAACACAACCAAACTATGTAGCCCAAAAAGCATCCTCCAAATAGATTGTCCAAACAGGCTCCTCATCATCATCAAAACTTAAATCCCCATATACAAAAAATCATTTCTTTTACACAATCATTCAAATAGAACCAGAATTCTGGCATAATAACCCACTTTTGGTTGCCTAGAAGGCTCTTCCTCCAAATTTCAACTTTCTTCCCCAAACACCAACCAAGAACCAACTATTTTACCAAATGATCTTGGTAGACACCAAATCCGTCCAAATTAGACCTTACCCACATGAAAAAGCAGCAGTTATCACTCATTCATGTGCACAAATTCTCAAACTACTCAAACCATGCAATTGGGGAAATGATGTCAACCAACCTCAACAATTTTCTCAACCATTCTACCCACCAGGGTACAACTACTGAGACTACAAACAAGCTTGGTTCCAAACATTCTCATTTCAGAACAAAGATCACAAACACTCTTGGTTATTCTACTTCAAGAGAACAAACAAATATGAATTCCCAACTTGGTTCAATCAGTGGTAGACCATCTTCGGACCCAACCAACAGAAGTAGCGGCAACATATGACTACTTCCAGAACAAGTTTTCAAACAACACTTGGACTCCCACTCCTATACATTTTTTCTCCAAATTTTCATTAGCTTAGCTATACCAGTGGAAGTTTGAATTTGTCAAGCATACCAACAGAATGGTTTAGCCAGAACCCACAATACCTCAAAACTTCTGATAAACAAACAACTGAATTTCTCCAACAGAAATCTTTGTCAGCAGCAAAACTAGCATCAATTTCAGATCGGAAAGAATATATCAAGAAACTGGAAAATATTCTTCTCCAACTTAAACCAAAATCTTCCTAAGCACATAAGGCAGTTTCGCAATCTCTACCACAGTCTGAATCAGAATCAGAAGAGGAAGAAGTAGATTTCCGACAACAAAACGAAAATGACTGTTTTAGAATTTACTCACAAATTTCATAATTTTTAAAATTATAAAATTTTAAAATTTTATTGTAACAAAGTTACTGTACACCGTACACTGTAGCAGAACTATTGTACAATCATACTGCTGACATTTACTGTAGCGGGGTCACTATAGCAAGTCGCTGTAGTAGTCCGAAAATTTTGTTATAAATACCCCTCCAAGGTAGAAGATAGGTAGAAGTTTTCTTTCCCCTTCGAATTCTTAGTCTTTCCTTAAGAATTCTCTCTCAACTTCCATATTATAATTTTAGTTTTCTTCTTTGAAGAATCAATCTTGTAAGTCTTCAATCCCTCTTCCCTTTTATTTCTATCTTTTATAATCTATTATTTATTTTTATGCACATGGTTGGCTGAGCCACCTACCTCTTTCTCCCTAAAGGCCGTCCAACGGTGACTCTCTTCCCTTTTATCTTTCTGTTCTTTTAAAGGTTTTCTGTTTGCACCGTATATCTAACTTATGGGATTCTAGCTTCAAAGTTTAGATCCTGAATGTTAGTTGCAACTGAGGAAGTGGATTTGAGTCCCTGAGTAAAACTCCTTTTTAACAAATCCATGTTGATCGTGGAAGTTGATGAAAATCTTTGACTACAAGATCTATCAAACCGGATTTGAACAGATCCTGTAGGAAATTGAGTAATGTCTGAGACAGTTGTATTTTGTGTTGGTGTGACAGGAACTATTTCTGAAAGCATCCAGTCGTCTGGAAAAATAACTTGACTCCATGTTATTGATCTAGGAATTGAAATATTAGATCTTGTAAGATCTGTTTGAAAGAAAATACTTTCTTCCTTTTTGCTTCTCATCTTTGTTTCAGTGTTGAAAGCTGAGTTCATTGCCTTGTACTGGATTCTATAAATGATAGCAACAGGAAGAGAACCAGATTTTGTTTTGTAATTTACAATTTTTATGTTTAATGTTAATGTGTCCAAGATGTTTCGGTCTTACAAAGAAACTATAAAGTTTGAAAAATTGTTAAAATAAACTGGTTCTTTACATAAACTTGTTTCTGTCATTCCGAGTAGAGAGTCATTAAAATTTAAGAACCTGCAATCTCTTAAACATAGTAAAAGGGATGCATCAAGTCCTTCCCTTGGCAGGGGTTTTGCTGCGATCTGTATTAGTCCAATATGAAGATAATTGTACTTTTGCCTATGTTTCTTGATTGTTTTTCTTGACAAAAATTTGATCTCCTCATGATCAGAATTTAAGGCTATGGTCTGTTCTGCAGTCTTGATTGTGTTGTCAGTTTTTAAAGACCATTTTGATTGATAAATATCATGATTGGGATAAGTTGAAAATTTTCAATTATCGATTACTTGTTCGATGTTTTCTAAATTGATTTTTTCTTTAATGGTGTTTGAAGAAGATGATAAAGATGCAGATGATTTAAAAAAATTTCTAAATAATAAAAACATGTTTAAAGTAAAAAAATAAGCAATAGGAATAGGAAGCAAAATGACAAAATAATAAACAAATAAAGCGGTAAATAATTAAGTTGTAATACCCCTTTCCCCTAGGCACAGATACCTTTGGGATCCATGGGATAAGAAGTATATTTTTTAACAAATTATGTTCAAGATATCTGAAATCTGCAACCATATATCATACTAATTGGTACGTGAACTTCTATCTGGTAAGCCATTAACTGCCCTAATAAGAGATTTGGGACTTAAATCGTCCAATATATTAAAAAATACTCTTCAATATGATCTTTTAAGTTTAGATCTTTCATATTCATGTTTTACCATACTAAGTTTCCTCAGTACCCTCAATGGCGCTACAGGTCTTACTGCCCCTCTAGGTCTTATTGTCAGAACCCACCGTTGGTAAAACACATGCATAAACAGGAATATTCAGATCTAAGCAAGAAGCTTACAGATTCATAATAATCGTATCATAATAGATTGAAAAATATGATTAATACCCCACTTCTCCCCCTGGCTCTGATACCAAACAGGGAGAGATGACCTTTAAAAAAATAGAAAAATAAAAGAGAAGAGGGTAATCGTTGGACAGCCTCTAGGGAAAAAGCGGTAGGTGGCTTAGCCAACCATATGCATAAAAATAAATAACAGATTAGAAAAGACAGAAATAAAAGGGAAGAGGGATTGAAGACTTACAAGATTGATTCTTCAAAGAAGAAAACTAAAATTACAATATGAAAGTTGAGAGAGAATTCTTAAAGAAAGACTAAGAATTTTAAAGAGAAAGAAAACTTCTCCCTATCTTTACCTTAGAGGGGTATTTATAGCAAAATTTTCGAATTGCTATAGTAACCTATTACAGTGACTTGCTACAATGACCCTGCTATAATAAATGTCGGTAATATGATTGTACAGTAATTCCGCTACAGTGTACAATGTACAATAACTTTGTTATAGTAAAAATTTAAAATTTTATAATTTTAAAAATTATAAAATTTGTGAATAAATTTCAAAACAGTCATCTTCGTTTTGTTGCCAGAAGTCTACTTCTTCCTCTTCTGATTCTGATTCAGACTGTGGTAGAGGTTGCGAAGCTGCCTTCTGTGTTTGGGAAGATTCTAGTTTAAGTTGGAGAATAATATTTTCCAGTTGCTTGGTATATTCTTCTCGATCTGAAATTGATGCCAATTTTACTGCTGACAAAGACTTTTGTTTGAGAAATTCAGTTGTTTGTTTATCAGAAGTTTTGAGGCATTGTGGGTTCTGGCTAAACCATTCCTACAATTTTGGTTGTTTGATAGATGAGACGTCAAAAGTATCCTACCATTTAGTATAGCCTTGTCTAACCAAAATTGGTAGTGATTTGTTTAATGTCTCACTATTGGTATGCTTGACAAATTCAAACTTCTACTGATATACCTAAATTAACGAAAACTTGGAGAAGAATTGTATAGGAGTAGGAGTCCAAGTGTTGTTTGAAAACCTGTTCTGGAAGTAATCATATGCTGCCACTACTTCTGTTGGAAGACCTGTTAGTTAGGTCCGAAGATGGTCCACCACTGATTGAACCAAGTTGAAAATTTATATTTGTTTGTTCTCTTGAAGTAGAATAACCAAGAGTGTTTGTGATCTTTGTTCTGAAATGTGAATGTTTGGAACCAAGCATGTTTGTAGTCCCAGTAGTTGTACTCTGGTGGATAGAATGGTTGAGAAAATTATCGAGGTAGGTTGACATCATTTCTCCAATCACATGGTTTGAGTACTTTGAGAATTTATGCACATGAATGAGTGATAACTGCTGCTATTTCATGTGGGTAAAGTTTGGTTTGGACGAATTTGGTGTATACCAAGATCATTTGGTAAAATAGTTGGTTTTTGGTTGGTGTTTGGGAAAGAAAATTGAAGTTTAGAGGAAGAGCCTTTTGGGCAGCCAAAAGTGGGTTATTACGCCAGAATTCTGGTTCTATTTGGAAGATTGTGTAAAAGGATTGGTTTTTTATATATTGGGATTTAAGTTTTGATGATGAGGAGGAGGTTGTTTGGACAATTTGTTTGGAGGATGCTGTTTGGATTACATAGTTTGGTTGGGTTCTAGCCAAATCAGGGTTGGTAAAAGTTTGGAAAAATCTTTCCATAACTTTGGTTTTGTCACTGTCTTCTTCCTCAACAGTATCAACCCATGATTTTGGGGTTTGAAAGATTAGAGGTAAGTTTGGTTGCATGGCCATAAGTTGTTGGATCTGTTCCGGGGTCATGGCTAAAGATTGGCTAGTGACAGATTGGGATCAGTTGTTTTTAGTTGAAGATAAAGTACATTTGGGAGAGTTTGAGGCCTTTTTAGTTAGAATATGCTGTTTTTTTGGGTTAGGGTTCGAAGGTTTTTCCTCTTTCTTTTTCCTTGGCATGATTACTTATTCTGAAAAAATTCACGAGTTAAATAATTAGAATGAGAATTTGAAGTTTCCTTGATATATTCAATATCAAAATAAAAAACAGATAAAATTGCTTGTCATCTTGCAAAAATTTGTTTAGAGGTAAGATTTTTTACATCTTTTGTAAAATATCTTTTGCAGACTTGCAATCAATGCGTAACAAAAATTTTTGATTTAATAAATTAGACTAAAATTTTGAAATACAAAGAACAATTGCTAAAATTTCTTTTTTGATGGTAGAATAATTCTGCTAAGAACTATTCCAATGTTTGGATGTAAATGCAATAATATGTTCTTTATCGTTTTGTTTCTATTTGAGAACACTACTATAACCAATGTCAAAAGTATCGATTTCAACAATTTTAGGTGCAGTGGAGTCAGGAAAAGTAAGATTGAGCAAATTTTTTGCATGAAGCTTAAGAGTTCTAACAATGGAAGTATGTTTATCAGTTTATGATGGAGGTGTCTTTTTAAGACGGTCATACAAAGGTTTTGTAAGATTGCTTAAGTTTGGAATGAAGTCTGAAACATAGTTTAAGCAACCAAGAAATCTCTGAAGTTGCCGTTTTTCTAAGATTTGATCAGGAAATTTTTCTACAAATTGCAGTGATCTTTGGATAGGAGTGATTGTTCTTTGAAAAATATTTTGTCTAAGAAATTGAATTTTTGGTCAAAATAGACTAATTTTCTTTTGAGAGATAACTAGTCCATTGATTTTTGCTTGGTGAAGGAATGTATTTAAGTGTTTAAAATGTTAATCAATAGAGTTTGAAAAGACTAAAACATCATTAATGTAGACGATGATGAAGGTTAAAAAAGGATTAAAGATATCATTCATAATTTTTTGAAATTCTGAAAGAGCATTTTTTAGGCTAAAAGGCATAGCATTCCATTCGTAGTGCCCAAATAGAACAATAAAGCTGTTTTATATCTGTCTGAAAGATGGATTTGAATTTGCCAAAATTCAGATTTCATGTCGAATTTTGAGAAAATTTTAACAGCATGAAACCTTTGTAGAAGATCCCTTTTGTTTAGAATGGGATATGGAATCCATTTCAAGACTTTGATTAGAGACTTGTAATTGATAACAAGTTTGGGAACTCCTCTTTCAATTTCAGAGGTTTTGTTGACATAAAATCCTGGGCAACTCTAGGGAGAATTGCTTGGTTGGATGATACCCTTTTGGAGTGTGTCATCAATCTCCTTGCAATGTTGAAGAAGGTCCTAGTTCTTTTGGATTGGCCTGGCCTTTGTTGTGATTTGTCTTTCATCAAAATCTTTTTCATATGGTAAGGTAACTGTATGCTGCTTTCTATTCCAAAATGCTGTTGAATTTCAAAACACACTTGCTCCTGAAATTTGGTTTGAAATGCCTGTATCTTTTTTTGAATATTTGACTGTTGAAGTTGTTCATCAATACGCTTGTATTCAATTTCTTCTTTAAGGAAATTGATTTAGTTGGTCTTGAGAGAAATTTGGTTCAAATCTCTATGAAGTTTCTATTTAACAAAGGGAATAAGGACTTTCTCGCCAAATCTGTCTAGACCATTCCTTCTTCCGTCTGTCTGTAAGGAAGGATCTGATTGATAAATGAAGTTTCAAGAATAATTGGATTAGTCTGATCCTTGGATTGTAAAAAAGAGTTATAAATTGTTACTGACTGAAATCTGATGGCAACATTAGTGAATTTGTAATTGATCTGCAACTTTGTATCGTTTGCTGATCACAGACCTTCTTTGGTTTTTTCAAAGTATTTGGTAGGAACTAACCGTTCTTGAATATAGCTCAAATTAGTTCCTATATCAAATAAAGTTAGAATTTCAAGGATGAAGTCGTTCTGGATAACAAATTTGATCAAGACTTTCCATTTTCTCGTAGAGATATAGGAAATTTTGTTTATGAAGTCTCTTATTGTTGGCGTTGATTGAGGTTGATCCTCTTTTTCTGCCGATTATCTTTGTCATTGATAAGGTCTTGAATGACAAGTCGATCAAGTTCTTGTTTGGTCTTGATGAGCCTTATTTCTTCTTTAAGTAAGGCAATCTCGGATTGGAGGTCTTGTGTTGTGATAATTGTTTTAGGTTTGTTTAGAAATCGGTTTTGGATGTCTGTGAGATTGTAAATATTGACTATTTTGGGATCTTTGTAAAAAGGGTTTGTTTGAGCTGTTGATATTGAGATTGAAGAAACGGTCAAAGTTTCTTTGAACCTATCAAAATAAAGATTTTATTTTTCAGGCTCATTAATGCTTTAAATAAGATCAAGCATTAAATCTTGTTCTTTGGTCAAGACATTGATTTCAGGATTGTGGTCATCCTCTGTTTCACTGAATTGTGAGGAAAAGTCATCTTCCTTTAACTGATTGATGTCATCGTCGGATGAGTTGATTTTTTCATTTGTCTGTCCTGAAATATCAGA
Source organism: Mitragyna speciosa (assembly GCA_024721245.1). Taxonomy (NCBI): domain Eukaryota; kingdom Viridiplantae; phylum Streptophyta; class Magnoliopsida; order Gentianales; family Rubiaceae; genus Mitragyna; species Mitragyna speciosa. The sequence goes on from CM045560.1 coordinate 11,233,159, forward strand.
ATCACTTGAGTTAGCAAGAAAATTCGATATTTGTTGTTGTAATTGGTCATCTAATTGAATGGATTGGATTTTCTTTTTGAGTTTGCAATATTTGGCTATGTGGTCTGGTTTGTTACATTTGTGGCTGATAATATCTAGCAAAGCAAGAGGTTTTTGTTTTGGTTTAGAGTTTTGAAAGGTAGATAGCTTTTTTGGTCTGAAAGTTTTTCGTCTGGATTGATATCTGAATTGGCAATAGGTAGTCTTTTTTATTTGTGAGGAATATGTTTTTCCTTCCTAGTTTTGTATGATAAGATGGAAGACCAAATTGTTCATAGAAAGATCTAAGATCTTTTCGCCTTTGTGCCCTGTTTTTGGCCAATTGTTGCATCATCTTGTCCTGCCTGCAGATTTTTAATGCAACTTGTTGAATTTGACTGGTGAGTTGTCCATAAGTAAGTTGTTCATATGACACTACTCCATTGTGTTGAGTCCTGAATTCTTTTTTAACAAGGTTTCTGAGTGATTTTGGAAGGCCATCAAGGTATTTTTCCTTCCAATATGTTTGATTACCATCAGATTTGGCATAGATTATGATGAGAAATGTGTCTTTGTACCACCGAAAATCAGATAAATTCATGCATTTGAAATTATTGAATAATTCAAATGATCTTTCTCTAAAGATTCCTGAATCACCAATAAAAATTTTAGTAATTGAAAAGATCAGTATTGAAATAGAATTTGGAATTGTTTCTCCATTTTTTAGGATTGGCTATCCTTGAGTATCCATTTTAATAGATTCCATGATGTTGTGCTTGTCGTCTGTAGATAAGTGTTCATCCCATCATCTTTTAAGTTGACCAGTAAATCCTGCAGCAAGTATATTGTAGCTAACTATTCTGTACAAACCATGAGTTGTTCTGTAGGCTGTGGCTACCATGGTCATTGTTGTAGAATAGTCATAATGTTGTATTCTGACACTACCATCTACACTCCATTCATAATGTTGTTTGCATTGTAATTGTTTTGTAAGACATTAGATTTTTTCTTCGAGAACAACATTGGGATGAGTTGCTCTGGAGTAATAAAGCTTTTGGGATTTTTTCCAAGTTTGTGTGTGAGGCTGAAGGGTAAGTTTTGATAGTGACTTTTCAAAACTTACTTGCTCAGTTTCAGTGTCTGTTTTTTTGTTCTAGGACAAGTTGATTGGTGGATTGAGGCTGAGGCTAGCTCAGTTGATCTTTGTTTAGTTGTGGGGGTAACAAAAGATTCTTCAATCCTTTGACGTCTTTGTTCTAGTTCAATGGGTTTCTTTCGTAATAATTGACCATATTTTTTCTAGTATTTTCATATGGTTTAAAAGAGGGACTGATGGAAAAGAGTTGAAAGCGAAACTTGAGATTGTAATACTGGGGATTTGGTAGCAAGGTATTATCCTATGGTTTGTAGATATTTGTTTGTATAATTGTTTTGCTCATAGATACCCTGTATATTTTAGGCGTTTATTGGGTCTCTTGGTTTGACTTTTTTGAGTTTAAAGGGAATAGATGATAACTCTACGGCTTTGTAATTGATTGTGACTGGTTACAAAGAGGGAAATTCTGAATAAACTTTTCTATCTGCAGTTTGCCATTTCTGTATAACACAGATAGAAGGATAATCTGGTTGTTCTATCTGTGAATATAATTCAAACCATTCAAAAAACTGAATGCGTTGTTGTTGCTGATTCATGAACGCATAATATTTGTCTTGGATTTGTTGTGTGACTTCTCTTTGAAACTTAGTAAGAAACTATTGTTGGTTTGCATAATTGTGATCAACATAAAATTCTTTCCAGAGGAATTCCTTGTCAATCTGGAACGAAAAATCTGTTGATAAGACTCTTAATTCTCCTGAAATTTGTTCAGTCTCTGTCATGGTTGAATATGTTGGAGATCTGGGCAGATCATCATGCTCATGCTCTTGATGTTCTGAATTAGAAGTTTTGGTTTGCACCATATATCTAGCTTGTAGGATTCTAGCTCCAAAGTCTAGATCCTAAATGTTAGTTGCAATTGAGGAAGTGGATTTGCGTCCCTGAGTAAAACTACTTTTTGACAAATCCATGTTGATCGTGGAAGCTGATGAAAATCTTTGACTACAAGATCTATCAAATCGAATTTGGATAGATCCTGTAGGAAATTGAGTAATGCCTGAGACAGTTGTATTTTGTGCTGGTATGACAGGAACTATTTCTGAAAGCATCCAGTCGTCTGGGAGAGTAACTTGACTCCATGTGATTGATCTAGGAACTAAAATATTAGATCTTGTAAGATCTATTTGAAAGAGAGTAGTTTCTCCCTTTTTGCTTCTCATCTTTGCTCTAGTGTTAAAAGCTGAGTTTATTGCCTTGTACTGGATTCTGTAAATGATAGCGATAGGAAGAGAACCAGATTTTATTTTGTAATTTACAATTTTTATGTTTAATGTTAATGTGTCCAAGATGTTTCGGTCCTACAAAGAAACTGTAAAGTTTAGGAAACTGTCAAAATAAACTGGTCCTTTGCATAAACTTGTTTATGCCATTCCGAGCAGGGAGTCATTAAAATTTAAGAACCTGCAATCTCTTAAACATAATAAAAGGGATGCATCAAGTCCTTCCCTTGACAGGGGTTTTGCTGCGATCTGTACTAATCCAATATGAAGATAATTGTACTTTTGCCTATGTTTCTCGATTGTTTTTCTTGACAAAAATTTGATCTCCTCATGATCAGAATTTAAGGATATGGTCTTTTGTACAGTCTTGATTGTGTAGTCAGTTTTTAAAGACCATTTTGATTGATAAATACCATGATTGGGATAAATTGAAAATTTTCAATTATCGATTGCTTGTTTGATGTTTTCTAGATTGATCTCTTCTTGAATGGTGTTTGAAAAAGATGATGAAGATGCAGATGATTTTGAAAATTTTCTAAACAATAAAGAAATGTTTAAAGCAAAGAAATAAGCAGTAGGAATAGGAAGCAAAATGACAAAGTAATAAGCAAATAAATCGGTAAACAATTAAGTTGTAATATCCCTTTCTCTTAGGCATAGATACCTTTGGGATCCATGGGATAAGAAGTATATTTTTCAACAAGTTATGTTAAAAATATATGAGATCTGCAATCATATCTCATACCAATCGGTATATGGACTTCTATCTGGCAAGCTATTGACTGCCCTAATCAGAGATTTGGGACTTAAATCGTCCAATATACCGAAAAGTACTCTTCAATATGACCTTCTAAGTTTAGATCTTTCATATTCATGTTTTACCATACTGAGTTTCCTCAATACTCTCAACGACGCTACAGGTCTTACTACCCCTCTAGATCTTATTACTAGGACCCACCGTTGGTAAAACACAGGCATAAACAGGAATATTCAGATCTAAGCAAGAAGTTTACAGATTCATAATAATCGTATCATAATAGATTGAAAAACATAATTAACACCCCACTTCCCCCTCTGGCTCTGATGCCAAACGGGAATTCTGGCATAATATGTCAAAACGACGTAGTTTTCGCAATTCTTTTTTTTTTACCCATTTTTTTTCTTTTTTTTTCCTTTCCTTCTCTCTCTTTTCTTTATATTTCTCTGTTTCTCTCTTTTTTCTCTTTTTTTTTTCCTTCCTTCCCCCTTTTCTTCTTTCTTATTCTTCTCCTCCAGCTTTCTTTCTTTTTTTCTCCCTCTCTTTCGTTCCTCTCTCTCTCTTTTCTTCTCTCCAGTCTCTCTCCATTCTCTCTCGTTCTCACTTTTCTCTTCTCTCTCGCTGGTCTCTTTCTTCTCTTTTCTTCTCGCTCGATCTCTCTCTGTCTCACTCTCCTCTCTCGTTCTCTCTTCTTTCTTCTTTCCTTTTTTCTTCCTCTTTTCTCTCTTTCCTGTTCACTCTCTCTTTCTCGTAAACATTCAAACCATTAATTTCCTAATCACACTCCCAAAACCCCAATTCCCTTAAATCAAACAAATTTCATGCACCAATCTCATTTATTGAAGGCTGATTAAAGAATTTGACAAAGAGGGGACCGAAATTTACCTGGAACTAGAGATGGTGACTTTGGTGGTGGAGATGGTGGCGGGCTGTTGAGACAGGGGTGGAGCTGCTTTTGGTTGTTGGTTGTTGGTTGTTGGTTGTTGGTTCGTGGAGGGAGATGGTTTGGTGGAATCTGATGGTCAATGGATGGCTTGAACTTTGGAGGAGCTTTCTAATGCAGTGCTGGTTTCAGGTGGTGGTGCTTGATTTTTGTGTGTTATTGCGTGTTTATGGCTTAATGTGTGTGCATATATGTGGAAGATTTTGTGTGTGTGTGTGTGTGTGTGTTGTTGATAGTGGTGATTAGGTGTGAATTTGGCAGTGGTTGTTTGTGTGCATTTTGTGCGTATATCGTGCGTGTGTGTGTTTGTGATGGCTTGTTTGGTTGTTTGGATTGTGCAAGTGTGTGTAAAGTGTGTGTGTGTATGCAGATGAATTGGATATGGGGTGTGTGTGTTTGTGATGCAGGGAGTGTTAAGTGAAGTGAGCTATGTGCAGGTGAAGTCAGGAGGTGAATACTTAGTGTTTTGGTGCAAGTGTGTGAAGTGTGGTGTTGTGATTTAGTGAAGAGTGTGTAATGTGTGGTGTGAGGGGTTGTGTGTGTGCTTGTGCTAATTGTGCGTGCCATTGCTTGTCTATTGATGTTGGTTGTGTAGGTATGTGTTTTAGTGTGTGTGGTGTGTGAGTTCTGCAGAGAGAGAGAGAGAGAGAGTTAATTGGTGATGTTTTGATGATGATGAGTAAAAAATGGGGTTGGCAGTGCAATGTGAGTGTGTGCAAGGATGTGAATGCCGAGAGGGAGAGGTGAGAGTCGTGTACAGGTGTGTGTGTGTTATCTCGTGAGAGTGAAGGGGAGAGGTGAGATTTGTGTGCAATGGTAGTGAGTTGTGGAGTGAGGGAAAGTGGTAGGGGAATGGTGAGTGTCAGTGTGTGGGAAGTGAAGGAAACCGAGAGAGAGTTTTGAAGAGTTGAATGAAAATTGGTTTGTCAAAGTGAAGTTTTTGGTGATGATGGTGAGTGATCAAAAGTAAGCAAAAATTTTCCAAAATCTACTGAATTGGGTACAAGTTGGGAAGTTGATGATGATGGTGTTTGATGGATTGATGGGTCAAGTAGATTTGGCGATGTAAGGTGGCTGGAAATATGGCCATAGTGTTGTTTTGGTGGCTGTAAAATCCTCCTCTTCTTTTTTTTTTTTAAGTATTGAAATTTTGTAAGAAAAATCGAGGAGATGAAATGAAATAAAACCACTTGGACTCCCTAATATTAATAGAATACTAAAATTCAGCATTAGAAGAAGAATGAAATTTCAAGGTAAAATAAAAATTAAAAGTTAATGTAACATTGGAAAGCATGCCATTAATAAACAAAAATGATAAAAATTTGAAATAAATATCAAACGGTTTATAAAAATCATGAAATTTTTATGTAAAATTTATAAATGTATAAAATGCACATATAAAATTTTTTACACAAAAATTCTTAAATAACAGGTGCATTGGACAAAGTGACATAATATGACAAATACCATGAAAATTACAAAAATTACTAAATGATGTTTAAAAGTCAAAAAAATTTTACACCAAATATATTATCACAAAAAACACATATACTAAAATTTTTACTCAAAATTTTCAACATAACGCATTCTCGTGAATTGTACATTTAATAAACAAAAAGACAAAATTAAATAAATACCAAATGACCTCTAAAAAATCATGAAATTTGTACAAAAAATCTATAACTATATACGATGCACATATAAAAATTTTCACAAAAAAATTCTAATAAAATGGTTTCATTGGAAAACGCGCCATAAGCTTAAAAATACCAAAATTCTAAATAATTATTAAATGACTTTGAAAAATCATCAAAATTAGAATTTTCATAAAAAAAATTAAAAAATATGAATTTAAAAATTAAAATAAAATAAAAAGGTATTTGCATGTTAAAATTACTATTTTGTCCCTAATACGACTAATTAGACATAATTTATGCAAAAATTGTGATTGACCCCCGAAAAATAAAAATTACCCCCCAAATGAAATAAAAATACATTTTTACAAAAGATGTGTCAAAATTTTGTGTCTACATTTCCACCATGAAATAGCCTAATACTAGGAAGTTCACTATTTGGCGCTACATACATACAAACAAAGCGAAATGTCAAACAATGAGCCATGAAGAAACTTCACATTCAGTTTAAGTCAAAATTAATATACTCAACTATAGTGGGCCCCAATGTATACCAAATTACAAGACAAGTTAAGTCATTTAGCGCCCATTCAATAGATTTGAACTCTAAACTAAGGATCGCAAAAATTTCAAATTCCACAAACAAGATGGGGACAGAAATTGTATGGTTACACAAAATTTTTTGGACCAAAACAAACTTATTTATTCATTTATGATGACATATACAGCTAGTTCACCAATTTAGGGTTATGAAATTTACTATACATTTCGTTTGAATTGAACTCCACTCCTCTGGTCCTTATCACTCAATCCGTCGATTTGATTCCCACAATCTCTGTCTTTACCTTTTGATTTTGATTGCTTATTTCTTGATTTGATGATTGTAGATGAGGGAATTTGAGAATTTTAAGGTTGAGTACAAATCAATTAGGAAAAGGAATAAATTGATTGGTGTTCGTTTTGGGTGAGAATACAAAAACATAATTCATGTATCAATTTACCCTTTAATTTGGCATATCAGCAGCACGTGTTGTTATTCCCATCTGACTTAAGGGCAAAATGTGATGGAATGACAAATAGTAACTATTTTTTAGAGTTCAGTGACCTTTTTGAAACTACAAAAAAGTTTAATGTTCAAAACTTTACGATTGTAAAAGTTTAATTATTGGCAAAGTTTTTTGTCCTAAAAATAAGATTGCAAATTTTGAATTTTTTAGTCAGTAAGAGTAAAATTCAATCCTCTACAAAAACATACAATGACATTACTTTTTTTAAGAAATCCCATCAAATCTAATATCAGGAAAACATTGGATAATTGATATTATTAACTCGAGGATGATTCTTCTCAGGATTCACAGTCCAAAAATGAGTCATTATAACTCATCCCGTTTGTGAACCAAACGAACCCTAAGGGAAAACTCTTCAACTCTTAGAAGAGTATCTCATACTTACTGTTGTTCCTTTTTGTTCTAGGTTATTCTTTCTTTTCCAGGTTTATCCCATGTAATTATCTTGATAACCATTTAATGCCCCAAGATCCCTAAGGGAAAATTCTTTGATTCCTCAGAAAGGAACTCATTAGTTATTATTCCTTTTTTTTTTAGTTATCTTTCTTTTTTAGGTTCATCCCATGTACTTATCTAAATTTGTTAAGTTTGACACCATGCCCAAAGGAGTAATAGGATGACATTAGTGCGCATAAGGAGAACAAAATTGTACTTATCTTGATTTGTCGAATTTGACACTAGTCCTAAAGGACTACCTAAAGGATCTATAGAATGACATTATTGAATATATGGAGAACTACAGTGTATTTATCTTAATTTGTTGAGTTTGACACTAGGCTCAAAGAACGACAAGGCTAACGTTAGATGTATAAGAAAAACTACGATAATCCACTGTCATTGTCAAGCTTGGACTTGGTACCGACAATCTTACTTTTGCTTTGTCCACCTATGCTGATACTATGACTTTTCTATAAGGCATAATGCGCGAAAAGGAGTCTTTGATTCCACTTTATTTTCTAATTTATTCTTTCTTTTTTTAGGTTCATCCCATATACATATCCATCCAGATTTGTTAAGTCTAACATCATGCACAAAGAGCTGATATAATGACATTGGTGAGTATAACAGGAATCACAATATACTTATCAAGATTTGTCGAGTCTAACACTAGAACCATAGGATCAATAGAATGACGTCGTTGAATATAAAAAGAACCACAACATATTTATCTTAACTTGTCAAATTTGACATTAAGCTTAGAGAATCAATAAACTGATCTTAGAGGATAAAAGAAGAATCACAACACTCCACTGTTATCGTCAAACTTGGACTTAATACTAAGATTCTTACTTTTGAAAAATTCTTAAATAGACCCAATTTACAGCTCCACCTATAAATCTCGTGGTTTAAAAAAAAGTCACAAAAGCATCCTTACATCTCTTTCTTACATCAGCATACATCACCTTATTTACTTGGCACTCTTTTAAATCACAGGATCCACAGGAAGGACCATGAATCTGGTCTACTTTTTCTTCATCCATCAATGTTGGCACCAAGACTAAGGTAGAACACGGGAAGATTCTTAGCTGTATTGGGTCCACGACCCCACCTGTGCATCTTGTGGTTTAAAAGAGCGACAAGTAAGCAATGTGATGCATGTTGATGCAAGAAAATAATGTAAGGATACTTATGTGACTCTATTTTAAACTACAAAATCCATAAGTGGAGTCGTGAATCGGGTCCATTTAAAAATTTTCCGTAGAACACACACCTACTGGTACATCTTTACATCCTGAAAATTCAACAGATCATTAGCCCCAACTCAATTGGCATTCAATGGACCACCTTTAGTGTAGTAATATACCTGTAATATAATATTATTATGTGATGTTATGAAAAAAATATTGGAAGCATAAAGAGGACTACAATGTACTTATTTGACACTAGCCCGAAGGACCAACAGACCAAAGTTCAAGGTATAAGAACTACAACATTCAAGTGCCATCCGTTAATCTTGGACTTGATATCGACCTTGTCACTGCTCCTTTGTCAATTGATGCCATCGTGGAGGCTTCTTTCCAAGCGGACCCGACTCAATCGGCTTTACGGGCATAAACGAGTGGATATTGAATATCACTGTGTTCGAACTTAATCTAATTCTTAAACAAGTATTTTCAAGCTTGAACTCATCGAATTTATAATTTTAGAACTTAATCTAATTATTAAACAAGTATTTTCAAGCTTGAACTCGTCAAATTTACAATTTTATAGTTCAAGCTTGAATTTGAATTGAACACTTCAAATATTTACAAACTTTTGATTTTTATTTCGAATTAATAAAATGACGTAATCACCTCTACTATTTAAAGTTAGAAGTGTAAAAAGGATTCAATTTTTTTTAAAGAGAACAAGCATTTTAGTAATACATTCATATGTTGTGTATATTCGAATAGCTCAAAAAACTTTCAAGTTAAAAACCTACATGTTTGACCCGATTCAATAAAACTATCAGTCAACTTTGAACTAAAATCAAACTTTTCACCAACCTACTTGACAATTTAACAGACCATTTCTGCTATAGTAAAATGCACGTAATTTAATAATATTACATAATGTTTGGAAAGGAAGAGCCAAAAATAGCCAAAGCACAGTGAAGATGTTCATGCGCGGAAGATTTTTCTTAATACGGCAGGCACCAGGGGATGTTACCCCGCCCATTGCCAATCCTACAAATGATACCAGAGATGATACACAATACATGATAATAAATATCGCGGGCAGTGGAGTAACAGAGTAAACATTAATACCTCCATGTCCAAAATTTTAACTGAATCACTTATATGTGGTACATCACCAAGCAAATCATCGAGTCCGGAATCCCATGAATTGGAAGTAGGATTGGTAGAAAATGCAATAGATAACATAAATCAATGTCATGGAACTGCAACTTACAACATCAATCATATTTACAGAATATCCACATTTTAAAATTCAACGAAGACAGACAATGATCAGTTTATCTATGTACAGAATTTCAAAGCAATTATACAATTAAAGTAGATCCTAATCCCTTTCAATTCAGGATGCCAATCTTCAAAGAGTTTTCAGGACTACTTTGCTCGTGGAGTGAACCCCCAATGCAGCAAGTTTTAGAACTGCACGAGTCTTGTATAACCTGTGACATTGAATTTCCCATCAGTGTATTCCATTCTACAATATCAATTTCAATCCAGATGTTCTAATAGCACAGTTCACTGCAGTCATACATGCCAAATACAACAAAAGTAATAGTTCTGCAGATTAAAGTTCATATATTTCATAATCAATATCTCATATTCATGAGAAATACATAAATATATTCTAGATGATGAAAATTGCACCCAAGAAATCAAATGACACACAAGAAGAGGGATGTAAATGTGGAAGTGGCTACTTGTCTGCAGAGATATACGTGCACTTGTTTAACTAGATAGATTAGAATGCGCTTATATTCAAATTTAGTTGTGTGTAATTCTTGAAGGTTTTCAAATTTAGTTGTGTGTAATTCTTGAAGGTTAGGCCTGAAGTGCCTCCCTCCGATTCTTTCTGTTTCGACTTGAAAAGGAAGGGTGTTCAATGTTAAACCAACTACCCCCCCCCCCCCCCTTCTCCTCCTCTTTCCTTCAAAATATATATATATAACAGATGATTTTAAAATCATAACACACTGACTCGGGGAGAAAGGGAGGGACGTTATTTAGTCAAAATTCAAGTGTACTGTTCCTCAACTAGGCCAACCTCCCACCTTAACCCTAAAAAAGAAAAGCAAAGAAAGAGTAACGAGGCTACAACAAAAAAGGAACAATAATGCATAACATCAAAACCAAGATCTCACCCCGCCAGAGCAAGTCCCCATGTGGACAGAGTATAAAACATCTTTCCAGCAGTCCAAATGTGTAACATTTTATCAACCTTATTCACACCTCCCAAAGCTTTAGTGAGCGCTGCAAGTTATCATGTGTTCACCACAAAATCAGAGCTGTTACAGAAACTTAAATAGAAAATGGGGACAGCAAAAGAAAAGAGGAGACAAGGAAGCAACATGTAGGAAGAAGAAGAAGCAAAATAGTCAGGATACCCACTCAAAACTTCAAAATGAATCTTGAATGACTCCAAAACATATGGACAAGGCATCAAAGTGCAAAAAGCATGGAAAAGTAGATATGCAATAGAGGGAAGAAACATAATACAGCCAATAATTGTGCAAACTCAGTGAAAGTAAAATTTCACAATATAGAAATGCATATAACTCTGATAAACTAAACGCGTCTTTCTCAGTACCCTAAGTGCTTGTTAGAAAACCTATTAAAATCTTAAATTTCAAATTTCTCTCATTTTTTATTCTAGTACGCAATCCATTTCAAAAAAAAATGATCTCTTCCAATGGGTGATCTATTCCAATTCTTTGGTAGGGATCATTCAAGACAACATCACTTCAAGTGTAGCAAAAGATGTTACGGGTGGCAATTACATGTTCTATATGCTAAAGAACACGAAAATTAGATCTGAATGAATCAACAGTGTTGCATTAATGACATGCAGTATCACTTATTCTAGATGGCTTATTATCCAAAAGCATATGCAGAGTTTAACAACACCGCTATAGCCAAAAATATGACTGAAGCGATACTACAAGCCAACAAACAGAACAGAGAATTTACCCTTCTGCAGCTCCAGCGGTGACAAGTCCTGCAAATAAAAAATCAACAAATATCATGTCAAAAAATATTCCATTTATCAACTAATCCACAATCTACAGCTAAAAATAAGAAAAAAGCAAAAAGTTCCCAAATTTTGTCGATAGAAACCTTAGTTTTCGGGTTTGAAAGGATGCATTTAGCCATGAAATTCGCAACCCCATCAACAACATGTTCCTCATTAACAACCACATAATTTTCATTATCAATGCCACTTTGTTCTTCAATATTATTTGGGGTCATCTCATCAGTAACCCAAACCCACCAACTTGGCTCCTGCTGATCTATGTTGATCAGAATTCCAGCTGTCTCCAAATCCACATCTACTAGATTATACCCCATAAAAAGTTAACAAATCAAAAAATAAAACGAATATTGCCAATAAATTCATAAAATAAAATAAAACAAAAAAAACCACTATATTCATTAAAATAAAAAAGTGCCCAATATTCAAATCGGGAAAACCTGAAGCTTCCGTAAAGGGAAATTTACAACCATTGCCACTAGAATTTGATTCAAGCTTATCCAAGAAGCTTCTCGAATTAACAGCAGATATAATCCGATCGTGAAGCTATTAAAAAAACAGAAAGAAAATAAAGAAAAAAATGAAAACAAAATGAAAAAAAATAAAATTCAATAATTAAAAGAATATTGATTCAATCAAAAAGATAAATAACACTACTTACATCTGAAGGGCAATTTTGTAGAAAGGGGGAAGATTGGGAGATATTTTCAAGAAGTTCGAGATTTCGTTCGAGTAAGGTTCTAAGGCGTTGATTTTCCGACTGTAAAGACTCCAATTCTTTTTCTTCTTCTTTGATTTGCTCTGGGTTTAATGGTGGGCATGACGGCGTCGTTTCTTCGTGGTGGTTATGGCGGTGGTGATGGCAGCATTCCACGGCGGTCCACGCCACGTCGGCCACTTCCAACACCGTCATCGCTACCTCCAACGGAGCGTGGCCCACCATATTCCTTTTCAGATCGGGGTTGTTTGCTGAGAATTTGGAGAGAAGAAAAGCAAATTTTGTGTGGATAATTTGATGGGAAGCTTTTGGCTTATGGAGACTTCAGAAACTTTTATTTTTTGATAGCGTGGCGGGGTGTTTAATCATTACGATTTGTTTTTTTTTATTTCATTGGATTTAAATTCCATTTGCTTCCCTTGAGTTTTAGTCATATTACGTTTGTGTCCATCTAGAATAGGATTTAGGGTATTTACGATCCCATTGCATCGGGAAATAAAGTATGACACCCTTTGACCCCTTTTGGGGGACTCTATCTGGAAGGACGCCAGCCTAATTTTATTGATAAAATAAAATAATTACATGAGTTCGGGGGCCTAAACTGACCTCCATACACGGATGTAAAGCAAGATAATTAAGGAATATTACTCCCTTATAGTTAAAGTATAAATAAGGATTACTACTCTCTTATATTAACATGACACAATGAAAGACATTTTATCCTATCCAAGGATACCAAATTCGATAAACGTGGGAGTTGAGAATACATAAAAACTTAAAATCAAGACAATAATAAATTTGTCATTCTGTCTGCAACACATGTTTGCTTGATGATACATGTGAGTAATAGAAGCTTGAAGGAGTGAAAGCAATTGATGAATTCAAATAAAGTGCCAACTTACCATCTAATGATTAAGTATTCGCAAAACCAAAGCCTTTGAATTCACTTCCACTAGAACACTACCCAGACCTCATGTGGTTACCAATTCTAAACTAGTCAAGAGGGATTTTGCTTTGCCAACGGTACATCTTGGGCTCCAAATTCCTTATAAAATACAAATATCACTCTCCTATTTTGGATCACGAAGAACAACTCTCGCAGTTGATGTGTAATCCAAAACTAAAGCATCAATGTTAAGTTTATAAAACCCTAAAGGTGGCTTTTCCCAAGAGATAGCACAAACTCTAACTTTAGGTAAGGCTTTATGTGACGTGATGTTGATTAGATATAGAAAATTAAAGCAATACACATACAAATTCAAGTAAGAAAACCCAATCACCCAACTTTACCGCAAGTATACAGATTATTGTAGTATAGAAAATTAGGGTTGAATTCCACAAGGAATCAACTTAATGTACTTTTAAAGTTTTTTCACTTGCTTGATTATCTAAACAATGATAAAGTGAGCAAATAAGGATTGATTATTAACTAACAAGTAGGTAGGAACTTGTATGAATGTAAGAATCTTGTAGAAATACAATTGGAGAATGAGTTCTACGGGTGAATCTACTAATGCTCAATATTATGGTGTAGAGATGAACAATCTTGCTAACATTAACTTGCCTTATTTAAGATGCAATTCCATATATAATTAAAACTTGTTTTCACAATAAATTGATTCAACCTGTCTACTACCGTGATGCAGTTGAGTTATGTGCATGAATTGCTCATTGAATCCTCTTAAGCATAACAGTATTTCCATGTGTTATTACTCAAGTTCAAGTGTTCATTTTCCATTGCTAAGAACAAATTTAATTGACTCCTAATGACTAAAATGCTTTGCGTGTGATGGACTTTCATATACAAATGTTAAAATTTGAATAAACGAGAAACAAATGCAAGACTAGACAAGATTGATGGACTATAATTCTTAATATGGATTCATTATTTCATCAGAACCCTAGAAGTTAAACTTTAGCTCAATATAGTTGCATCAAAATCAAAACATGTGATTTGAATACAACTAATGATAGCAATCAATATAAATGAAAGAGACAAAGCTGGAGAAAGCTTATTCAATTGAATAATGGCTCCAAGAACCTGTATTTCTTCTGAAAAAAGTTGCTACAAGATTGTTTCTACAAAGGTTTCTCTCAAGAACACAATATTTCTGTTACGAAACTAAGAGAATTCTAGCAATTCTCTACAATTACTCCAACTTTGCATGCTTCAAACTCTTTACAAATGGCTTCTATTTATAGACAAAGATCTTACAAGTTATTTTTCAACTTGTAATTGCATTCAATACATGAAATGATGAAGATGCTTATTGAGATTTCAAAATGGCATAAAAGTTTTTAATTGTGTGCTCAATGGAATCCACAACTTAAAAAATCCTATCTTTAACTAAAAGTTTGCAAAAACAGTTGGAAGATAAACAAATTGCAACAGCTGAAATCTGGAAGCCGATGGCGATCCACGGTGGGATTTGTGGGTAGCTGACCCGTAGATCATAGCCAGGTGGGCCCACTTGATTTTGACTTTGCTGAGCTGTCTTTCCACATGTTTTAGACATTTTTCATGCATTTCCATGTATTTTTGCTAAAATTTTCAATTCTCCCAAATTTTGCATTTCAATAATTCTCCAATTGTTCAACTAATTTAATCGCTTAAATCTACTTTGATTTTGATCCACTTTGACTCTAATTTGATCCAAACTGAGATTAAGTATGATGAATATGCAAGAGTACACAAAAATTGTGCATTAAATAGCTTAACATAATAATTTAGCCTCAAAACCCTAATTATGGGAGAAAACCCTAATTGTTGGAAAATAAGTCATTTGAAGCCAAAATTAATATAATTCTACTAAAAACACAGCAAAAATACATAATAAAGCATATAATAATATTGGTAAATTTATCATTTATCAAATTCCCCCACACTTAAATCATTGCTTGTCCTTAAGCAATTGGAAAATGCGAAGGTCAAATTATGATTTAAAGATTGCAATAATTCATGTATCTTTCCAAAAAAACTTTCTCCAAATCAAGCAAGTAAATACTTACGATGCAATGTTTTTTCTTGCCTTTTAGAACTCATGATATTAGGCAAGGATGAAGCAGTTATACCAAGAGTCCTACTAGTTCAACTCAAATTTCTTTGCTTTACTAAATTTTACAAACAACAAATCATATGATTAGTCAAGTAGTCTTTATATTTCAAGATCATTTTATAAAAGAGGGATTTATGCATAAGCTATTTTTATGAATAATACGAAGTTGTCTTTTGACGTGAAAATCAACATTTTTAGATGAAGTCCCCCGGTTTCTCAACATTTCATTTATTTTGCATCTTTTCACTTCATACTTGAAAATGAAAATTATCTTTTGATTCAAAGATCAACATATTTAGATGAAAATCCCTAGTTACTCAACAATTTTTATTCTCAAGCTGCTTTGCACATAGGAATTCATGATATTGTCGTTCTCCTTATAACACGATTTTCACCTAAATCAATTGCAAATATTTGGAGCATTTTGTTGTATAATCCCTAACACTATTTTTGTCAATAAGATAAAATTATCTTAAAATGTTTATTCTAGTAAATCACCTTAATTTGATTTTACTTCAATTCCTTACATATGTTTTGTGTTATTTGATATTTTGAAATGGCAATAAAGACAATTTTATTGTAACTATCATAAAAAAGATAACTTTGCCTTAATGTCATTATTGTGATTTTCAATTTATACCTTTTTCAAAATTCCGAGATTCAAGACAAATAGTTGAATAATTAATTTTATATTTTATGACAGATTATTAAAACTATTCATCTAAATCATTTAAATTTTATCTTTAATTTGTATTTATGAATTTGTTTACAAATTGTTTAAGATGATGGTTCCATTATAGAAAATGAAAGATAGGCAAAGGAAATAAAATTAGCAATTAAAAAAAATGAAATGAAAGGTAAAACAAAAAATAAAAAGCTTATGTATTATATTCATTGTTGTTTTTAATTTTTTTCCTTTTGTTTTTGCTATTATATAGGCTTATAATCGAATTGATAACGTAATAGCTGTCAATATCACCAAGAATATAAATATGCTCCAAAATCATATTCTATAATTTTCAATTTAAGCTTTCTTTTATTATGAGATTCGAGAAATAGAATAAGAATAAACTATTTTATACATTCTATAGAATATTAAAACTATTTAAAAAAATTAGATTTTATAATCGATAGAAGAATAAAATAGATTGTTCTTATTCTATTTCTTGAATCTCATAATCAAAGAAAGCTTAAATTGATAATTATATAATGTGATTTTGGAGCATAATTATATTCTTGACAATATTGACAGCCATTGCCATTGTTAATTCAATTATTAAATGATACTAAACTAGTACTTTTATGTAGTACTAAAACAGAATGACTGGTTTACTTTAATAATATGTATTTTTTTTTTGGACAAAAGTTATCGAACAATTATTTTTACCGTTAACCAAAAAATATATATATGTATATCTATATCTATATCAGATCCTTTTCTCTCTCCACCATCGAGCCGTGAAGGCGGGAACAAAACGCCTACTTCCCTCCTTTTTCTCTCTCCATATAAAACAGGAAAACCGGATGAAAAAATATGTAAACGTAAATCAGATTTTACCTATTTTCAAAAACCCCCAAATTCCAATTACTAAAACCCTAATTCTATAAATCTCTAAATTCGTTGATCTGGTTTAATAATTTAATGGCGAATCAAGCTGAACCATCTGCAGTTGGGGATCCCCAGCCGGTGCTGCCGCCGGAGAATTGCGTACGGCGGAGGTTTGTGCAATCTACATTGTTTCCAGTTACTAAAAAAGAGAAAATTTGCATGGTTGATGAGTGTAAAACAGGAGAAGAAGACGGAGACGACGGCGATGAAGAAGAGGAAGAGGACTGGTGTAGTAATAGTAAGAAGAGGAGGAGAAATTCATCGAAGAAAAAGGCTAACAATAGTAATTCGAAGACTACGCCACGGTCAAGAGCTTCAAAGAAGGTTCGTTTTTGTTATTTTAGTATTTTCACTCGGAATTTACATAATTAGCTAAGTTTCGGTAATGTGGGTGGATCGCAGATTGAATATGAGAAAGTTAGGGTATAAATAATTCAAACTAAAACAGTAAAGAATAGAGAAAAAATTTATGTATTTTAATGTATTGTGGAATTCTAGTATATTGTTTATCGTTTTGCCGATTTTGAGCGAAATCTGATATTCAATTGAGAAACCAGAGGATAGTTGCGGGAACTGTAAAAATACAGTATATATGTTCATTCTTTTGTTTTTCTCCTTAATTTAGCAGTTTGCATAAGTAATAATTTATAGCTGACCCAGAAAGCAAGACACGTTATTTAGGTGACTGGGCAAAAGATTTATCTTTGCTTGAACGATGCTTCGTTTAGCATATGAAGAGTTATTGATTTGAATTATCATACTTTGGACTTCTTTGGTTAAGGATCATGCTTCAACAGATTCCTGGGATCAATACAGATAGTTATTGGTTTGGAATACAATGTACTTAAGGACATCTAGTGGGCTATAATCTCATTTAATTATTTGATCTTGAGTGAGGCCCAACAAAGTATAATAACTTTGATGAGGTAGATAATGCTTGCCTATTACACCTCTTTTTAAATCTTAGAACGTTAGGTTATAGTAAGAAGGGGATGATAAATGCATCAAAGAAAAAGGCCAATAATAGTAATTCGAAGTGTATGCCACAGTCAAGAGATTCGAAAAAGATTGAATTTTTTTTATCTTATTTTCACTTAGAATTCTACATAATTAGGTAAGTTTCGGTAATGTAGGTGGGTAGCAGATTGAATATGAGAAAGTTAGGGTATGAGCAATTCAAACTACAAAAGTAAAGGCTAAAAAAAAGTTATGCACTTTAATGTATTGTGGAATTGTAGTATATTATTTTGGGTTTAGCTGATTTTGAGTGAAATCTGATATTCGATGGAGAAACCAGAGGATAATTGTGGGAACTGTAAAAATACAATATATATGTTAATTCTTTTTTTCCCCAGTGAATTTAGCAGTTTACACAGGTAATAATTTTTCGCTGACCCAGAAAGCAAGACGTTATTTAGGTGACTTGGCAAAAGATTTATCTTTGCTTAAAGATGCTTCATTTGGCATATGGAGAGTTATTGGTTTGAACTATAATACTTAGGATTTCTTTGGTTAAGAATGTTTCAACAGATTCCCAAACCAATATTGAGGATTGTTGGTTTGAAATACAATGTGCTTAAGGATTTCTAGTTGCTAGGATCTCGTGTAATTATTTGGTCTTGGGTGAAGCTCAACAAAGAATAATAACGTTGATTAGGTATTACTTGCCTATTACAACTCCTTTTAACTCCTAGATAGTTAGATTATCAACTTTTTGAATATGCACATTATATGTGATCCCCAACCCTAGCCTCAAAAATCACATAACCTTGAGTAAATTGAACAAGCTATCTATTCTTTTAAGCCGTCGTATCCATTATTTATAGATTACATTTCATAGAAAAACATACTTGAGGTACAACAATCTTGGGTGAAGCCCAACAAGTTAGTATCTAACAAAACTCTAGTTTTTGGTGTAATAATGGAAGGCAACTTAGGGTTTATTAACATAATATTTTCATTTGAGGGATTTGTCAAATAAATTTAGGTCTCGTCACAGCATACATCTTCAATTAGGCGAATAATAAATTATTTTAGTAAAAGGCCATAATCATCCATGTTTAGCATATTATTGTTTTATGTGTGGTTGTATCATCAATTGTCCTTTAGAGACTATTTCATGTCATGTTTCTCTGAATTTTCTTTTCTGTTTAGTGATGTATCTCCAAATTGGGATTGATATTTGTCAAGGATTTGCATAGGAGAAATTGGGTGCTAGCCCCTTGTATAGGGCGTTAAGCCACGTTTTTTAAAATGTCATTGTACTTTATCTCCTCCAATGATGTGTAATTTGGGGTACGGTGAGGTAGTCCTGGCTCTTCATTACTTAGTGGTTACCGGAGGTTGTTCTGTCCTTTCTTTTGCTAGTGGTTCTGATTTCGTACTTGCTGAGTATCTTATTTTGTTCTGGAGAAAGAGATTTAAAAAGGCTAGGGTTTTCAGTTCAAAATCAAAGGTTTCATGTGGAAGATTGTTCTTAAGGGAGTTAATTGTCATGATCCGTTGTCAAAGAGAAGGCCTGTAGAATTCTTTTTCTGGACATGGGACTGATATGTTAGCATATGATCAAGTGCAGTAATTTTCTTTTCCTTAACTATGAGCTAACCTTCTGGTTAACTTTTTAGCATTCAATAGAGGCAAGTAAGACCAAGAAATGTGTATGATTTTAGGCAATTTTGATTCTTGGAATTCTGAAACTATAGCTCGGAAATTCTAAAGCAGTGTGCTTATTTACAACAGTTAGAAATGATAAGAAAACAACAAATGGCAGGACTTTTTTCCGCCTTTGGCGTGGACTCTGAAACATTGTGTTAGGGAATATGCCAAGAGATAGAAAGCAAGTCTTAGAATTATTTTATCTTAAGTTTCTGGGGAATTCCTTTCTTTTATTTGCAAGTGTCACTCTTCATTCACTCACTGAGCACGATATGCAGCTTATTAAAACTTACATCGCTTATCATGAAGTTTTGTCTTTGGTTACTAATGCTGAACACTGGAAATCCTTAAAGTCAAACTCCCTTGATGTCAAATTGGTTGTCCTACTTTGGCCGTTTACAATTTTTAAGAAAAAGTTGTAAAACGTTTAATATTTCGGATGAAATTGGGAGACTCATGGAATCAGTGTAGGTAGCTTGAATTAAGGAGAGTAGGCAACATGATGGTTCACTACGATTTTAAACAAGTGAGATCCTAAAATGGAGTGTTGTTTTACAATTAAAATTTCTAGTTACAGAAAATGGATGGTACTTAGCTCTTAAGACTAAAACATGGTTCTTTGAGTGTATTGAAACATTAGGTGTCAAAACTTCTAGTCTTGAGACAGGCAATGAAGTTTATTCTTGTAAACTGTATATCTTGTAGGTTGACTGCTATAGACTTTATACATTTTTGGGCAAGTATCACTTAGAAACTTTCTGGATCTTCAACCATCATATGCTCTTTCTACTGGGGGTACGACCAAAGGGAAAAGAAATGTTAGGAAAGAAAAAGAAGGCCAATTGTCCATACCAAGAATCAGAAGGAAAAAAATTTGTCTCAGAACACTGAAGAGTAAAGCAAGAATTCTTATTTCATAGATCAAGCAAAAATGGTGTTGTCTTGCAGTGTCCCTTAATTTCTAGTCCAATGCTTTCATCTGAGATTAATTTTACTTGGCATGCATGAATTCACAAATGGGAATCAAGTGACAACATTCTTTTTGTCCCCTTTCATTTCATTACTTTCACCTTTATCAGGAACAGAAAACTATCTTACCATGTATGACATACCTACTGTATATCTCCCTGTAATATGCTGCCATTTGCTTTTACTCTCAGGTTCTGCTAAATGGAAAAGAAATTTCAAGTAAGAAAGTGGATGATGGAGATTCTCCTATTATTGTTAGTAAGTGGCTGCTTTTGTATGAATAGCACTGTCCTTTATTTTTAAGTGCCCTCTCCCATCTAAAGAAAGAGGAAAGACTATATATGTTGTGTAGTTCTTTTTGATTCGATGTCTCACATTCTAAGATATCAAAACTGGACAAAAGTGGAAGTATTCAAAGTTATGGAATTCTGTTATATTCCTTGCAGAATCTGATTTCTTTGTGAAGAACTCAGAGGAAGGGAATCAGAAAAATCAGCAAGACGAGCAGTTCTTTGTGAATCTACTTGAAGAAAATGACAGAGCCTGCTTATCTCCAAATTCTCCTAATAGTAAGTTCTACAATTTTATTATGTATTATCTATACTTTCTTGAGCCTGTAAGCTATATGGGTAAAGCAAAAGACTTTGCAGCTTTCTATTGTTTACTTCAAAAAATGACAAAAACTGCTTATCTCCAAATTCTCCTAATGGTATGTTTTACAATTTTACTGTGTATTATTTAATTTCTTGAGATTGCAAGACATCCAGGTTTGGCAAAAGTATCTGGAGTAGTTTCATTTGTTCGAATAGACAAATAGTAACTATACTAGTTACTTCCTAGTTCATAGCAAAGTTGTAATGGTTGCTTTGTCACGGTAGGATGTGGCATTAGGAGTAGGTTTCTTATTGTGACACTATCAGGGAACTGGTTCATTCTTAGTTTAGAATATTTTGTGGAGAGGATGATTTTGAAAGAGATTTCTGCTTGGCATTGCCTGCCACCTACCATGTGAAATGTGTGTACAAGTGGGACATCTATTCTGAATTTAACATTAATTGGAGAATGATAATTCTGTAAAAAGTTTTGCAACCAGCTGCTTAAATATCAAGGCAGAGATCCTGATTTACAACATAGGATGAGGATCTCATTTAGCACTAAAGATATGTTAGACATGAAAGGTTTTCAAAATTAATTAGTTGAAGTCAGAGCTCTATATGCAGTGAGTGCTGGAGACACAGATTTGAGGATGTGCAATTGTTCTGCCTCTACTGAGATCTCCTCCATCCCAGATTTGACCCCAAAATAGTTAAAGTTTTACAAATTGTCCCGTACTACAAAAGAATTGAATCTTTTTAATGCTAAAAATAAGCAATTCAGAAGGACAAAGATTACCAAATAAAAAAAAAAAGAGATTAGTACTGATTTATACAATATGTAAAGCTGGAGGAAATCAGCTGCCCCACAAGCCACAAGTCTTGGCTCCACCACTATATTAGTAAATATAATTGTCTAGTGTAGGTCACTAGTTGACTAACACTTTTGACTTAACTTGCTTCGTTTGGAATTTGTGAAACCCAAGTTAATCAGATGACCAAGTTTTGGTATATTCACAAACTTTCAATTTGGTGGTGGAAACTCAAGGGGAAATGAATAGGAGATACTTCTCCCAGATGAATGTATTTGGAGGCATCCATTGAGAAAGGATTTCTACTACAATACTGAGGAACTTGTGTTTTTGTATCTTGAGTGGGATTGTGATTTTTGAATAATTTGCTTGTAAATGGTCAAAAATAATGTGATTATGTTCACATCAGTTTTATAAGCCATGTATCTTTTAATGTTTGGATTATATACTATGTTACTTCGACTCGGGTGCAGGATTATGTAGGCATGGGTTTGACTGAAGAGTCTGACATTGATATGATGAGACCAAGTGAAGAATATAGTTAAAATATGACACACCCATAAGCCCATACCCGCATTTATGTCAAAATGACATGACACTATATTGATATGATAGGGTGAGAGGAGAGTCTGAATAACATAGATTGCATGCCTTTTTTTTTTTTTTTAAAGAGAATTTTCTGTATCTTGCAATTAGAGTAACAAAACATTCTCTTATTGCTTTTTTGAGTTGTTTGTGATATTCTTTTAGGTCCTTGATAAAGACAAAAAAGCTTTTGAGGGCAGGATACCATATCAAAGGATAGAATAGGAAACTAGAAAAATGTTATTATTTGCTAATTCTTCTTTTGAAAGATGAGTAATTTCTCAATCAGGAATTCTTTGACTTGTGGTGTACCAAAGGTAACATTGAGTGTGGTATTTGTTTAAAGAGAACAGCTTGAATAAGAATCCACTTACCAAGGTCCAGCATGGAGGAAACTGTTATTAGGGTTGTGCATTAAAGTTTTTAAGCCCCTGCAGGAGTAATTTTCGTGTATAACTTCGTTAGTTTTGTACTTTCGTTGGGATACTAATGTTAGCTTTATGTTCATGGTTTAATTTTTCTCTTAGACTTTAGCATGCATATGTTATGTGACACCAGATGACTGATGGCAACTCCTTGATAAATGTGTAGACGATAAGAGAACTCCTAAAAAGCTGATGAGGCAGACTAAATTCTTGGAAGAGAAGCGAAAAAAGACAAAAACTACACCAAAGAAAAAGGTAGTAAATGGTTATGCAAAACAAACATTGTTGAAGAAAACACTGCCTGAGATTGTGCAGGATGGACCTACACTGCAATCAATTCCTGATCTAAGGTTGGAGGCAAAGATAACAGCGCAGGTTTGTTGGAGTTTTATTTGTCTATTTGATATATTATGGTCATCTTTTTTCTCCTTTCTTCTATACTTTTTTGTTCTTCCTCACATCTATCATTTGTATTTTGCTTTTACAACATTGTATGATACTCTACTGGTTCACTAGCATGTATTTTGGATTTCCCAAACAATGGGGGAAAGTTTATGCACCAATAAATGATAAATTAGGAGTACAATAGCATATTCTTTCATTTCCTTTTCCAGTTTGCTTGGTAGATAATACTATTGTGGTTTCCAAATGATTGCCAGAACCATTATCATTCGCTATGCTACAACTTATTTAGCCTCTGACTATCTCCATTTCTTTATCAGGAAAATTCGCGTTTATTTTCCGGAAGGCAAATGCATCCATTTTTCTCATTATGGAAGACAAGTAAAAGAAACCAAGAGATAATTGATCTGGAGAGTACTTTGTCTTCTGAAATAATGGATTCAAGCCCTAGTTTCAAGCCTATTCATGTATTAGACATGGTTGAGGTACATCATTCTCAGTTTGCCTAAAAAGTAGTTTGAACGATGCATTCTAATTAAATATTTATTCCATGTAGATGAATTTAAGACTTTGGGTGTGCAGGATGATGCCCATTCCCTTGACTGGGGAAATTGGTCATTTTCTGAAGGAGATTTTCCCAGTACCAGTTCTCGTCTAGAAGATAACTTTTCATCAGTTTATGGAAGATCTGTGAACTCCTTAAAGTTTGATGATTTTTCAAGTGTTTGTTGTCCAAGCAGTGGATTGACACACCAAAGCAAGGTTTCTCTTTTACTATTCCCTACCGCACAAAATGAGGTCTTAACTCTTTTCACTTAATAGATAAATCTGATCCAAATGCCTGTGTTTTGCATTATTTACTGGTGATCAATACCATTTTGTGTTGAATTGGGAAATTGACATGTAGAAGGTATTTATATCAGATAATGTTGATTTATCAACTTTAGTTTCCTTGGTTACCTACATCCCACAATTTCAGAGTCCTCTTTTTCAATTCACAAGCTGTGCTTCTCTGAATTTCAATTTCTGTAATACTAATTGGGAGCCCTTTCCAGTAGGCACCCATAAAAGAAAACGTTGTTATACTTTTGCGATGTAGGTCTGTACAGTTTAAAGTCCATAATCTATGCATCATTACAATGCACAATGCAGTGGTTCATGACATTCATGAAATTGACAGGATAGTAGAATTGACAGAACTGATTCTGTCCAAGCATTTTCCAGCTGTATGACCTTCAATGCTGGGTGGCAGGACAAGTTTGTTCAGCAGGGGTAAGGAACCTTATAAGCAACGTCAACGAGTTAACTAATTATTTTCTGGACAGCTCAATAGTAATGTTCTTTTAGTCTTGTTTGATGTTATACTTATCTGCACGTGCATATCATGTTTGTTTAGTTGGTCTCACTTTGACCTTATGGTTAAACCCTCTTCTTTGTTCCTCATTTTGTCTGTTTTCCATGCTAACTTGACCTTACTCTAGTACTTTTGTCTGTGTGGTTCCTTAGAGTAAGAAAGAGACACAGATCAGATTTTATAGCTTAATTGACGTCATTTTTAACTTGTGAATATTATTGTTCAATGGGTAATGTAGCGGATACATAACAACTTCAAAGATTAGATCATCTATTGCATAGATTTACACTATATGTGAAAAATCTGGATCATGACCATTGTCCCTTGTACTGGTTTTTATATTTCTCGAAAGTAATTTTTTCCCCAAATATTCGTGCTTCATCACTACTGGTAATGTGATCTTTAATTATCACAGTTCTTGCATTCGGCCTGAGAATTGCTTGTGGACAGACAAATATCAACCTAAAAAGGCTGCACAGGTGAAATGTCTCGTAAATTGTCAGTATCATCATTATTGTTCCCAGAATCTAATTCCCCCTTTTCAAATTCAATGGTGTCGTTTCTATAGCATGTGACATTATACATTCTCATGTTAATATGTGTGCAGATATGTGGCAATGGTGAACCGGTTAAGTTTATAAGTGAGTGGCTGTATCTATGGCATGAAAAAGGTTCCCAAACTAGCAAAAATTCCTTTCATGATGAGAAAAAAGTTGTGCAAGACATTGACTATTGCTGTTATCAAAGTGATACTGATTCTGAGTATATGGATGAAGAAACATCTTTGAAGAATGTCCTCCTAGTTACAGGGCCAGTTGGGGTATCTAACTACTACTTTGAAACTTAAAGTTCATATAAAATATGTGTGATCGGCAAAAATTTCTCATTGTTTAATAACCTGAAAGTTATGCTTGAGATGAGATATATAATCTATGGTAACAACTTGCTCTTGGCTAATGTATAATAAGTCCTCTAAGTGATCTGGTGTTACATGATATCCAGTTGAAACTCACAAGGATTTCTCAGTGATTACATATGTTAATGACAAATATTTAGCTTCTGTTTATCTTCCAAGGTCAGTCCATTCCTGACTTTTAATGCGCTAGCTACATATGTGATATTATCCTAAACTGATCAATGATGACTATTCACGTGTTAGCTATATTTACCAAATTAGTAGATAGAGTGCCACAAGTTGGAATACCATTTGCGCAAATGTAATACCACTAAGTGAAAAGAAAATAGAGGTCATTATTGAATTTTCGATTATCGTGAGGTTGTTTCCTTGAGATTTTCTTTCTTATGCTATACATAGTTGAGGAAAATTGTTACATGCAGAGTACCTTTCTTCTTAGAGTAGCCTGCATAAACATGGCTTTTCTCCACCCATGCACAACAGCAACTGCCTCATTTCTGTGCTGGCCTTTTTTTCAAGTATTGCTTTCCAGAGGTTCACCAAAGCTTATATATCATTTCCTCAAACCTTGTATAAAAGTTTTTGATGAACTATGGACAACACATCCTTGTAAATGGCACACTTCTGAGGAAATTGATGTTTACCATAAGATCAAACAAATGCAATGGCAATGAATTAGGTAGTTAACATAAAGATTCCATGGCATTTGATTTGAAAAAATAAAATTCAGTTTCATTTATGCTTCAAGTGTCATTTGACACGAAAAGTTTTGAACTTTGGAGCTACCGGATTTTTCTTTGCAAAATATTTTGCTTATGATTACTGATTTTGACAGAGGTTACGTGTTAATTTCCATGCTGCATTTATTGCATACTATACTGTTTCACAGGACAAAAGTGAAGAGTTCGGATTCACTCTTCAGGATGTTGATGTCTGTGTCAATTACTGACGCCTTGCCTATTATTGATCTAGAAATCCTTGAAATTTATTTGCTCGTGATGATAACAAAGTTCAATTTAAGGATTTAGTGCGACTCTTCACAAGTGAATCTATTGTAAATAAGGCTTAGAACGATATATTTCATCACATAATACTTTCTGCTGTTACTGCTGTTTTACCATTTCTGTAACATGGTGAAGTGAATCTATTGTAAATAAGGCTTAGAACGATATATTTCATCACATAATACTTTCTGCTGTTACTGCTGTTTTACCATTTCTGTAACATGGTGAAGTGTCTGAAACCTCCTACTTCATGATTTTGACAACCAAGCAAATAATTTGTTGTGCATTGATGTACTCAATTTTGATGTACTCTGTATATTTGTATCTTTTGTTGATTGAAGTGCTTGTTCATTTATGATAGAGTGGAAAGTCTGCTGCTGTCTATGCCTGTGCAGAAGAGCATGGATTTCAGGTTCTTGAGGTACTGTTACATATAAACTAACTGATTAAAGCAACATTTTGTCAGTTTAGTTCTTGAGGATAAGTATTCAAATTGTGAAAATTATCCCTGTCGATCGGATGCTGGAGTTTGTGGAATTTGTTTAGGGTTTTTTGGTCGTACTGAAAATTTGGAGCGGCCAACCCAATTTCCACCCTACTGGAATTCTTCCAGTTATTACATTCCATTTAATTTGAGCAAAATGACAACAATTTTGCAGGCTCATAAATTTGCAGTGCCATTTGAAAAGAACTAGACCAAACAGCTTTGGAATTCCCAAAGATTTGCTCCATGATATTGGCCTTGTATTTGGTAGATGTAAAAGTTTTTGAGCACATTTTTCCTAATGGATTGTGGCAGAGCTATTTAAAATTATCTGCTGTTGTGTGACTTATTTTTTTGCTTAATCATTGTAAATTGTTTTACAAGGTTAGAACCTTATAATTCACCATGTTTGTGACATTATTAGTGTCAAAATTGAAACACTGTCAGTTTGTTGTCTTGCCAGGTCAATGCATCAGATTGGCGTAATGGAGCCCTTGTGAAGCAAAGATTTGGGGAGGCTCTAGAATCGCACTGGCTTCAACAGTATGTCTCAATAACATAACTTATTGCTATATTATTCATCCTCTTTGTTTCCTGGAGCACATTTCTCTTTTTATTTCCTCTATAAATAACTGCCTGCGTGTTCTTGCTTTTGAAAGAAGTGCTCTACTATATTGACATGAATAAAATGTTACGATACAAAATTCCAAATCAGGATCCCAAGGAATGCAAAACTAGTTAATAAAGTTCACGGGCCATGCATTCATGGCCAATTGGTTTTGAGATGGAAACTCAAGTTCTTTAATATGATATCAGAGCCAAGCCTTGGATTTTATTTCCACTCTCATCTACCACAGGGGACTTAGTTCTTTCTAGCTTATTTCAGTTCATGGGCTTTAATGAAGTCTCTTTGTTTCACAGACTCTTGTCAAACCCCTTCCAGTTTGTTTCATGGGCTCTTGATAAGCCTTGTTTAGAGTGTGCTATGGACTCCTATGAAGTCGGTTTTGCTGGCTTTTGTCAATCGGAGTCATATGTGAGGGGGAGTGATAAGAAACAAAATCGTACATCAGGATCCCAAGGAATTCTAAACTCCCTAACAAAGTTCACGTGCCACTTCACCTGTCAGATTAGTTTTAAGATGGAAGCTCAAGTTCTTTAACATAAACCAATCCTTTTGATGGTTGCTTCCTGAATATTTAGTAAAATTCTTGTCATTCGTCTAGCAAGCAACCTACATGTTTTTAGTCCAGTATTATGAATTGTGGCCTGTAAATTATGATCATTGAGAAATAAAAGCTGTACTCTTATTTTGCATCTGCAGCACAACTTATTGCATGACGTGTTATATATTCCCTTTATGGAAGCCATGAGTCAAATGGAGCTAACTTCCACTTGGAATGAACTGATATAAACACTCTACTCTGAAATGGTGGCATTAAGTGATGAAGAAACTGATTTATTATTATAAATTAGTATATGTTATCTAAATCTTGTAAACACTCTTCCGCTTTTTCCCCTTAAAATCTATTTGAATTTTTCTTTCTTATGATTTTCTTGAGAAAGCTGTGGATAACCTGCTATAGAGATATAACTTGTGACTGCTCCAGGTATTGGATATGCTTTTACTGGTTTTTTTTTTTCAATCAGTATAAATAGTTTTGTTCTAGATATTTCTGATTCCGTAGCTTTGTAGCACTAACTTTGCCTTTTGTTTTAGTAAAATAGATAATACGGTGAATTCAGACATCAAACCTCCATCAAAGTCTTCACCAGAAGTTATCGAGGTGACTAAACGTTCTGAGAATGAAGAAGTTGAATTGATACCATCATCAGATGAAGAAGATCCTCAACTAGCTAAAGAGATACCAAGTAAATTAATTTGCAGTGAGAATAGAGTTCTCAATGTTCAAAACAAAATTAAAACTTTGATTCTTTTCGAGGACGTGGAGGCAACTCTTATTGAAGACCATGGTTTCCTATCCACAATACAGCAACTTGCACAGACCGCAAAGCGTCCAATGATTTTGACTGCTAATAGTAAGAGTGATTTGTGTTTGATCTTTGTGCTCTTAACGGTAGTTCTTTTTAGTTGTTATTTGTAACTTCTGGATACATTTCTCAGATTTCAGTCCGATCCTGCCAAACAATTTAGACAGGTTAGAGGTGTCTTTTAGGATACCATCATCAGATGAGCTCCTTGGGCTTGGACATGTGGTATGATTTGTTCTTTCTTTCCCTTTTTGTATAAATTCTGTTGTTTCACTATCTTCCTTCAGTAATTTGCAATCTGAGTCTATATTGCTTCCCCTGTAGCTTTGTGCTTCAGAAAAGGTTGAGATTCAGCCTTGGTTGATGGATCGTTTTATTGAATCTTGTCAAGGCGATATTCGTAAGACCATTTTGCATCTTCAGTTTTGGTGCCAGGGCCAAGCTTCAAGAAAAGGTAGTTGCATACATATGCATTTGCTTCCTGTTTTATGTTGGTTATTTGGTTTGTTCAACACAAGAACAAAGAAACAAGCACACAGTTAAAGAGGTATGATAGATACATCTAAACAAGACTTTACTGAAAATATGCTAAAATTACGCATTGTTAGACCTAGGATGGCTTTGGCAGAAACAGAAGGGTGTCTTGTTGAACAAGCACACGGTTAATGAGAAGCATAATTAATACATTTACACTACTTTCATGAAAATATACGAATATTACTATCCTTGAGGTGAAGTATTTTTATTCTGTAGAAACAGAAGGGTATCTTGTTCAATTTGGTAACTGATGCTGATTAACTTTTTATAATGGAAAAATTTTTAAGACATGGGATTGAGGAAATTAAGTATGTGAAGTTGCACAAGTATGTTTTGAGTATTATATAAACCTACATGCAAGAATCCAAGAATTCCATTGTGCTGGGATTCTGGTCTATCCATTGGCTTCATGTGCAGAGGACCATTTTAAAATTGAATGGTATAGTTTCCTCTGTAAAACAGCCTCTCTGGATTTTATTCATTTTTGCAGTAATTTTGTAGACAAGAATTGTTTGCTTGGATAGTAGTTGGCTTAGCATAACGGATTTCATTTCTCCCTATCCAATCTATGTGGCAGTTTCCGAGTTTGAATGTCCTAAAATGTATGTAATGGTTAAAACAATGGGTCTAAGAATGATTGTTAGACAGTTCAATGGGTAAATGCAAGGCATGGATTTAAGGATTTTAAATGTGGCACCCTTACAACACACCACAAAAGCATTTTCAGAGTTTAGTTTGCATTCGTTACATGCTATCTTGGACTTAAATGAACATTTTGTTTATGTATAGTCTTTAATGGGTGTTACCACGA
Organism: Mitragyna speciosa; assembly: GCA_024721245.1. Classification (NCBI taxonomy): domain Eukaryota; kingdom Viridiplantae; phylum Streptophyta; class Magnoliopsida; order Gentianales; family Rubiaceae; genus Mitragyna; species Mitragyna speciosa. The sequence continues at coordinate 11,263,577 of CM045560.1, forward strand.
GTTGCAATAAAGATCACAACAACACGATTCCTTCTGCAATTTTTTTCTCTTGAATATTTGGTTGTGCTAGTGTAACCACAGCAGAAGCTTCATTGTGCTTAATGTCTAGGTGATGGACCACGTGTTATATATAGTCCACTTCCATTTGACGTTGTAGCTGGGCATGAGATCCTACCAAAAATAATTCCTTGGGGCTGCCCTTCTCGGCTATCTGAGATTGTGGAGGAGGAGATTACCAAGGCACTTATAAAAATGGAAGAAAGTTCTAGATTAGTGAATGTATTTGGGGAAGAGGATCTCAACAATGAGAGACCATATAACTGTTCAACAATTCATGGTTGTGAGCCAGACCACGTAGAGATCAAGAAAGAAGCAATATTAAGCTTGCACTGTTCGACTAATGATGAAGATGATTTATTTGTTCAGCCTGATTGTAATGCTGAATTTTCTAATTCTTCTGGATCCCCAACTGCATTTTCTGGGCGAAATGTTAGGAGAAAATTTGGTGCAGTCATATTATCTGATTCTGAAGAGGAATATTTAGGTGACAGTACTCCCACAGTTTCTGGTAGAGGATTTGGTGATGGAAATAATAAACTGCAATGTGTGAGTAGCACTTCTCCTTCACACTGTTGTGCTACCAAAGGGTGCTGCCATCCGACTGATCAATTTAGTGATCTTGAAGAAGACCAGGTGGAGCAAAACTGTTTTACATGCTCAGAAAATGGTATTCATTCACAGGTGAGCAGGGTGTGCAGGTCACTTGACATGTCCTGTGTGCCAGAATCATCATTTGTCCCCGAGACTGAGGTTAATGAGCAAACAGATCTATTTTCTGCAGCAGTGTCTTGCAGTCTTGTCCTCCACAAGGAGGAAGTAGATTCTATGAGCAAGAATGCATTAATAAACTCATCTTCATTTAGGAGTCAAAAGTGTTGTACTCCCTTGTATGAAAACCTGGAAATGCTGGGCAGTGGTACTGAACTTAATAAAGCAATGTTACATAGAGAGGAGATAGGTGATTCTCATCTTGAACATGCAGAAGATGTCATAAGAGAACATCAAATGTTGGATGAATGTAGCCGTATTGACTTCACCAAAAGAGTGAAGACCCTGTATAGACTTAGGTCTCATCAGCAAGTTGATTCTGTAGAAGAAATATGGAGAAGACTGCGTGAGTGTAAAACAGATTTACATCAGCATGTTACCTGTGAACAGAAAAATGCTTTCCAAGCTCTAAAAGTTGCTTCGGGAATGAGCGATTTAATTTCCGAAGCTGATCTACTACTTGGTTCATGCCAACCACAAATATGTGTAAGCATTGTCCTTTACATGATTTTCTAATTAAATGATACATGGATGCACTGATACTAGTGGGTTAATTATTGTACAGGATTCTTCGGAGCCATCACTGTTACCCTGTGAGAAGTCAGAATTATGTAGCTGGTATGATGACCATTTGCACATGTCATCAATTATGGCTCAACACGGGATTTGCTTCTACACCAAGGAAAGTGTTGGACTGGGACCAGATGGAGACTCTTTGGATAATGTCGATTTGGCCTTGGAGATGTTGTTTTCCTCTACTGATGGAATGGCATTAGGGAAGCTACTCAGTGTGGACAGGAAAATAATGGGGAATGCAGAGATAAGGTCCCAGATGTGTCACAGTTCCTTAAGAAGGTATAGGATTTTAGGCATTGCCTTGTTCTATGTTTAGCTGTGCTCATAAACTTTTGTCAGCAATAAGTTGATATAGACAGGTGCAACTAGATCTTTAGGTTCACCACAAGTTATTCACAAACTCACACTCCAGTGTTAGGTTTAATTCCTTTGGTTCTTGCACCATAGCCGTGTAATAATTAATAAGCAATCAGTGAGTTCATATTTACATGAGTGATAAATGGAGAAAATTACTGACCTATCTGTAGTGAAATGCAAGAAAAGTTGTCCAATGCTCTCCTGAATTATCTCACCGGGGCAAACTATACAATAAAGGAGGATACGAAGCTCACAGGAATCTAGTAGAACTTTTAGTTCTTGAACATTGCCTCTTCAGTTATTAGATAGAGCTTTTATAACATGAGAAAAATAACTATTCGCGGACTGCATTTACTTTCTGTAAAGTATCCCAGCTATCCTCAAGATCGAATTCTTCATCTTTTGTGCTAATTTACTCATCTGATTAATTTTTTGTTCTGTTTTATTGAGTCTATTAGGTTAATCATCATTAACTGTAGCTTTTTTTCTTATCGGTTTTGTAACTTAGTGTTGGCATTACTATATTTCCTTTTTGTACCTCTGAAACAGGAAAATGGACTCATGCCTTTGCAATATAGTTCAGTCAATAGTTCCTTCAAGAGCTCACCTGGCACTGCATGGTTATGCATTTCATGAATATCTCTCATCTTTGGGCACAGTCTCAAGATTAGAAACAAATCGTTTATCCGAACATGCTTCTCAGATAAAACAAAGAAGGTATGTGCTATGCCTGTCATGATGAGCCTTGCACCTCAAAAAGATAGGAAAGATTAGGCAGCATCATATTAAATCATGTGCTTATTTGATTCTGCATTGATATTATTAACGGACATATATGTGTATGTATATGTATATTGCAGGGCACGTACTGAACGGCATTACTTGAGTTCTGGCTTGTTTGCACTATCCCCTGAAGATATTTCGTTGCTCAGTCAATATAATTGCTTTAGAAAACTTCTTCCCAGTTTAGAGATCCAACGTTTAGATTAAGCTTTCTGTGGGAGACATTGCTGCTCAAATTGATATGTTTCTCTTATACATTGGGAGAGGTAACCTTACCTTGAGTGAGCAGTTCACAAAAGAAAGTTGTATAAGGTGATGGGCTGCCAAATATTTATTCTTGTTACAGCTCTTCTGATTTTCTGAAATATATTCAAATAGGAATAGGTATTTAGATTCCATTTTGGGGTACAAGTACCCTGTAGCCTTACTGATCTTCAGATATTTCAATGGAAAAATTCAATTTCATACATATGTAATAATTAGGGCTTCTATTCTTAAATTTCATGTTCCTACTTAAGCCCCTAGAAGCAAAAGATGTATTTTTCTCCCTATGTTGTTCAAGTATCATATTAACTGGTAAGTATCATATTAACCGTAGTATGCGCTACTTGTTTTGGCATTTCCTTAATTGTTAATTTCGTGAAGAAAGAATTGAATCCCGTCTTTAGTTGTGACACAACGGATACTGAAAAATTCTGTCGTTGTCAACATGGTGCTAGTTCTGATGGTGCTCAATGTTCTTATTATTATTTAATCCCTACAATTGAGAAATCTTATGGGCGACTAAGTGAGGATTGTGAATATTGGTTACTCAAGATGCACTGCTAGATGTTAAGCTTGATCTATAAGTATGAATTGATTAATTGGTTGAACTAATGATAAATTAAAGTATTTAATTTATCTAGTTCTTAATTAATTAATTATGATTTATATTTTTTGTTAATGTGGATTGATGACTCACACTTATAATTTCAGATTAAATTGCAATTGAGATAAGTGTAAGATACTTGTGGATTAATTTATTAGATAAAGTAATCATAGAGGCATATGCATAATTAATCTAAGCCTTAGAAGATAAGTAATTTCAATTATCTTTAGAATTAGACTTACTAATTCCTAGAGAATGATTGGGTAGCTATAAATATTCCAAACCTTCCGCTTTGATCAATTCTATCATAATACAAGATAATACAGAGAGTCGTGTGAGAAAATAAAACAAGTAGATCTAGTTTTAGAGAAAGAAAAGAATCCATGTTTTAGTGAGAGACAAAACAAGGAAAGAATTCATGTTTTAGTGAGAGACAAAACATTTTCTCTGTCCTTTCTCTTTTTATGGTTTATCTCTCTCTGCCTCTCTCCCTCCTCACTATTTTAACAAAACCGTTAGGGTTTTTAGTTTTCTTCCTCTTCCACCTATTGGTTGTTCAAATCAAGGAAGTTAGCACTTAGAACGCTAAGGTCAAGCAGACCTTTGGAAATTCTTAGAGATCCTATTTGTGTAGATACTGTCAAAGCTTCAACACTTGCAGAGCTTTTGGCTATAGATAGTTCACCTTCAAGCAACCTCACGCACCTCATGCAAGAAGGTATATTGACAAAGTATATTTTCTTTAACTTCCTTTAATCAATATGGTTATATAATTGTTTGGTCCATGGTTAAGTTAACAAAATTTTAAGTATGTCATTGTTTGTTATCTTACAGTGGTCAAAGACTCAACATTGGTAACCCAACTGATTTGGTTATTTAATTGTCATGAATTATGATTTTATCATATATGTGCTATTCTTGGAAAAATCATTAAAAATCAAAGTGTTTGGTTCTTCCAATTGTTTATGATTAAATAAGAAAAGTTCTTGAAGTGGTTTAAGGGTTTTAAATCTTTTTTAAATTTGTCTAAAATATGAATTTTCAAATAAGGATTCAAGGGTTTATGACATCCTAAAAAAATATATATATATATATATATATATTTTTGTTTTTAACACACACACATAGTGTTACTGTAGCATATTACTGTAGTACACATTATGGAAGTAGATTAATGTGGCAGTTACCGAACCAATTTTTTTTGGATTGAATTAGAAAAGTTATATTTCTAATTGACTGTCTTTAGCTTTTGGTTTAAAATTAAGATGGAAATAAACTTAAATTTTAATGTTGTTATAATTATTTATTTTTTGTAGTGAATTTTGGAAACCATGGCTTAAAATTGTTTTCCTTGTTCAACTTGGTATTCCTATGTGCAAAGCTCTCCTATGTCTAATATGATTAGATAAAGGAGATTTCCTTTGTAGAATTTGGTAAATCTAGTCCAACTTCCATTTAATTAAGGAGCTATTCATGTAGAACTTTCTATATAAATGGTTTATGCAAAAACTTTCTATGCTTAAGTATTAAATACAGAAAGTGATTTAAAACCCTAATGGAACTTTCCTATAAATTTTTAATTTGATTAAAATCTAAAATTTTCTATTAGATAATAAATATTTTTTTAGTTTAGTACAATTAAAATTTAGAATGTATTTTTTTAATTGAAAACTATCAATTTAGATGAGACTTGAAATTGAAAAGTATACCTTTGGAGAAAATCTAACTCTCCAAGGAGATTAGAATAATTAACCATATGATTTATGACTATTTTGTGCTTTCATTTAATTTTATATGTTGAATTATATTATTGCAAAATGGATGGTTATGGACTAGAGACCAATGTAATTGTATATGTTTGAATGGCTTGCTTGTTTGGTTGGCTTATACTGGCATTTTTTAAATAAGGCAGGCAGGTCCTGCCTTCTCTATTGATTCTAATGTAATACTTTTCTCATATCACTTGCTTGCATTTAACTTGAGATTTTTTGATATTAAAGTTTTTATTTGACAAGGAACTTACACTTTACAATAGAAAAAAATAAATGAAACTTATGTAATATCTCATGGAAGCAGTGGTCTCATAGGTGAATTAAGATTTGAAATCACAATTCATGCACCTAATACACTAACTCATGCAAGTCTTAACCATGGAAATAGGGAAGCTCATGTGTTAGTAATATCCAATTCGTAGAGTAATCCAAAATATGTATGGAATTGAAACCTAAACAAGAGTGATAATATACAAAGGCCATAATCTTAACTCTCATATCTTATAAACTTTAGTGGATTCTTGAACCTAGAACAACTTTGTTACTGGTTTGTTTTAAGTTGAAATACTACATGCTAATATAAGTTATTTTCACTTTCTACTATCTTAAGTGTTGATTATTTACATAATAAAGTGAGTTAGTAGCCTTGGAAAATGCGACATATTTTTTCCTCATGGGATTGACCATAATATTCCCCAATTATAGTTGTTCCATGCACTTGAGGAATAGGGGTATTAAGTTAATTTTATTACTTGTTTGTGTGTGACTCTTAGAGGATCAATCCAATGTAGTTGTTCTCCAAAAAGTATACATGTTCCAACTTAGGTGTGCTAGTCTATAACTTATAATAAGTAGAAGCAAAGTATGTGCTAGTCTATCCATATTAACAGCATCCAATCTTATTGATATTATGACTAGGAATATTTGAGAATATAACAAATGTGTAATAAGAATCTCATCATTATAATTCTTATAGTTTCTTATACATAATTGATATTATGTGGACTTTATCAAATAAATTTGAAAGATAAATTACAAGTATATAAATGACAAAGAAATACCACATAATATAAAATTAATAAAAGTGAAATACAATCCCAAACCAATCTAGTTTTAGAACATACACTATCAAAACCAAGAAAGATTAAAGTATTTGGATGAAGAAGGAGGTGTAGAGGGCACCTCCAGGCACTAGCTTTATGGAGGTGAAGAGGATTGGCTTGCGAGAATGTTGAAGGTGATTTTACTCTTTTTTTTTTCCTTTATCAAAGAAATTGTTTGACAGAGAGAAAGAGTTTTTTTTTTTTTTTTTTTTTTGGAAAAGAGAAAGAAAGAGGATGAAAGAAAATGACTGTCAATTGGCGTTGCTAAAAACCTAAAGAAAGAGTTCACGATTTTGGTTTATTTACAGCCATGCTCTTGACTTTGACAATTCAGCAAAATTTTCAAGAGGAATCAGAAGGAGGAGTACTATAGTAACTTCCTTCCTTCTCTTCCCCTTCCCTCAATTAGACAGGAGGAAAAAGAAATTTTGGCAATATTTCTATGCCTCTACTAGTGTTTCCAAAATAATTTAATGATTGCATTAAGCATTTCTTCCTTCTAATAGTCTTCTGTAGTTTAAAATCTAGGATTATTGAACTAAAGTAATAGGTAAGATGCTGAAATGCATATTTGCATAAAACTTACTCAATAAATTATTTATTATTATTCATATTTTTAATGAATTTTATCGACCCTAAATTTTCTTTAAGGTAGGGTTCTAAGAAATATTAAAACCAATTAGAAGTTGACACATCTTATAGATTATATGGACTTGTAGAGATCCTTTATATAGTTGTCCATCTAGAGTGATAAATATATGTCTACTCGTGACTGTGCTTTTATTAAAAGCATGCATTGATGTCATTGCAATACTTTTTTTTTTTTTGTTCTTTTTGCAAGTCTCATCATATTTGAAGGATGTTGATACACACCGAATTATGAATGCCAAGAAAGCTTGAAAATTCCAAGTGTGCAATTCATTGAATTCTTGACCCACTTTGATTCTTGAATCAAAGCAACCAAGACGTGGAATTGTTTGTCTTGCATTACACCTTCTTCGATGAAAACAAACCTATAGGGGTCTAAGACAAACCTTAAGGACCTTGATCAAAACAAGAAAGAAATAACTTTAAACTAGGGTTTTGGTTGCCACGGAATCACTCCAATAAGACCGAAGGTAGTTCTTAATCAATAAAGAACTAAGAATAATCTCAATTAAGAGAAAACACTCAATATTATTACTCAAAACTTATGAAAATTAGTAACACATTTTTGGCCTATTTATAGGCTTACAAAAGTCACCTTAAAACATGCTAGAATAGTCTAGAAAACTAACTTAATTTGTATCCTAACACAATAGGTAATTACTTAAGGATTACAACTTGTAAACTACTTAGGAAACTAAATAAAAAAGACTAAGGTTTTAAAAACAACTAAAGAAATCTATCCAAACATTTGGGCCTTGGGTTGATTCTCCATTTTAGATGACTTCAAGTTGACTTTTGGGCTTGATCTCTTCTTGAGACAAATTTGATACATAATAAAAAAAAATAGCCAGCTTGTTTGAAACCCCTTGGCCCTTTTAAATATTTTGGACTTACGAACTTCTTTGAATGTGTATTTGATCAAAAACCATTGGGCTAGCTTGTGATCCATCTTCTAAGCCCAAAGTCATCGAACCAACCTGGACTTAACTTTGAGATCTACGAAGCAATCTTCTAAGGCCCAAATTGAGTTCTTCACATCCATTGCTCTCCAGGCTTTCCAAATCTTATCACACACAATCTATCTTGATGAATCTAAAAACTCTTCTTGGACAGCTTCATTGATGATCAAATCACGCTTGAAGACTTGAGCATAACATGAATCATGGCATCTCCCGAAATCAACAAGTAGACCATATGATGATGTACCTTGATTCCTATCATTCACTTCCTCTTTGAAAGCATTAGTCCTCGAATCACCTATGATACGCGCAGAAGTACGTATGCTAGGAAAGCTTGAATTTTCAGGTATGCAACTCATTGAACTTAAGACCTCGTTTGATTTGTGAACCAAAGAACTCTTGAAGTGAAGTTGTTTTGCCTTGAATTTCCCCTTGAAGTTGAGCACGCCTAGGGTAAGTTTAGAATAGACTAAGTTGAGCGAGTTCAATCGTCTAACCTAAATCACACTAAGATTTGATAAAAAACTCAAGAAAACTCTAGATTAAGTTGTTGGCTGCCACAAGCAAGCTTGATAAGACCGAAAGTAATTTTTAATCGACAAAGAACCAAGAAAATTCACTAGGAATTCACACGATTTTTACTGAAAAATTTTGATCCCCTTGAACGAAATTATGAAGCCTATTTATAGGCATACATGGAATATTCTAGAGTTGTAAAAGTAGACTTAACTACTATAATTACTTCTAAACAAATAGAACTACCAAAACAAAGTGTAAACTAACTAAACTAAGTTAATTACAACTCAAAAACTTAACACAAAAGACACCTAAGGCTACTAATTGGGCTGGCCGTGGCTATCAAAGGCCCATGGAGCTTCATTGGACTTCTAGTTTTGAATCAACTCACACTTGTGGTCCAAGAGTCCACCATCCAAAGTTTGTTCAATCCAAATCACTTGAATGAAATGTGGAGAATGCCCCTTTAAGTCCGAATGCAAAGCCTTTTCATATGAGTCCAATATCAAACCATGCAATGCATCATTTATCCTTCTAGTCCTTGCTCTAGTCATTGGTCCATCCAAGCCTCTAAGTACATCATTATCATCATCTGAGCACAAACTAGCACCTTGAGCATGACCATAATCATCATTCTCTTCTATGGACGCATCAACCTACAATATAAAAAGAGCAATAAGTATCTTTAAAAACCAAAGTAATGATACCAAACTTACCTAGTGACTCCATGTTGTAAACTTTATCAAGAAACTAGAAATTCACAAGAGAGGATATAAACTCCTTAAGATTTGCACTCAAACACCTTAAGCAACATCCAATCATTTAGACAAATCCTATAAACAACTCACATATGTGCACAAATTAGAGCATATGATCCCTAAAGACTCTATGCAAATCTAAGTAGCAATTACTCAAAATAATCTCATATGGATCTCCATTTATATGAACTACAACATAGAAATCATAATCCATAGTATGGGAGTAATCGACATTTTTATGCATATGAAGATTATGCAAAGGACTAAACTCGTGCATGCTACTAATGCTCAAACAAACCAGGTCAAAATAGTTAGATTCATTATGCAAGAATGTATCATGAAATAAAAAACTAAACATAAAAGTATTAAAAACAAAATTACCAAAACTAATTAATACTAAAACATTGAAACCAGAATGCAAATCATGCAATAATGCTAAATGCAATGTATACTTACTCATACTAAGGCTAAATGCAGAATAAGCACAGTTATGCCAACCTAAACTAAAATGCAAAACACACATAAACTTAATGTTAGAAGACCAGTATCCACTATGCCACTAATCAAACACATAATCTAGCAACCACTTCTTAGTGATAGCATGAGAAGAAGAACTTATTCCAATGTCTTTTTTAACCATCAAGTCATGTCCTTGCTCCTTTTGCAGCCATTGGAATGGGAATTGACAAGCAAAAACAGATTGGAACTTAGCACCTTTTAGAGGAAATATGGTTGTTGGTGTTGCTTCTTGCAAGATGTCACCAAATTTCTGAACAATGGAAACAAACATACTAGGAAGACAAGAGTTAAGAAAATTAGTGAAATAATTTTCTTCTTTGTACATAGGTACAAGAAGTTTAGGCCTTTCATTCAAAGCAATCTTTTCTTCGTTTTTGCTATCTTTCACTTGCACTCTCTTATTTTCCTCTTCTATATCAGAATTTTCCCACTCAAATTGTTTTCCCTCAACACCCACACTACTTTCACTTTTCTCTTGCACACACTCTTCTTTTTTATTACTCTTTTCTTTTGATTGTGTGCTCAAAGATCTTTTTCACTCTTTGCAATCTCTTGCAATTTTCTCTCTATCGTTATTTGCCTCAAGTAGTGACAAAGGATTTAGTTTGACTTTCTTCCCATTCCACATGAAAGAATATTTATTGCTCAACTCATCATACATGGCTTTTTTTTTAGGTTGCCATGGATGCCCCAAGAGTATGTGACAAGTCTCCAATGGTACCACATCACAAAGAACCTTATCACAATACTTGCTGAGTGAAAACTCCATCTCCACTTGATTGGTTACCTCCAATTCTTCATTGTCAGTTAATCTTTTATATGGATTTGGATGCTTCAACAAGGGCAATCCTAGCTTCCCAACACACATATTACTCGCCAATTAGTGCAATTATCATTATTGATTTGCATATTACATATTTTGTTTTCACGGTGCATCTAGTATAGAATCGAATTTCATGTTGCACTTGTTCACCATTACTACCATCTTTCAGTGATTGTATCTTCTCATCACCATTGGCTCTTATGATCTCCTTAGACTTTGAAGTTGACGCTTTATCCCTCCATTCAAAGGCATCATTATTTCTCCAATGGATGTGACTTGTTGAACTTTGGTCTTCATTAATGGTGTAAATTCCTCCTCACACAACATTCCACCAGCTTTCTCCTTGTGAGCAGCTACAAGTGCTTCATATCTACTCATGACACTGGATATAAAACCTTCCCAATCCCAATTATTACCGAGGTGCTTTATCCTATCGTCCTTCTTTGAAAAATCATAACCCTTGGAAAGCTTTTTAGAGGATTGATTTTTCTCTTGTCTACTTAAAGAGAAGTTTTACGAATCTCCTTTCCTATGCATTGTATTTAACTTTGGAAACCTGCAAAAGAAGTTAGTAACACAAGAAAACAAATGGATAGAACACAGACTTACTCACTCCTTTACGTGTTTACACTCTTGAACTCATGTATCTCTTAATATATTTGGCTTTTACCGAATCATGTGTTCACCCCTAAGCCTTTTACCACTCTTGAGATGCATTCTTGTCAGCTCTTTGATGAAGAACCTGCTCAATCAATCTTACCAAAGTCCAATGTAAATCAAAACACAAGAGTAAGGATGAGAGTAAACAAGAAAGGTAGCTTAGCATAAGCTTTGATCAAAAAAATTTCAAGAAAAGATGAAGTAAAGAAGATTAAACTCAAGAAGACACAAATTCGAAACCCGAATGTGTGGTGTTTTTGTGTGAAAAATCTTAATTTTTAATATTTTTTTGAAAGAAAATAATATTTTTGTGCAAAAATAAAAGCTACTTTAAAAAAAAAAAAACAAGCACACACAAGAATAACACTTTCCTTAGTCAAAGATCCCCACTTTCCTTTTTGTAATAGTATATGGATCTTGCTTTGAAAGAAAATACAACACTTTCTTTTTTTGTCTTAGCTCAACTTCCCTTTTCAAAAGAATTTGGACAGCATCCTATTTTTTTCTCAACAATATGGCTGCTCCTATTTTTTCTCTCTACGATGCCACGACTTCCTCCTATTTTTTCTCCACAAGATAGCGGACACCCCCTAGAATTTCACACGGCTTCTCTTGTATGTTTTGGACAGCAGACGTTTGTCCTTAAATTTTCTCCTAACTTTAACGCCAAACCTCCTAAATTTTCTCAAAAGAGTGCAGACAACACCTATGACTCTTCAAAGACACGGCCAAACTCCTATGTTTCTCCCAAGCTGTTTCTTCCAAACAAATCACACCTAGACATAATTAAAAGCTTCAAGAAAAAACGTAAATTTCTATCCAAACTCTCAAGAACAAAATTTAACACTTCAAGAAATCAAATTCCAGCTAGCAAAATATTCAAGAAGGTATGTCTTTCAACCAAAAACTCTAGAACTTTAAAGTATCCTTCAGGAAAATGTTTAAGACTTCTAAGAAATTCAAGAACTTCTCAAATACTTCAAGAACAAATTTTCCAGCTAGCAAGACTCTCAAGAAAGTTGATTCTAGTGATCAAAACTTCAAGAATTCAATTTTCCAGCAAGAAGTTCTTCAAGAAAAGTTCAAGAACTTGTTTCAAAGCTTCAAGAATCTCAACAACCAACCCAAGATCTTCAAGTGAGTAACCAAGACTTTCAAGAAGTTCAAGAAGCTGACCAAAAACTTCAAGAAATCAATCAAGATTTCTAGACATTCAAGAAACTCACTAATGTGTTTTCTTTAATTCAAGAACTCACAAGTTAAGTTCAAGAACTTCAAGAAAAATTCTCAAAACACCCAAACACCAAGAAACAAATAAAACTGATTGTGCAAGGCATTTTTCCTTCCTTCTTGCATGCCCTTTTTTTTTTCTTTTTTTATGAACTGCTTTTCCCTTAGGGTTTGTAGTGCACACCTCTTTTTCTATTTGTTTTTTCAACCAAGAAACAACACAAGATACAAATTAACTTCCAAAAAAATTCAATTTTAGGCTTGTTAGGTCCAATAACTTAGCTTTCTTGAAAAGGTTTTGACACAAGAATTTCAAGAAAACAATAAAAACAATCAAGATAAACAAAATATCACACAAGGTCTAGAATTCTTGATTGAGATCAATGGAGAATGATTCTAAACCCTAGAACAATGCAAGATAACACTAAAGCATGACAAGAAACACAAAGAAAGATACGACACAAGGTTGGACAAAATAAGAAAAATAATGTGACACAAAGAAAAAACAAGAAAGGTGCAAGTTGTTTGACTAGGCATGAAGCACTTTGGCAAACAACTAAAGAACGAATTTAAGAAACAAAATAAAGGGATATGTCCAAATTTTCCAAGCAAAATTAGACTAGAAAAACCAAGGAATTTCAAGGGATGGCTCTGATACCAATTGATACGCGTGGAATTGTGAATGGCAATAAAACTTGAAAATTCCAAGTGTGCAATTCATTGAATTCTTGACCAACTTTGATTCTTGAACCAAAGCAACCAAGATGTGGAATTGTTTGCCTTGAATTACACCTTTTTCGATGAAAACAATCCTATAGAGGGCTAAGACAAACCTTAAGGACCTTGATCAAAACAAGAAAGAAATAACTCTAAACTAGGGTTTTGGTTGCCCTGGAATCACTCTAATAAGACCGAGCGTAGTTCTTAAACAATTAAGAAATAAAAACAATCTCAATTAAGAGAAAACACTCAGTATTATTACTCAAAACTTATGAAAAAGCATAACACATTTTGGACCTATTTATAGGCTTACAAAAGTCACCTAAAAACATGCTAGAATAGTCTGGAAAACTAACTTAAGTTGAATCCTAACACAATAGGTAATTACCTAAGGATTACAACTTGTAAACTACTTAGGAAACTAAATAAAAAAGACTAAAGTTCTAAAAACAACAAAAGAAATCCATCCAAACATATGGGCCTTGTGCTGGTTCTCCATTTTAGATGACTTCAAGTTGTATATTGGGCTTGATCTCTTCTTGAAGACAAATTTGACCCATAACCAAAAAAATAGCCAACTTGTTTGAAACCCCTTGGCTCTTTTAAACCTTTTGGACTTAAGGACTTCTTTTAATGTGTGTTTGATCCAAAACCATTAGGCTAACTTGTGATCTATCTTTCAAGCCCAAAGTCCACTAACCAACTTGGACTTAACTTTGAGATCCATGAACCAATCTCTAAGACCCAAATTGAGTTCTTCAAATCCATTGCTAACCAAGCTTTCCAAACCTTAACACACACAATCCATCTTGATGAATCTAAAAACTCTTCTTGGACAGCTTCATTAATGATCAAATCACGCTTGAAGACTTGAGCATAAAATGAATCATGGCATCTTCCAGAATCAACAAGTAGACCGTATGACGATGCACCTTGATTCCAAGATGTGCACGTGTTTAAAATAAAAATGTGGGTTGTTTTAAAATTATGGAGAATGATGTCTGTATAACAACCTAAAGTGACGCCATGGAGTCACACTAGATGCTGCTTGTACTCTTATAATACTTACTCTTAATATATTAACATTTCTTACAAGAAATTTGGTATTTCGTTATAATGAATTCCCACTATTACACGTTAGTGTTACGCTTGGAAATATTTGTATCGAAACAAATGCATAGATGCACAGGTTTAAATAAACATGTTTTAGTTTTATAAAGAGTACTGGATTTTGCAATGTGTTTTAAAAGCATTAACAATCATGCCACTCATTCTCACATTCACAATTTTTTATTTTAGACATTTCCCCTATTGGCATAATGCCGGAAGTTGACTAGTTTGGAAGTAGTAAAAAGACTTCTTTTATTAGGTTCAGTATTTATTTTTTGTGTTTTTACTAAGTTCCAATATTTATTTTACTTTGACATTTTCAGACAATCGATTGTGTAATAATACAAAGTAGTTTTTTAAAGTTCCCTATTCAAATGGACAAAATGAAAGCGGTCTAAAGAGTACAGTCGCATCTAAAAAACAAATGAAGAGCTCGATGCTTCCGTTAATTTTGGGCATTTGGATTTGGGTGTCCTAGGGTTGACTATAATGCAATTGTTCTCCCATAAGGTTTATTGTTGATAGTAGAAGTAAATCAATCCAATCTAGTAATGTGATGGGTTTCTGCTAAAATTGGGCCATGATTATGAAAGCCCAAATTTTATTTCATTTCTATGGAGCCCATTATTATTATTTTTGAACAAATATATACTATTACATTGGGGAAGGTAATAGTGGGATTTCGAACCCCCAACATTTGGAGTAGAGTTATAAAACTCTAACCGTTTGACATTCTATTCGTTTCCCGCCCATTATTATTTAAACTCTAAATTCACATGGATATTAAATATCTTAACTCATCCATATTTGGTATTCTCAGTTTATAGCTAATTTGGTTAACTCCAACACAAATAAGTGAAAGGAGCCTATAAACAAAGCCATCTCGGCCCTCTTATTAAAACTACAAAAGACATGAGGTAGATAAAGACAGACCAGATGCTGCTGAGCTAAAGAATCCCCAAGGTTTATCCCTAAGGCAAATTTGATATGACGTGAAGTGATGTGATACGTTAAGGCAGAAAAAGTTTTGCTTGCACACTTGGAGCTCATGCAAGGTCAATGTGCAACTGAAATAGACACTTTAAGGCAACATGTTAGAAGTATCAACTTTTAATACACAAAGTCACGATCTTAATCCTAATCTAAGATGCCTTTTTTCTCTTTCTTCTATTGGGTATAAATACCTGAACCTGTTCTCAAACAAAAATGCTCCTGTTTCTAGCACATTAAGCCTTCTTTTTCTTGCTTGAACTAATTGCTGAATTAAGCATATGAGGCACTTTGGGGGGTTTTTTTCCCACATGTTTCTCACAATCTCTATGTTGTAGGTGACTTTTGGAACAAGATTGGACCGAGTGATCAAACCCAGTCCAGTTTCTGTCAGCACATTTATCATAATTACACAAAGTTTCTTTCAATTTCTCAAAAATACTGTATCAAGTTGCAAAATCATTCTCTGAATGTGAGGATGGCACTGAAACGAGAGAATAAGGGAACGGGGCAGGATGAGAAAACATTTTAGAGAAAGCAAGCTACACCTATGTACCCTCACGTATTAAACTTAGTGATGTACATGAGTTTCAGGTATAAAAATACAGTGGTCCTACATGTAAAACTGTAAACTAAAACAGTGCCTTGTGATCTTCATTTGCCTGTGTCAATCAGCATGAGATATCATGAAGATGTACGCAGATTGATAGAGTTTTTTTTTTTTTTTCTTGGTTACAGATAATTCATATTTAGTTCTTTCATATATTCTACATAACTAAAAATCAAAGGAAACGATTAACAAAGAACATACACACGTTGTGTATATTAATGTGCTTTCTTTTTTGTTAATCTTCGTTCTTTTACACATTGTGACCAAAACAATGTTTCGTAGTTATTTTTTGTAAGCTTTATATTGTATGTTGAATTACTAACTTAATTTTTTGTCGATTTATTTTATTTCCATTGAATATTCAGGTTTCTATATTTATTCGTATTGTATCAAAATACTCTTTCGTTAAAATTAATTCAGATAAAAAAAATGAGAAGTGTAGATAAGCATTAATCTCAGAATAGAATGTGTTTGAAATATCAAATTATCCTCATCCATAAAATAGGAAGGAAGTTTTAATGAAGATAAAATATGGGATTAGGACAGTGGAAACTGTAAAAAAAAAAATCGATAGGAAAAGATACTAATTTCAAAAAAATTATACGAGAAATAATTATGGTTATCTCACGCCTGTGGGAGGTGATTGTAATGACCCTCTTCTGTTTATATTAGAACCACGTCCCATCTATGCTCTTTTGCGTACACACCATCATTTGCCAGGATGTCTAGTCAGAGCTCAGTTTTCTTGGGAATCTGAATCTGAGCGTCAGAGAGAACGAAATTGAATTGAATGTTCCATCCAAGCAAGCAAAGCAAAGCTACAGCATTGGGAAGCTTGTGAGCTATTTGATCATTGACGAAACAGCAAGTAAAACAGAGAATACAGACGACTTGGCATTCAGCAACACTTTTCCTAGCTTCTCGTGAGCACAATATTTTATTTTTGAACCCATAAACATACAATAGATGTTTAACTCCATTTGGATTTTTTTTTTATAAACTATAATTATCGGTATCCATTCAACAGTGTGCGACTAATCCTGCTTAAATTGGGTGGGTCGGGCTCCTTATAAAAGAAAACTCTCCCAGTATTATTCTTTCCATTTCTATTAGTTTTGAACCCGCGACCTTATAGTTAAAGAATGCAAGCTCCTTCTACTTGCGCCAAACATCTATTGGTTAATTCGATTTGGACGTTATTTGAAATTTTAAGAACTTGACTATCTTTCCTCAAAAAAAAAAAAAAAAAAAAGAACTTGACTATCTATCCCTTGATGAGACATGTGGTCTGCTTGCTATGAATGGATGGGATATATTTATAATTGTATTTTTTTAGTGAAAATTAATCACAATGATCATTAGTTTGAGCAACTTGGAAGTAGATGTGGCCAGCATGTCTCTGAGAAAAGCGAATAAATGGTATTTTCTAAAAGATGATAAGTTAAGGACTGCTTACTTTTGATAGTGAACAATTTTTTTTCCAAACAATCAAAAAAAGAACAATTTTTATCAATTAATAAGAGTGGGGTACAAGGATATGGATTTACAACGCTAAAATGATTCTCATGTTAGAATATGCTATTCTGACCAGGTATTACGGCAAAAACATGAAATCTTAAAGAAAATGATAAGCTTTTATTAGTATTTACTAGTTTTCTATAAAAATTTAATATTTCTTTCTGATATTTATAGTAACGAAGTCAATATAGCCCTTTCATGTGAGGAATAACTGTTTAGTAGTGCAAGCTATTTTTCCCTTTAATTTTTTAGATGGGAAAGGAGGGAGGAAGAAGTAAAAAAAGGTAAGGGAAACAAAATCAAAAGTTTTAATCTAAGACCTGGACTGGAAGTGGTACTCTTGACCACTGCTTGGCTAGATTGGACTCATTATTAAAATCGTATTGATTTGTGATATTTGGAGGGGGAAAAAAATGGCCTCTGCCTCTCCTGTGAAGACCATCATCAATGTTGTCTCATTAGCAGCACGTGAACAACTAGAGGAGCCATGAATCGGTTGTTTAAAAAAACATTTTACTTTTTAAATTTATTTGATTATTTTAATGTATCTAAAAATGTATACAAATTTGATTTGTTTATCTTTCAAACCAAACTTAAACAAGTTTCTACTAAGTTGAGTTTAAATGTAAACTATTTATATATAATTTTAAATATTATGGTTATCAAGTTGACTGTAAATGAAATTTAAAAAATTAGTGAACATTAAATCTTGTTCATGTTTGTCTTAACTGGTTGACAAATTAATTTCGAATGAACTTTTATCAAGCACAACTCGATTCCAATATAGAACAGCTTAATTTATCATCCAAACCTAGCCTCGTCCTAGAAAATGCAATTCTGCAAATTAGTTTCCAAAAATCATGTTTTATGAGATTGTGCCAATATAGTCCATAACACCATCATCTTATGACAAGACTACTCCCACTTGTCAAACTCATGGCTTTCAGCCCATCTTACTCTCTGAAGCTCTCTTTTCTGCGAAGGAGGACAAGCAGGATATAGGATATCACCTTTCTCAGCCTTTCTGGTATAGTCCATTTGGTTAACTCCTCATTGTTTCAACAACAAAAAGACTCATGGGAATTAATCAAATCCAGAGCACAAAGTCTACACTACAGAACCATTCGATCCATAACAAGACCAAACGAATCAAGAACTGAAGTTCAGCAAATATATCTTGGGGACCACCTCTAGAAGGATGGGTAAAACTCAACACGGACGGGGCAGGAAATATTTGCATTGGATCAGCTGGTCTTTTTCGTGACTCTACAGGAACATTTTTAGGAGCATATTGTAAAAACCATGGAGAAGGACAAATAACCTAGCAGAACTTTTAGCTATTCATAAGGGAATGCACATTACTAGCAACAAGGGGTTCTCAAAATTAATAATAGAAACTGATTCGCACCTCATTTTTTCTGAGATATGCAACAGAACTCAGAACAGACACAAAGCAATGCGAATGCCGATACAGGATTGCCGAGACTTCTTTCGCTCTTTCCTGAACATCCGTATGCAATTTATACATCGTGAAGGAAACAGCGCAGCGGATTGTCTACCCAAATATGCCTACCATCCGGGGCTTTTTCAAGAAAATAAGTTTTGTCATTGATGAGTGATAAATTTGTCAATATTATAATACATCTTATTAAGTATTTTTGGTGGATTTTTTTAGCATAATTATAATAATTTTGACTTCAAACTACTTATTTTCTAACAAATTAGTGTTTTTTTTTTCTAAAATTAGGATTTTGAGACAGAATTGTTATTTTGAGCTATTTAATGCGCAATTTTTGTATGCTTTTGCATATTCATCATACTTAGTCTCAATTTGGATAAATTGATGTCAAAGTAGATGAAAAACAAAAGAAGATTTAAGTGATTAAATTGATGGAATTCTTGAAGAATAATTGAAAAATAAATTGTGCAAATATTTATGTATTTACAAGTTGAAAAATAACTTGTAGAATCTTGTTGTATAAATAGAAGTAATTTGTAACTAGTTTCGGAGAGGTTAGCTTGAGTAGTTTAAGAGAATTAATAGAGCTCTCTTCCAATCTCAATAGAATAGTGAGGATTATTGTACAAAAACTCTTGTAGTTCAAATTTTGGAAGGAGAAATAAATTTGAAGTCCTGTTCAATCATTGAACGAGTATTCCTCAACTCTATTTCTTTACTTTCATTGTTGATTATGAATTCTTGCATTGAAATTGAATTTTTAGTTGTTTCATTAACTACGTTGAACTAAAAGTTTTATCTAGAATATATATGAAACTAGAACTCAAAAGCATGACTTAATCATTCTTAACTTGGTAAGCTTGTCGTTGTTTGTTTACTTGTTCAAGTTTTAACACTTGTTTTTGCATGGCCAACATAAACAAATCATCTAGTTGTTACTTGACATTGAAATGCATTTAACAATGGATAATGAACAAGTGATGCCTAAGTTGTTAATATAGAGAAAATGAAAGCTTAGTTGATTTAATACAATTCATTTTTCATAAGATTTCATTATGAGAATAGTTGAAATCTTGTCATTTCATAGTGAGAACTAGTTATGGCTATTATGAAATTGGATTCCTAACAAAACAAGGTAAAACTTAGCAAAGTCATTCTTGCAACTAATGATTCATTAGTAAATTCTATGTTTTAGATTCTTTGTAATTGAATTCTTACAAGTGTTTTATCATTTATCTATTCTATTGTTACCAATCTATCCATCATCATTCTCAATTTATGTTTGTTTAGATAATAGAGTTAGCTATAAAGCTCTAGTCTTTGCATTTATTTGATTCCTCATGAAAAACGATACCTAATACTCCAAAGTACTTCAATTGATTCGTATACTTGCGGATAAAACGGGAGATTAGATTTATTACTTGAATAGTGTGTGTGTTTTGCTCATTATTTTTTATACCAAATCTACACCACTTGAATCATTTTCCCGCTTTTCTACAGGAGATATTAAAACAGGATCAGAATGGTGCTAAAACCCAAAGAAAAGGAAGAAGGGAATTGCTAAACCAGTATATGAATATTAAGTAGTAAAGTGGAATGAGTGTGTCGTGATATATAAGCAGGTTTTCAGGTCTGACTACTGTGTGGTAATGTATGTCTATGATAAGAGTGAGTAATTATGCTAATATGTGTGATATGTGCGAGTGGCACGGCTAAGAAAGAATGAGCTAGGAATGAAGTTGATGCATGTTTAAGATGTACTGCTATGTTTATATAATGAATCTGGCATATTTACTTAAAAAAAAA
Organism: Mitragyna speciosa; assembly: GCA_024721245.1. NCBI lineage: Eukaryota > Viridiplantae > Streptophyta > Magnoliopsida > Gentianales > Rubiaceae > Mitragyna > Mitragyna speciosa. The sequence goes on from CM045560.1 coordinate 11,284,190, forward strand.
AATGACAAGACTACTCAATTTTGAACGAACTCTATTTGGGAGTGCCAGTTATTGCTACAGATTTTAATTAGTACAGTGGCAATATTTGTTCTAAGTTCTTAAAGAATTTATTTTAAATTGTTAGAAATATTTATTCTAAATTATTTGGTCAAATTTGATCTTTTACAGTTCACCTCCTATGCGTTGAATCTCACAATACTAACTACAAAAACTTTTTTTTTTTTCCTGCCTCAAAAGAACACCAAAGCAATTGATTTTCTATTACTCTGGTCAAATGAATCCCCTGCCTCAATTGTTTCTTCTAAACATATTTCCAAAACTATCTTGTTTTGATTTTTGCTCATGACCCCAAACTGAAGCATAAAATTGTTCCATTAAAATTTTCTGCTCTACTCTAGATTGGCCGTGGATACTCCGCGCAGGACATTATTGTTTTCATAGATAATAATTGCATCCCCGGGACGCATAGTTGCACTTTGCCCCTCCAACTTTTTAGATATGCAGTTTGCCATCGATTGTTCTTAGACAAAAATGTCATCATAGGGTGGATTTCTTTTTGTTGTTATTCATCTAACATTCTTTGTTCATTTCTTTTTCTTTTCTTATCTTTCCTTTCCGTTGTTCCTTTCTTTTTGTTCTTCAGTAAAGCTTCCCCATCTTACAAAATTTACGTTAGGTTTTAATATTTTTATTCATTTTCTTTCTCTTTTCTTATGTTTTTTCATTTTTGTATTCTTTCATTTTTGTTCTTCATTAAAGTTCCCCATCTCAATAAATTTATGTTAAATTTTTGTATCAAAATTGACGTTTCTTTACCTTTACCTCTAATATATTATACTTTTGTTTCTAGTATTCAATTTTGTCTCTTTCACTTTTCTCATATATTTTATTAAAAAATAGTTTGTGATACTTCATTCAATATCGAAGTGTGTAAAGGCAGAATCACAGATAGACTTGTAATCATCCAAATAATTTAAGGAGATATAACATGTAAGCTTTGTTAGATTTTGAATTTTTTTTTTTGAGAAGTGAGAAAATCCCAAAAAAAAGTGAATAAGTGACGAGTCAAGTAGTGGTTAACGAATTTGGTAAAGAAAAATGGTATGAAGAGACATGGGAGGGAATTACTAAAAAAAGAAAAAGCAAAAAGAATGAAAAAGAAAAGAAAAGAAAGAAAAATGAATTGGAATATAAATTAAAATATATATTTTGAGGTTATTTTGATCTAGAAATGCAGAACATGAAATAAAATATTTATTTTTTTGAATCAAAATAAAATGTTTATTTAAAAAGTTGAGAAAGGTAAGTATAACTCTTTCTTTCAGTTTAGTAGGTTGTATCCTAATCCCTTTCCCCGAATTGTCAAAAAAACATAAAGTCCCACATCGGACGAGTTGGTTGTTAGGGTCTAGTACTTAAACTCTTGTGGCCTCTCTAAAAGTTACCATGGCTTTTGAAGAGGTTTGTGGGGGTAAAGTTTAGGTTTCTTTTCCCATTCCTCCTTTCAGTTTGGGTAGAGTAGGTTGTATCCCAATCCCTTTTTCCGAATTGTCAAAAAAACATAAAGTCTCACATCGGACGAGTTGGTTGTTAGGGTTTAGTACTTAAGCTCCTGTGGCCTTTCTAAAAGTTACAATGGCTTTTGGAGAGGTTTGTGGGGTAAAGTTTAGATTTCATTTCCCATTCCTCCTTTCAGTTTTGGTAGAGTAGGTTGTATCCCAATCCCTTTTTTCGAATTGTTAAAAAAACATAAAGTCTCACATCAGACGAGTTTGTTGGTAGGGTCTAGTACTTAAGCTCCTGTGGCCTCTCTAAAAGTTACCATGGCTTTTGGAGAAGTTTGTGGGGTAAAGTTTAGGTTTCTTTTCTCATTCCTCCTTTCAGTTTGGATAGAGTAGGTTGTATCCCAATCCCTTTCTCCGAATTGTCCAAAAAAAGGTAAGTATAACTCTTTTAAAAGTTCATGGGAGTTTAGTTCACTAAATTGGATGACCGTACCAATGACTCTCGTCACTGCAATCATTTCAGCCTAGGATAATTCAATGAATCTGCCTTTTGAAAAAACAAAACAAAATGATAGGACTAGTCCATGATTTTAACTATGATATGGTGGTCTAAATAAATTCCATAATATCACTTCTTTATATCAATGTCAGTAGGTTGTTACCCTTTTTTAAACCACTCGATTCGCAAGTTAGACTGAAGATAGGTTCACATAAGAATATTTTTGAAAAGCATGTGGTAGCTATTGGGCTATACCATAGATACATAAGGTGAGCATGCCTATTGTTCTCATAGTATAGTATATGTAAATACCCAGTGTCGTTTCTCAGAGACTATGCGAGTACTAGTAATAGCATTCTTTTTATTATTTAATCTACCAATATGAGAGATGAAAGTAATTGAAATCATACTAACTATTAAAACTAAATAGTTAGTTTAAATTGACTATTCTTTCTCAAATAATATAATTCATATTGTTGCGCCCTAAAAAATCGTGGGGTAAAAAGGTACTAGTGGGGTCGTGACTGTCGCGTCTTGAAAAGACGGTCTAGTCTAATGATCCTTTTTGAAAAACAAGTTTTTTGGAAAAACCGTGTGTGTGTGAGAAAAATCAAATTTTATTAAAAAAAGTGTATTTTAAGAAAAATGGCACTTTAAAAGAAAATAAGGCCGGAACTAAAAGTGCGACAGGTTTGGCCAAATAACTTTTGAAAAAGGATTTTATTTGAAAAATAGAGTAGCCACTTGGTACTAAGTTAGGGTGTACCAAGTCACCCAAAAAACCGTTTAACAAAATAAAAATAAAAATTTTAGAAAAATATTTTAAAACCCTTTTTCGACTATGGTCTACGAAAAACGAGAGAACAAGGTCCGGGAGTCACATTTGAAGAAAGGGAAGGCAAAGGCTTACGCTTAAGGCACCCTTTCAATCTAGCCGAGACTAGTTGCGAGGTTTAATCAAAATTTCCTGAATTAACCCTGGATTCTATCGCGTTCTGATGTGTTTAAATGAATGCAAATCTTAAGTCTAAATGTGAGTATCGGGAGGGTCGGCATGTTCCGTCGAGGTTTGGTTGGAATTATCGCATTAATTGCGAAACCCGAGTCGAGACCTCGAGGGAGTCACGAGTTTTTATGCAAAATGAAATGCAAAAAGAAAAGAAAATAATAATATATAGTAAGTGTAAAAAGAAGGTGGGTATGCAACATGACGGGTACGGGGGACTATTAACTCGTGACTAAATGTTTCTACTCACGAAGGGGGAATGGCCTGTACGCCACCGCTTCCCACGTGAGTAGACGACTATTTCTAGTTGAATCACACAAATGTCTTAATTTCTAAGTGAGATGCAACCTAAATGTCATGTATTTTAAAAATGTGTCAAAATAATAATAATAGTAATAATAATAGTAATAATAAAATCATGCCAAGTGGAAAGAAAAACTAAAAGTGTGTGAAATGAGATGTAAAATGCACACAAGTACACCTAACACTAAAATACCCTAAGGGTCTAGCGTTGAACTAGCCCGTTTTAAAAATCCCATTAGCGTTGGACTAGCGGGAAACGAATGAAGCCACAACTAGCGTTGGACTAGTGTGGTGACGGAATAACATAAAACATGAATTTACATAGTAAAGCATGAATTAAAAGCAAATTAAACATATAAAAAACATATAAGATCACATAGGAGCACATAACACAAGCATAATATTTTAGATGCAAAAATCCTAAGGAAAGCGGTAAATGAAATAAACACATAAGCACGCAAAAGCAAAATAAACCCTACCTATTACACTGGGGGGGCTTGATTTACAATTTAAGGGAGAAAAAAAATGTCCTATCTATTACACTTTCTATCTAGATACAAAAATTTTACTAAAATATGAGAAAAATAATCTAATTATTACATTGACTAGCTAAATACAAAGATATTACATTTTTTCGTCAAAATAATAAAAATTTAAAATTAAATAACACAAAATAAATAAATACGCAAAAAGTGCATCAAATAAGAAATGCATAAAATATCACATTAGAGCACGTTGGAGCACATAAAGGAAAAATAATGAGAGATCGGGATACCTCTTTGAAGACCCGGTACCGATGCTTAAAAATAAATACACACGTTAAGGTACCACCATTTAAAATAATAAAAAGTAAAATACCCAACACTAACAAGTTGGGGAAATGTAAATTATAGCAAATTAGGGAGGCAAAAATAGAAGTAGAGCAAATTAAAGGCCAAAATAGTAAATTTCAGCAATTTAAAGGGCATAAATACAATTTCCAGCAATTAATGGTGATCTAAAACTGAAATTCTAACAAGTCTTAAGGGCTAATGAAAATTCCTGCAACTAATGAGGGGTCCAAAACAAATTCCAAAAATATGTGGGGGATAAAACACAATTTTCAGCAGCAATGGAGGACTAAATTGTAAAATACAACAAGTTTTAAGAGTTAGTTTAAAATTCCAGCAAAGCTTAATGACCTAGAATGAAATTCCAGCAAGTTTAAGGGACTTAAAAAAAATTCCAGCAAACATAAAGTTTCAAAAATGAAATTCCAGCAAGTCTAAAGACTTTTAGGATAAAATTCCAGCAACATGGGACTAAAAAAAAATGAATTTTCGGCAACTTAAACAAACCAAAAGTGAATTCCCAACAATTTAAAGGGATCAAAACTGAATTTTCAGCAATGTTTGCAGGGGCAAAATATAAATTACAGCAAGCTTGTGGGGGAAATGAAAATTTCTGTAATTAATTAAGGACCTAATTGAAATCAAGTGAAACTAAAGGCTTCAATCTACGAATAGCAGGGACTAAATTGCATGTCATAAAATAGTTCTTGGGGTGGGCCAATTAATAATACTTAAAAAGTTAAAGACCCAAATGTGAATATCAACTTCAATCAAATGTTAAAGAAACTAAACTAAATTAACTCCTACCGACTGGACCAAAGCTTTTTTTATTGATTACCAAAATATTCAATCTAGAAGGAATAAGTCAAACCAAATAGTGACCAATTATTAACTCAGCAAATAAGTTATATTAAACAGAGATCATACATCAGATCCCTTCCATCCCTCCCTCAATATCGTGATTAAGAGCCATCCCCACCAGAATCCTTTTCTCTAGAATCATGCAGTAGAATACAAACACTGAAATCAAATTGCATCCAATTCAAATCAATCTCCCAAAACCGGTCAACAAAGATTCTACAATTCCTTCAAGACTCTAGTTTTCAAATCACCAAATACACCCCGAATTCCTAAACCCATAAACATACGGCCTTCTCATAATTCAAATTCAACACAAACCCATTCAGATCCAAGAAAATTTTGTTGATTTAAAAGCCATTAAAAGGGATTTTGAAGAGGATTGAAGGATTTTATCCAAGCTGGCAACAGCTTGGAGGGTGGTTGAGGTGACTGATGTGTGGCTTCTGCAGGTAGTGGTGCAGGGGAGATGAGGGAGGTGAATTTAGTGACTGCTGGGGGGTGTTAGTGGTTCGGTGGTGAGGCCATGGGTGGTCACGGGAGGCTGTTGAATCGGTTGTAGTATCTGTACAGGTGGTATTAGTAATTTGGTGGCAATTGGGTGATGATTGGTGGTGTTTTTGAGACTAATTTTCGGTGGCCTTAAAGTGAAATTTGGGACTGTTTCTTTTCTTTTGCAGGTTGATGGAGCTGTGGAATGGTTATGTTGTGATTCTTGGGGCATGATTCTGGTTGATTCTGGTTGTGTGGTGGAGTGGGAAATGATGGCTAGCCATGGCTCCTGGTGGTTAAGGGTGGAGGTTAAGTAATTGGAGGCTGTGACAGTTGTTGGTAGTGATTGACGGTGGAAAGCTAATGATGGTGTTGTCGGGACTGAGGTTTGAGGGCTGGACTGATGGAAGGCATAACTGGGTTTTGGTGATATTTTTTTTTTTTTTTTGTGCTAACTTGGGTGATTTTGGCTGAGACAAGGCGTCAGCCCTGAGACTAATTGGATGGTTGTTAATGGTGGAGAAAAAATGGTGAGGGCATGATTTTGATTGTATCTGTGGCGAATGGACCCAGGGAAGCATGGTTTTGTGGGTAGAACGGTGATGAGGGTGTGGCTTTGTGTGTATTGTGTGCAGATCATCGGTGAAGAAGATGAAGCAAGAAGAGAAAATATGGACCCAGAAATATGAATATAAACCCAGAAATACGAGCATAAACCCAGAATTACAGAAGGCAAAATCCAAAGAAAAACTCAACTAAAATCTTAGCAAATAAAGATATTTAGTTAAATCCACATAGAAAAATAGAAAGAAAATCAATCAGAACAAAAGGAAAAGCAACTAAGAACTTACCTTTTGGGATTTGAAGACCAGATGAACAGTATCACGTTTTTGGAGAAGACGGTTGAATGTGTGTTTTTTGGTGTTTTCGTGTGTGTTTTTAATCTAAAAAATCATAAAAGCAAAAGTGTTTTAGGGTTTTCCTTCTTTTTTTTTTCCTCCTTTTTTTTTTGCTGATTAGGGAGAGTATTTATAGGTCACTTGTCTTGTTGGCCAAGGATGCTGTAAAATAACGAGAATGCTACCGGTATTAAAAAATGTTAATTTTATTAAAAAAATATATTTTTAAACTTACAATTAAAATTAATACAAGAAATATCACAGCGATCTCTAAATTTTCAAAAATAATTCACAATAGATTTCAAAAATAAAAACTAGAGCTCAAAAACTGATAGAAACGCGCTCCGGGTGTAAAATGACGATTTTGTCCTGAGACAATGAAAATACACAAAAAAAAATAGCTATTAACTTCAGAAAATTATCAAAAAATTAAAATAAGCTTAAAACATTAGAAAATGCCTTTTTGACTCAAAATTTGGTGAAAAATGAATTTAAACTGTAAAATGACGATTTTGCCCTTGGACAATGAAAATTTACAGAAAAATAGTTATTGTCCTCAAAAAATTATCAAAAATTACAAATAATTTTAAAACATTAGAAAATGCATTTTTGACTCAAAATTTGGTGAAAAATGAATTTAAACAGTAAAATGACGATTTTACCCTTGGACAATGAAAATTCACATAAAAAATAGTAATCATCTCTGAAAAATCAAAGAAATAAAAAAAAACATGCTTAAAGATTTAGAAAAATAAATTTGGAACTAAAAATGAGCTAAAATGGTATTCGCGGGGCGAAATTACCATTTTGCCCTCGTGATAGTAAAAATATAAAGAATACTAATTAAGTCCAGAAAATTATAAAAAATTAATAAATTCACATAACAGTAAAAATATGAATTTAAAGCCCCCAAAAGCTGATAAAAAAATTTACAGATAAAATTACTATTTTGCCTCCCCTGATTTATTAAAAAATTAAAATTTGTCCCAAAAAATGCAAACATGCCCTTCCCGTGTTTGAAAATAAATGGTGTGTCAAAATTTGGTGTCTACACATATCTTCTCGGTTGTTTAATTAGAATCTCTTCTCAATTCAAACCACTAAAAAATATAATTTCTAATCAATGGATTTTATCATTGTGGTTAGATTTGAATCTAACCAGGAACACTTATGTGGTTCAATCTCTAGTAATCCGTTCAAGTTTCGTTATTCATGAAGTGATCTAATCACATGAGAAATTTCTCAATCTATCCATGAAATCAACAATTGAATTAAGGAAGCCGGCAAATTCGCAATCCAGACACAATATAATTCATGAATAAATCTAAGAATAAAATGGATGTTTCATTAATCAAAATATATAATCAATATCACATGGGTCTAGGGTTCATCCCATCTAGATCAAAGCAACTTAGTTCATACTGTTACAAGATAAATTTCAACAATAAACAAGAAAAGATAAAAAAAGACTCATTCTCATGCAACTCTTTGATCTTCTCTTGAGTGTAGTTGAATCCACTTCTTGATCCCCTTGAAAAGCCCTTCAAGTTGCTTCTCTTCAATCCTCACTTTTCTCCTCTCTTTTGACTCTCTAGGATGTGTCTGTAAGGTATAAGGTGTGTTTCTGGGGTTAAAACTCCCTATTTAAGTGTTCTAGATCCTCTTAAATACCAAAGAGACATCTTGTGTAAGACCCTTAAAAGATAGACCAAATTGTGTAAATTTACGCTACTTGTTACTAAAAAAACTATGAAGTCCAATGCACAAGCTGTGCCCATGATTGGCCGAGCTGTAGCTATTATCCATGAGCCACATCTCACTCTCTGCCTACAAGCCATGGCTATAACCATGGTTTGAGCTGTGATCATGTCTTTTTATTGTATTTTCACTTCAATTGCCTCGTACTTTGCTCTATAATTTGGCATATTCTGAACTTTATTCGCCTATTATCATCAAATCAACCTTCTAAATGTGTTGCATGAAATTCCAAGTCACTGAATTCAAGGACGAGCTATCAAAACCCTACAAAACAAGACAATGAACACAAGTAAATCTCACAATACATTATTTAACTATAAAATACAAAAATGAGAAGAAATAACAAGTAAACCAACAGAAAACTAATGAAAAATACTAAAATCCTAACCTAAATACAACTAAAAACCAAAAAACTTTGGCAATTATTAAATTCTCCCACACTTAAGTCATTACTTGTTCTCAAGCAACGAAACAATACAACTCAAAGCAATAGCTTAACCAAAATAAAAGTAACACATGGCAACAAAGTAAAACCATCACGCAATTATTCATTTTTATTTCAAATACTGATCATATTTAGTAAAGGAAAAGTAATTATACATTAATTTCACTAGTTTAATTCTATTTTTCTACTCTATTCAAAAAGTCATAAGCAAGCAAATCCTATAGCTAATAAGTACAGCTGTATGCTTATGATTTATTGACTTTACTACAAGAAATTAAGCCTTTACCTACACACATTATGTGTGGGTAAAAAGACCTTATGTGTATACAAATGTCTTTACCTACACATAAAATAAATGTTAGCAAATGTCTCTATTGTCATGTGGAGAAGAGTTTTTACCTGCACATATATTTATGTGTGGGTAAAAGTAACATCTATACCTACACATATATGTGTTGATAAATGTATACAGTATGTGTGGATAATTTGGTTGCCGATTGTGAGATGATGACATGGACGATAATGTGGACGACGACGTGGATGCTGACAAAGCATCCATGCTGGCAGATTGTGTATGACATGTGTCTACGTGGCATATGATGTGGCATAGACGTGGCATGTGAGGTGGCAAGCCATTTTATGTGTAGATAACGTTGGATCATATGTGTGGGTAAAAGGCTACAATGTGTGGGTAAAAGAATAGTATATGTGGGTAAAAGGAGTGCAATGTGTGGGTAAAAGGTACAGAATGTATGGGTAAAAATTACAGAATGTGTGGGTAAAAGCTTCATAATTGTGGGTAAATTTCACACTTATATTAATAGATAGTTCATATGCGTGGGTAAAAGTTTCTTATATGTGTAGATAAAATTTGTTATATTTATAAGTAACACATTTGTATGTGTGGATATAGCTTCTTGTATGTGTAGGTAAAGATTCCTGCATGTGTGGGTAAAAATTCCTATATGTGTGGATTAAGTTTGCGTATGTTAATGTAATCCTACCTGTATATGTGGCTAAAAGTATATGTATGTGTAGGTAAACAATACCTATATGCAATTGAAATTTATATTACACATCATATATAATAAACCACAATAACTAAACAAACAAACAATGTCAATAACATCATTCAAACACCAATATCCAACATTCAAGCATCAAAACAATGTCAATAACACCATTCAAACGTCAAAATCAAACATCCAAAAGAATCACAAAGTATAGCTTATTAAGCTACAATATGAGTATCATAAGTACATAAAAAAGTCAAAAAACATCATCATGATTAGAATTAGCATCAATAAAGTCATTACTACTATTGTGAGAACGAGAGTGATCAGAATGGTGAGAGCCTGGGTCAATGTCTCCTGTGATGGGATGAGATAATCCTGAGCCGTAATCTGATGGCACATGGGGTACAGGTGGAGGAAGAATAATGTTCTTTGCAACCAACATATGTTGCATATCCTGAACTGTGCCCTCAAGCTCGACAACTCAATTCAGCAGCTGAGTGTACGTGGGACACCCCAAAACTCCACTGCTACCTGTGGTCCTAAAAGTGCTAGGTGGCCGTCCCCAACCAAACAAACAACTGAATGTCGTCCGATGATCCTCTCTAATATCTCTTTGTCAGTCATCTGCTCAAGGGAGTTATCCCTCCTCAACTTCATCATTTCTTTCTGTTGAATAAATAACAAACATTGGATTGTATAGATAATGCTTTAAAGCTACACATAAAAAGTAATTAATTGAAGAAAAAATTAACTTACATATGTAGCAGCTGCCTGTGGAGAAGTCCAACATCGCTCGGAATGCCAATGTCTATGCGCCAAGTCTCAATTTGGCCAGTAGGAGCAACCAAATCAACTCCTCAGGCAACATGATTGCGCGCTGTACTCTTGCAGCCATTTCTAAATTTCCATTTCCGTTTGCCATGAGCTTTGGTATTTCTCCTTGACCGTTCCTTAGAAAAACACAAAAAATAAATTTTTATTGCAATGTTAATCGAGAAAATAGATAACAAAACAGAAATCTTATATATTACAAACACAATGAAAAGAAACATTCTTTTGAGGACCGACAAACAACATGTCAATGGGGTTAATTGTAGACTTTCTCTATTCTAAGAGAACCACAAGTTAGCAACATAAAAGCTAAGTTTACATATGTAGGATAAGCAACACAAAAATGAATTATTCATTACATAATATTTGCATGAAAAGAATAAAAGGAACACAGTTTACCATCAGACAAATAACATTTAAAGCAACCTAAAATCAATACACGTTCATTGAAATTGCACAATTAGGCAATAACTCCCAAACAATAGATACAATTTATATGATGTCCATGTCATGGAGAATGAGTTTCGAAGAACATTAGGTAAAGAGCTTAAAATTGATCAGTTGAAAAATATTAAAGGACAAAAGATCAAGATGAAGGTGTATAGACAGAAACAATTCTTCTTCATTACCACAATCTTCTTTACTCTTTATGCCTCTATTGGATGACAAGTCGTCAGCCCTATCTTCAAAGGAAGCAAAGGCAAACAATTTGAACACCACACTTTTTTCTAATCAATCCATAAACAGCATCCACAAGTAATAACTTTCCCTAGTCTTGATTATGAGTTTTAGACTCAAGAAAACACCATCATTAATTCTGCTATTAGTAGAACATAATGGAAGCAAGGCAATCACCATAAGCAACTTCCTCACATGAATAGAACACTATGGGTCGTTTCAGTGATAATAGAAAATATCACTGAGTTGAATAGCTTTCCCAAGATCTCGCACCCGCAATCCTAATATGAAATACAATGTTGAATGATACATTCTTGAAAAGACACGCAGCTATGCTGGACAAAGAAAAGTATGTAACAATAATGTGAAAACAAAGAAGCCTCACACATTAAAATCAACAAATGGGTTCAAGTATCAGTTTCTCTTGAGTGAACGAAGTAACATAAAATGATGTTTCCATGCAATAATCTTCTGATTTTAACTTGAAAGAGGAAGTTCCAGGCTAACTTTCCATGCAAATATTCATTTTTGTCTATAAGTATTAAATATTTGAATTGATTTTAGAACTTGCAGGTTTACTTTTCATATTTTTTATGTCAGATACATATGTACTTATGTAAAACGGTTGTAGTTTTAAATCCACACTAAAGCTTAACTTAGTACTTAAGAAAGTGCTTTCTCATACTAAAATCACTTGGTCTAAGTGCACTTAATGTAAAACTAAAATTTTTGTGCTAAATTGCAATTACACAAAAATTAAGAACAAAAAAGTTTCTATCCCAAGAGAAACATTTACTAATAAGATTCATAAATTATATAACAGCAAAATAGAAATTCTTAGTCTTTAAGTTTTATAGAGTTCACTTGAAATAGCACTTGAAGAATTTGTTCTTACCATGTATTCCAATCCATTTAAATTAGTCTGGTAAGGCCAGTAATCTCTAGTAGCATTAAACAATTGACTTTTCATGTAATGTACTAAATTGACTTTTCCATATAATTCACTGTATTCTTCACACACACGCGCGAAATGTATTAAATCTTTCTTTTGAAGTTTTGATAGATAGAGCAAGTTCCCAAATAATGGTAAAAAAGAAAAAACAATGAGAGAAGAAGGTAAAGATAGGGTACAAAACTCTTTCCTTTAACTAACTTTTCAGCAAGAAATCATTCGCTTCCTAATACTACCAAACATTTCCTAAAACATCTATAGATACATGATAGGATAGGATCTCACCATCATAAATTTTAAACATGAAATTTTGAGCATGTTAAGGAGTAGTGTATTATGCCTAAAAACTTCCAATCAACAATGACAAGCATGCATGAATATTCCAGCTAGCTAATTGGTAGGAATTAGAATACATGCCCAATGCCAATTCAAATCCAGTTCACCAAACTATTTACCATGGTATGAAATAGTAAAAAGTCATCAAATATATGTAATATGTAAATTACCTTATATGTACTATTGGTCCAAAGGTCACAGAGATAGTCCAATCCTCTTGGCTAACTTCTTCAGGGCACTTACTCTTTGCCAAAACAGGATCTTCTTCCCTGCCAACCTCTTTGAAGTGTGCATGCAGCTTATATTTATGGCCTCTCCAAGCTCTTTACATTTGCTTGTCGATGCATTTTCAAACATCCGCATCCACAACATTAATATTGAAAAGTGTCTAAATCACCAAAAGGAAAGAAATATTACAAATGTGGTCTTTCAATGCTACTCTAGTCATAAAATTATCATTTATGATGTTTAAAATTTTATCAAATTTGGAAAACATTAAAAAATGCTTACTTCAAGCTTGTTGCGAAGTGGTCCTCTAACTTTAGATGGAATGAGTCTCCAGTCCTTATATCGTAAGTTGCAATGCTTACGAACAATATACCCGATCTCATTGTTGAAAAATTCAGCGTTGCTGTAGATTACTTGCATCAATGCAAAGTCAAACTCTATCGTCAATCTGTCCTTTGCATTTTTCATTGCTTTGCGAGCTCCATGACCACAAGTAATGCCACGTTTGGAAGAACTTTTTTGTGTATTGACAATGTCAACTTGTGGCTCCATTGATGCAGATAGATCTACAAACGAAATACAAACAAGATAACACATTATCCATTTGAAAAATAGTATTAATCCTAAAAGCAATATGTTAACATGTTTTATGATTAACTAACCAACTTGTGGCCCCTCAAATATACTTGCATCTGTAAATGAAGTAGAAACAAGTTAAATAACAAATAATTTAAAAACAAACTAAGATAAATTAATACTTTTATAATTAACTAACCAGTTTGTGGCTATACCAATAGAGGGGACTCTATAAGTAAAGTGAGAACAAGTTAAATAACAATTAACTTAAACAAAAAACCAAGATAAATTAATGCTTTTCTAATCAACTAACTAGCTTGTGACTCTATTAATGGAGGGGACTCTGTAAGTAAAGTAGGAACAAGTTAAATAACGATTAACTTAAACACAAAACGAAGATAAATTAATGCTTTTATAATCAACTAACCGGCTTGTGGCTCTACCAATGGAGGGGACTCTGTAAGTAAAGTAGAAACAAGTTAAATAACAATTAACTTAAATAAAAAATCACGACAAATTAATGCTTTTATAATTAACTAACCAGCTTGTGGCTCTACCAATGGAGGGGACTCTGTAAATAAAGCAGGAACAGGTTAAGTAACAAATAATTTAAAAACATAATAAATATTAAAACAAAATAATTGTATTTGTACACCCTCTTATATAATGGATTAAAGCAATCTTCTATGTGGAGTAACTAACCAAGCTCGTGGCTCGACGAATAGAGTTGAGTTTGTCAATGAAATATGCATAAATTAGATAGCAAACAATTTAACAATATTGCTAGGTGGATATAAACAAAACATGTTATATTAATACTTTTATGATTTGCTAACCAGATTGTGGCTCCATTAATGGATGCTAGTTGTAAAAAAGGTAGGAACAAGTTAATTTATATATAGCATCTACCTCTAAGAATATTTTTTATTAGCAAGGATTGATAAGTTCAAACCAGAATGTGTTGTAGTGGACGAAGTAGCACGCCCATTGCATCGCCCACCACGTCCTCCACGTCAACCACGTCCTTCACGTTGACCTCGCCCAATCATCTGTTTCAAAACAAGTAACATTATGACAAATTAAAATATAAGTGATGTTAATTTTAAATTTTAACTAAAACTAAGTATGAAAAATTAAACAATTCTAAATCATTATCAAACAATTATAAATAACAAATAACCTTTTTGTACAAGAAAGTCATGCAATTATCGTCATCATAAATATTAACATCTAAATCATTAGAGTCATCATTAGTTTCAGATTCTAAAGTTGCTTCATCATTGCAAAAAAGTCTACCCTCGTCCTCATTGTCCTCAATATTATATAAGTTCTCTCCTCGATCATGAAAAGAGGTTTCTTCAGAACGTAGTTTAAGGACCACATCATGAGGTACAACTGTTGGTTCTGCATCTTCGCAAACCAACCTGGATGTACCATCTGCCTCTTCTATTGGATAAAAAGATGGTAAATCATAAGAATCTTCCTCTTAAAAAACATCTTCATGAATGTTATCCTCATCATCTTGCTTAGGTATATCATAAATACTGCGATGATTTACTTGTTGTACAATCATTCAATTCTTTCTCCGAGCACGGTTATTCAAATAAAAAACTTGTTGCGCTTGTGTGGCAAGAATAAATGGTTCTTCTTTGTACCAATCAGATGTAATGTCAATTGATGTTAAATTATTATCAACCACCATTCTGTTTCCCTTCGAATCACTATTATACCACTTACAACGGAATATGAATACCTTTCTTGGATGAATAAAATCCATTTCCAAAATTTCAAGCAAAATACCGTAATAAACAATATTACTATTCTCATCACCACCCTATGTACAAACACCACTACATTGTGTCTTCAATTTTTCATCACGTTTCTTGCAATGAAATCTAACACCATTGACAATGCAACTATGCCAACTTGTGTAACGATTATCCGCACATTGTGACAATGAGTACATATCATCATTTGCTTTCAGATCACCATTGGCTCTAAAAATTGCCATCTATTATAAATATCTTTAATTAGATATTTTAATTTAAAATTTTTATCAATATATATATTTATCATGTTTACCTTTTTCTTGAACCAAGAAGAAAATTTATGTTTTTGTACACCCTCAATATCTTCTGCTTGTACATTTCTTGAGCGCAAAACTTCCTTATGCTCACTACATTTGAAGAATATGTTAGTATTTACATCAAAATGAACTAAAATTTTTATTGAAAATGCTATTGGAATGTTTCAAACTCACTTTATGTAGTCATCAAGTTTGCCTCCGCAGTTATTGTGAGCGTACCACTGCACCATATTGCCATCAACCCCAAGCTTGCTAAATGTAAAAGACCCTAAAGTACGAATTTTGTTGTTGAATAACTCCATCTTGTATTTTGTAGTCAGTACGTCCCAATTACGTTCTAAACATATGAATCTCGTCTCAGAATCATATAAATAATGAGATAAAAAAGTAATAACCTCATCAACAGTGTATGCTTCAGTAATAGAGCCATTAGGGTGTGCAAAATTACGAACGTATCCCTTGTATGTACCCATGCAATGTTCAATGCCAAACATCCATCTCTGACTAACTGTTCCTCCTAATAATAATTGTTTTGGCAAATTCACACACAAATGCACCATGACAGTTTGCACAACAAAACAATGATGCCATCCTTCATCTCCTCAAGCTCTTCAACATATAAGATTTTGGCACATAATTTTTAAAAAAATTGACAAAACTCTATTAATGTTACACATACTTTCTTATCCAAAATGAGAGAATGGCCACAGACAATATTTTTTGAAGTAAGACATGACAATCATGTGTTTTCATACCTCCAAGTGTATTAGACTTTGTGGCACATCGGCTGATGTTCGATGCATATCCATGTGGTAGGTGAACTAACTTGATAAAGTTGCAAAACTCTGCACATTCAACTTTACTCAATGTGTAATTAACATGCGATTTTACAAATTTGGCATTCTTCTCTCTCAACTATAGTTCTATGCGAATGTTAAGATCTTCCAAGTCTAGACGTGCTTTTACAATATCCTTTGACTTCACAGGATCATCTAACAAGGTCCCCATGATGTTGTCACAAATAATTTTCTCTATGCGCATGACCTCAAGATTATGATGCATCAACAACTTTGACCAATAAGAAAGCTCGAACAAAATACTCTTTTTCGACTAATTTAACTCATCAACCTTGTGTTTACGCTTTTTGTCCCCATTATTAGGTGCTTTACTAGGAGCACATGTAGGTACCTCCTCTAACTATAACAAAATATCATTACCAGAAAATTGACGAGGTGGTCCCCTTCTTTCTGCTATGCCATTGTACTCTAGGCTCCTTCGCCAGGAGTGCGTATTACTTAAGAAATATCGATGCCCTGTGTAACATTGTTTTCCTCAAATTCGACTTGATCGAGTGTCTTCAAGGCATATTAGACATGCCAATTTTTTCGTAGTGCTCCACCCAGATAAATAGGCATAAGCAGGGAAGTCACTGATGGTCCATATAACTGTTGCATGAAGAGTGAAATGAGACTGAGAATATTCATCACATGCTTGAACCCGGTTGCACCATAAGACTTTAAGCTCATCCACAAGAGGTCTTAAAAAGACATCAAAGTCTTTATTAGGAGACTTTGGATCTGGAATCAACAATGCTAAAAGGTAGTTACTCTTATGCATTGTATGCCAAGGCGATATGTTATAAGGCATCAAAATTACAGGTCATAGACTATGTGCTGTTATCATATTGCTAAACGGATTGAACCCATCTAAAACTAACCCCAATCACACGTTCCTTGAATTAGTAGCAAATTTAGAATATAGGTCATCAAAGTGTTTCCAAATCTTCCCATCAGTAGGATGACGCAACACTCTAGGCTCTTCTCTATGAAATTTCTTATGCCAATGCATGTCTCTCGCCGTGTGCCTTGAAGAATAAAGTCGCTTCAAGCGAGGTGTGATAGGGAAGTATCGCAGCCTCTTATATGGCATTTTGTTATGAACATAACGACTATTTTTGTAAACAGGACACATGGTGGTATTTTTATCTTCACCATAAAAGATGGCACAATCATATTGACAAACGTCAATAAATTCATACCCCAAACCTACTTCAGAAAGAAGTTTTCTGTTGTCGTAATAGTTTTGTGGATAACTATTACCCTTTGGGAGCACTTCATGGAGAAGTTTCAATAACATCTCAAATGAATTGTCGCTACACTTACTCATCACTTTTATGTTCATTAGCTTCACAACAAATGTCAAAACGAAAATCTGGCATCCCTCGTATAGTGGATTATAAACAGCTTCATATAACTTCTCATAACGGGCCTCTTTAGCAGTTGATCGTTCATTTCCATCTAAATCATCCATAGGCCCTACATTGAAAAATTGATCACCAAAGACATCATGTAGTCCTGCTCCCAAGCCAATCAAGTTCATCCGCCATAAAATTCTCGTTACCCACATTTTTCTCGTCAACTTCTTTCTCACCATGGTACACCCATTGTGTGTACGAATCATTGATTCCCACCCTAATCAAATGAGCTCTAATAACATCTATACTTTGATACCTCGTATTGAGATAATCGAAACAAGCGCATAAAGCTAGCCCCTTAGAATTCAAATTCTGTTGGCAACTTGAATAAATTCCTTTATCCCCTCCACGTACTCAGGGGATATCCAATTCCAATTCTTTACCCACTAATGATCCATATTATATATGTATTAGCAGCATAAAATGAGGCAACGGTAAAGTTGTTATCGTTAAACTATAATATTCTTGGAGTTATTATTATTCTCACATGATGTTAATCCATGAATTAGGGAGGAAAGAGCAAATGAAGAGTAAAAATCAGCTTCATATAAAGTAGACAATTGACCAAATAATAAAGTACAAGGTTGTTACTTTTGTAATTAAACTGCGACGATATCAAGTTATCTGGAGATGTGAAAGGAGAGAAGCGTTGTATGTGAGACTATTAAGTCATCATCTACAAGCTCCACTTTTGATTATAGCAGAAGTTATAAAATTGTACTAATTATTCTTATACTTGTAGCAAAAAAAAAAACACACGTCCACTGCTTATGGACATAAGATTCAATCATTGTCGCTAGGTGTTAATCAAGTCACCTAAAACATTGTATTCCACAAAAGAGTCCCAAGTCATGTATTCAACGATTGAATGCATACATTTCCTATGCACATGTCATTTGCACAGGAATATTCTATTTGCACAACAATTCCACCAAGAGGGAAAATCGAAAGATAAGTACAAACTTCCCTATAAGATTCTAAGAAGAATTACAACTTCTTATGGACATCAATATCATACAACTTCATTTAACAATTTTTCCTCAGGCAAACTCATAAAATTTGCATACAAAAAGCATGAAAATAAATTATACACGTAGTACAGAAATTACGACAAGTTACAACACATAAAACAGATAGTAGATTGGAAAACGCAGAACAACATGAAATAAGAAGTATAAACACACACCAAACACAATAAAAAAAAAAGATAAAATACGAGCCTTGACATCAATTGGTTAGAAGTAATTTCAACTACAATTGATCGTCAATATTTTTCAAATCAATTGAAAACAAAAGCAAGTCCACTAAAATAAGTGCTTCATGTGGATTCTAGTAAATTCTATCAAAGAGCTTACAGTAATGTATAAGAAGAAAAACAAATTCTTTCAAAAAAAAACAACAAAAAACAAATAGATCTAGTCTCAATTCCTCCTCATAATTTCAGTGGTACAATTTTAAAATCGCTAAAAAAGAGTTCTAGCTTTGATTACAGTTGATCTACCTTCCAGTATCTTGTCAAGTTCAGTTGATCTTGTATCAATCTGAATACTTTCGAGCACCCCGAGCACAGAGTTGGATGGCACTAGTGAAACCTGAAGGCAACAATTATGATGTTGTTGACATACAATTATACTTTATAACAAGTAAAAACAGGCAAAATGAACTCTATACCATATTTAATAGTTAAGCCTTTTTTCTTGTGGCCATGTGCATGCCTAAAATTAAACATTCACAATGTAGAGGCAAAATGATCTGTATACTACCTTAATTCTCTTATCAACTTTAGCTTTACTAATACCTTTTGCAATTATGGGGAATATACAATTGATTTAATTATCTAGAGACCATCATCTTTAAGCTTGTTTACATTTTATTGCAATGCCAAAAGTCTTATAGTGGAGGACAAAAACCCATGCCACATTCAACATCCCTAAGGTCCTTCAACATCAAACTCCATCAATTCAACCATCACTATATATTACATAAAACATCAACAAGTAGTAGTAGAAGTTTTCACAATGAAAAATAGCACAACTGCAACAGTTATAGCTGCAAAAAAAAAAAAGCAGTTATAGCTGCAAAAAAGTAGCAGTTATATCTGCAAAAAAAAAGCAGCAGTTGTTGTGACAGCCCCACCTTACCCAGAGGCACACCAAAGGGCTTAGCGGACTGCCTGCCTAGCTCTCACCAGGTCTCGATACGCACTCACGCAAACGTCCGAGGGTATTTAACTTAAAATAAAATAACTAAAATAAAATGAAATAAATAAAATACACTCATTTTATTTATCATAAAGTACAATTGACATCAAAAGTTTACGTGTCATAATATACATGATTTTTCACAAAGATAGCCTAATACAGTTCGGCTATTACAATAACTAAAATATCTAGCATACTCAAAATCAGTCGTTCCAGCTTTAATTTTTCAGGGAACCTGAGTAAGGAAAACAAATAAAATGGAATGAGCTATAATAGCCCAGTGAATATCCAAGTCATGCAATCAAATCAAGAACTCATTATTTTAGTAAATAAAATAATCGAGCAATTAATTAATAAATCAAGATATGAACAATTTAATTTAACATGTAGTCAAAGGAGGATACAGGGCTCAACTACGGAAGCAAGCTTAACCGCAGAAAGAGCAAGTACTGATCATGTAGTCACGATATTTGGACCAAGATAATAGCTCAGGTCTTTATCAAAGAACATATCAGTTTTATCAAGCACAAACCCTAACCGCCAAGCACCTTATAACCTCCGTACAAGCTACCACATCCAGGGGAGAAAAATCTCAAGCCTGAAGGGCCAACAAGCACACAAAAAGTTCAATCCGGAGTTGGCCTCTTTGAGGATTCACAACTCAAAAAGGAAAGAACATCAATCCTTAAAACACCCAACACCTTATGTCCTCCCACGTGCAGCCGGGTTGACTATCCGTGAAATAACGATGAAGTTAGTCACGGTAGTCTCACGCACACACAAATAACACATTGGTCAATGAAAGCAAGTAACACATTGTGGAATAGATGTGATAAAGTACACATCTTTCCTCAAGTAGCACAGGTATTCACATAGTACTTGCAAATTTGCGCATAATATTTATCAAATAAAATATCACATTTCATGCATCATGCACACATAAAGACACTCACCTTGAAAGCCTAAGAAAATATCTCGTGAAACGGTCGTGCTGTGTTTTCGGACCCTGAAATTTAAAAGAAATAATAACATAAAAACTCAATTAAAATCCTAGTAAATTTAGTAAGAAAAATCAAGAAAATACCCCACTTACTTCTAGGGTTTTGGTTTTAGGGTTTCTAGGGTTTAGGGTTTACTTATTTTAAGAAAGTCTAATCTATCACTAGATCATTTCTAAAAATTCCTACACTTAAATTTCCCGCAATTGAACACATTCTAAGCTTAAAATTTCACTTATCCATTTTTCTTCTTTTAATTCTACAGAAATTTGGGTAGCATTTCCCCTTAAATCGGACTAACCAAAATTTTTAAACCTGCAAGAAAATTCAACAACCCAATCCATTCAACATGTACCACAACTTCTATGTTCAATTTAAACTCAAATTCAATCAAGATTCCACTCAAATTCAAAATCCCTACTCCAAGAATCATCACCCAACTCTGCACAGGGTTGGTTTTCAACCAACTTCGTGCCATTTCTGAGGTCAATCCGCTAAGAACTAGGGAATTGTGATTCCATGGTTTGAAAGTACGTTTATAG
The DNA here is from genome assembly GCA_024721245.1 of Mitragyna speciosa. NCBI lineage: Eukaryota > Viridiplantae > Streptophyta > Magnoliopsida > Gentianales > Rubiaceae > Mitragyna > Mitragyna speciosa. The sequence continues at coordinate 11,305,483 of CM045560.1, forward strand.
GGCTACAACTTTCGTGAAGATCATCAATCCAAATTCCAACTAGAACAAGTTCAAAATCAGTCATCTAGTTGGCTCATCATCAAAACTGTTTCACACAGAATCAAGTTTTCAGCCAACTTTGCAAACTTTCTGCGATTAATACACAATGAACCACAGTACAAGCTTTACACCGATTGAAAGCCCTATGAATCTAGTTTCTAAAACAACAAGAATCATTCGAATCCAAGCTATCTACACCAAGTTATGAAAGTGTTACTAAAATTGGTCCAGCATGACTGTTTTAAGTGTTCTTGATTCCAACTTAAATTTTCAACTAAACCACATATAAAACATAAATTTTCAAGGTTTAAAGGCCATATACTAGTCTATCTAACCACAAGAACACTTTATATAGCAAGTAATTCTCAAGTTCTAACTAATTTCTCTAAGTAGTATTAACAAGAAACTTAGTCTTAAACTTGCATAAAAACTAATTAAAACATGAAATTAATAAGATAAGTTCATGGTAAATACCTTAGATATGTTTATAACTTTGCTTAGAAAAGATAGAAGCCCACTTCCTATGGTGGATTTCTTCCAACTTGAGAGATGAAAGTTCAAGGAGTTGAGAGCAAAAATGAGGGAAGAGGGAGAAAAGTGATGGCCGGCCAAGGGGAGAGAAAAAGAGAAAGAAATAGTCTAGGAAAAATGAAAAAGAATTGAAGAAAAGGTAAGGAAATAATTAACCAATAATATCATAACAAGAGTAAAGTAAAAAGTAAGCTTTTAATGCAAGAGGTGCTATCTTGGATTAATTTAATTGGTGGAGCTAAATACCCTCTTATCACTTAATACTAACAATAATAAGACATAAATTATTAAAGCAAAAATAGAGTAAATTAGGGAGAGAGAGAACCGGCCAAGAAAGAAAGAAAAGAGAGAGAAAAATTTCAGCTAAGGGAAAAGAAAATAAAGCAAGAAAATAAGTGAAATTTTTGAGTAAAATTGAGCAAAAATTCAAGTAGTAAAAAGGCTAGAAAATAGTAGAATAAATTAAGCAAAATTTAAACTCTAATATAAATTAAATGGTCAAGTAAAATTATTCTAAATGTAGTACTTAAGTGTTCTTGCTTAAAATGAAAATCTTAGTTAATTAACCTAATTAACTCAAGAAATCTCCTGACTAATAAATCAAGGATTAACACTTAACCCTAAATAAGAAAAAAAATGTCTCTTATATGTGCATTTTCTAGGGTGTTACAGTTGTAGATGATAAAAAGAAGCAATAGTAACTACTACAAAAGCAATAACATTAGCAATTACTCAACTGTTAGACAATACCAAAAACTTGCAGGCACTCACACTCATCGTATCAGACACCCCAATAAGGTTGTATTCTTAGGCAAAAGGTGACTGAATAATATGACCAGGTGAGCATGTTTTTCCAAAATGTAGTTGAGATAAGCTTTTCATCCGGGAAAAAATCATCAGCTTTTGGGGTGCATATGATGCCTTTTGCTTTGGATAGTGGAGTTATATATCATGTGATTATTCATTGTGTGAAACATATACCAATTTGATATTCACTGTTCTTTAGAGAATTCAAACCAAATGATTTGCAAAAGAGAGAGAGAGCGACTAGAGATCGTCTATAGGATAAAAAGATGAGGTACAATTCACACACAAGTACTAATATTAGTTGTACAAATTAATTAAAAGCATAAATTCAAGAAGCCAAACAAGTATTCAAATTATTGCTCGTAAAGCACTTCTCTTATTATGCATGTTTAATAACACATGAATAGCAAAAAAAAAGAAATAAGGTAGTACTAGAAATGGTAATAAATGACTCCTGTTGGCTGGTGTGGAGGAGATCTAAGCAAGGAAGAAGGGACAAAGTGCAACTGTATGGAGTCTAAGGCCTAGTTTGGCAGGTTGGTTGGTTGGTTGGTTGGTTGAGCAGATACGGAACATACATGGACTATTATCCAATGTCATTTCTGTACATGAACAAGAAAACTGTAGATTGAAACGACATTTCAATAACTAATTTGACTAAAATTCCTTTCTGCTCGTTCTCTCTCTCTCTCTCTCACACACACAGAGGTTTGGAAGTCTGAAACACTCATAATTCTGCTGCTTCTATTTATTATTTAAGAACTTAGTGTCCCTATATGACTGATTGAATGAAGGAACAGGTCTTGGAGAACAATAATGGTAGTGGCGAATAGGTTTTTGGTTTTTTGCAATCTGTCTCAAGGTTAAAAACAAAGTCACTCAAGCTTTTTCTTTTCCACACGTATGTTTGCTTTCAAAAATACATGAATGGTAACAGGTTATAGTGCTTTTCCATTTCGGCACAATTAGCAAGTAAGGGGAAGGTCGGCCTTTTCAAATCACATTTTATAGTTAAAAGAATGAGCTAAGAAATCCTACAATTTTTCAGTGATATTATTTGCTACTTGAAAATATATTGCTGGAGAAAAAAAGCTCAAAGTATTTTGTTCCTTTTTGAAATAAGCGAATTTTGTATGATTATTAATCTTGACATATACTGTTGGACATAAGAAAAAGACATTTTTTTGGTCAAGTTTATGTCTTTAATTAATCAAACTGGTTGGTTATTTTAGAATTTCTAGTACAAAATGTGAAACCATTATTGAGCAAATTTAGTACAAAACTGAAGTCAATAAACTTAATTAATCATATAATTGCATATATGGGACCATTTTCGGAAGTAAATTTAGGATTTAGTATGAGCAAAAGTATTTGTGCATACTTCATAACATCTATTGATGCTTATGTCATAGAACATCTAATAAGTGGTAACAAGAATCAATTTTTCTTTTTCCTCTACCATGCAATAAAAGATAAGAATGGATAAGACATGTTCAGTCAATAGTATAAGACACCTGGTTTTTTGCCAATTCTTTGACTACCATCAAATAGTTTTCAAGTAATCAAGGAAACAAAACATCAATAATATGAGACAATAAGCAACTGAAGAAATTTATCAAAATCAATTTTGGGTAGTCAATTGTAATGGACAATAATTCTCATAGTCTTTGAATATGTTCTAATCATTGTGCATTTGTATGACTTATAATAGGATCTTGAAAAGAATTAAATGACGCGACATTCCAATCAACATATCAATAGAGACAGTTGCACAACTAATCAATAGATACAACAAATCATTAGAATTAGGATGTAAACCTGTACAAGTGAAATATAGATCCATGTGACTATGATTTTTTTTTGCATTTGTGACAACCTCCACCCACGAAATTAATAGACACATCATTAAATTGCCATTTCAGGTTAATATACTCTCCTGCAAATCCAAAAACATGCTCAGAAAAGTCCTCATAATTTATTGCTTCCATATTTGTTTGTTAATACACTCCATAACAAACACAATTTTCTAGCTCTTTATGGTTGTGGTGGTTCTAGACAAGCAAAGCCAGAAAAGGGATACAAACCCTGAATTGGAAATAAAAACTTTTTTAACAAACAGATAAGAAAGTCTGCTAAAGAGAACAGGATAATTAAGTGACCTTTTCTGCTGCTTCAAGGCAACCAAAGTGGGCAAAGGTTACGTCAATTAGCTAGTTGTAAAAGGGTGAGAAACTAGTAGTAGTCAATAATACATATCTATGTTTGCTCAACTCGATATTGCATGTGCCATTTGTAAACTTTTGAGATACACTCATAATCCTAGTGTTGATCATTGGAAAAATATTGAAAGAGTACTAGGTCATCTTAAAAGGTCAAAATCCTTTAGTTTGTTTTATAACAAGTTTTCTTCAATACTTGGAAGATATAGTGATGCTAATAAACTAGTGTGAACAATAATAAATCAACATCTGGTTAGATATTCAAACTTGGTGGTGGAGTTGTCTTATGGGTTTCAAAGAAACATACGTGCTTTACTCATTCTATAATGGAGTCTGAGTTTGTTGCATTAGAAGTAATAGGCAAAGAGACAAAATGACTAAGAAATTTGTTACTTGATATAGAGTTTTGGTCACAACCAATGTCAGCCATTTCTTTACACTATGATAGTGAAACAACTATGTCTAGGGTGTTTAGCTTGATTTATAATAGCAAATCTAGACACATTGCTTTAAGACATGAGTACATAAGACAGTTAATTTCAAATGGAACCATAACAGTCGTCTACATAGGATCTGGAAAAAATCTTGCTCATTCTTTAACATAAGAACTCTCGAAAGATATGGTCAAAAGTACTGCAAGTAATATGAGACTTAGACCAGTTTAAATTATCAATTGATGATGGTAACAAAACCTTTAATATTGCATAGCAATATTGGAGAAACTATGTGGGTGAGAAAAACTGATGCATGCATGCGTGTGTGCATCCATGGTGTATGTTTGCGCGTGTGACAGATTGTGTGAAAGTGTGTGTATGCATGTGTGAGAGAGAGATTGTGTGTGTGAGAAGTGTGTGTATATGATAAAAAAGAAGCTTATGTTATAGCATGTGTGTAAGGAAAAAAATATATGTGTGCACTTGTAGTGGTGATTATGTGTGTGCAAAAAAATGTGTGTAAAAGAATATGTTTGTATATGTGTATATATCGGTGAGTGTGTGAGGGTGCGTGTACGAAGGAGAGAGAAAGAATATTACATGTATATACAATTTAGCAAATTAAGTGAAAAATTTTCTCTTAAAATTTTGTGTAGAAATTAAATAAGTGCTTAATGTATTAAGTGATCAAAAAATTTTGTTATCAAACACACTAAATTCAAAAAGCTCTTAATATATTAATTTTCAACATTAATTGCCCTAAGCCATTAAATTATTGTTTATGTTGTTATGATCTAGGCAACAATAAGTTGAGAAACATGTTTGGAAATACAATAATTCTCCAATTCGCTGAGGATTAAAAAAATATATAAAGTTGTCATTACTTAATATTGCAAAATAAACAAAAAATATTCTAGAAAATAGGGAGGATACAATACCACAGTTGTATTACTGTTGAGGATAAAAAATGGCAGCAATCATCATTGTCCGTAATAGGGGAAAAATAGTGAATGGCAGGAATCATCATTGTCAGGGATTTGGTAAAAAAGTAGTGAATTCAAAGGCAACAATCCACTAGCTTGTGGATATTAACTTAAATAGTCTTATTTTAAATTACATTTTAAAATTTTTTTACATAGTACTTTTGTAATTTGAAAGTTTTAAAAAAATACCTTTGTTTAGCTCCTTGTATCTCTCTTATCCCTTACAATTCTTCCTTAATATTTCCATTTAGGGGGAATTTAGTAATTCACTGAAATTGGTCATTTTCTAATCAAACATTTCATTGGTTTCAATCAAATACAAATCGTTTTTCTAAAAACTATTACTTCTTTAATGGATTGCTTAAAATTTGATGCAAACTAGTCATAGCAGTTATAATCTCAATACAACATTCATTTGGATATTTTCTATTTTAATTCACTTTTTTTCTTATTATTGTAAAATAAAAATAAATAACCACTTAGTAGGATTATAAATTGTGATATAATTTGGCTTCATTTGTACGTCTTCAAAGCAATTCAAATATCCCTTTTTCTTCATTACTACAGTATACTTGAGAATTGGATTCAATTGCTCTCAATCCCCAAAAATTAAGGCTTAATTGTTATATAAGCTATAAATCCTTCTCACTCTCAATTATCCTTTTTCTTTTGGACTTCTCACTCTCAATACCAATCTCGGAAGAAAAATTCTTATGACTTTCGTTTTCTTTCTTCAACATAGCAAATAAACTATTTGTGGCAAATTGTGGACCGAAGGTAAGGCTATTATTGGGTGGGGAGAATGGAGATTGAAGTAAAGGTAAAAAAGTTGCAAATACACATGATATTCTGTTTCTTAGCAGTGTATTTATTTCTGTGGTCAAGAAATTTCTCCGTAGTTTTGCTTTCAGCAGCATCTGTTGGCAGTGGAATTTCTTTGTAATTTCTAAATTGGATAATTTGCATCCAAATACAATATGTGTTATTTCTATTTTTAAATATTCTTCCACTTCAACCTAACAAAGACTACACTTGGTAAGGTTGATTTATTGGCCAAAGAGAATCATGATGAGCTAATTGGTTATTGAATTATCGATGTAATTTGCAGTTGTTTCAATTGACATTTCTCTAATCCTATACTAATGGTTTCTTTTCACCATTATTTTCTCTATATTTCTCTTAGGCTTCCCTCCTTCACCATGGACAATGTTTTTAAAATTGGAATCGGTGGAATAAAAGTTTGTCAGTTATATGTACTATTAATATTTAATATTATAATTTATGATATAAATTTCTATTTAATGAATATCATTAAAACTTTTGCCTTAATAATCTCTTTGTAAAAAATGTTTCCCTGCGGGTTGTTTGCCAGTTACAGTTAATCTTCGTGTAGCATAAACATAATCAGTCGAGCAAAGAAAGGTTTGTTCGTAAATTTTGGAATAATCCTAAAACATCTTCTCTCACTATTTTTTAATATCCTAACTACTTTCGTATCTCCTATAATTCATATCTTAAAAAATACTATAACATTATTCCTGGAAGGGAAAAAACAATCTAATTGGAGCTAAAATTTTTCATTTCAATGTGAATCATAAATATGAATACTAAGAGAAAATAGAAAAATATATAATTGTTTAAGGTGAGTGAAAAGGAATTTAAACTTGTCATGAGCAGAGTTAATATAAATTTTCCACAATACAAGGAAATTATAAGACAATTATAATTTTCATTAAATGGTAACTAAAAAAGAAACAAAAATTGTTGTTACCAAGGTTTATCTGACCTCATTTTTAGCTTGCGTCAACCACCTTGGAAAACTATAGCTCCATCTGGGTGATTTATTTTTTAGGGTATTTTTTAAGAGATATTACTGTAGTACTTTACAAATTCTTCACGATAAATGTGTTTGTGAGATAAAAAATTGATTGAAAAATGTGCTTGAAATTTATAAAAAACATGTTTTTAAGAAATACAAACAAACAAACGCAACCTATGAATCGCAAAGGATCTTGGGCTCTTGAGGACTAATGCTGAGCATCAAAACTCGACATGAATTAAATACGATCGAAGTAATAGGTTTCTTCTGACACACGCCAACTTACGACTGATACAGCTGAGCTATGCCACCTAGACTGACAATATATTACACTTGTCCTGTCATGCTTCTCTTTCTTCATCAAAATACCCCTTATTTTTTCTTCAATAGGTATGCTCATTGTTTCTCGTTTTTAGCCTATCAAGTTCTTTAAGCTTATTATCATATCTCTCTACTGACTTAAGCATTGGAGAAATATCGATAGACGAGCCCCATGTGTTTCTAACCTTCCTTTGTGTTGCAGGTGACCTTACCTACTTAGCAGTGCTCGTCATCTCAGCTTTCTCGTTTTTGATCACTTCAAAAGCATTAATAGCTCCTAAATAGACCTTCATAATAGATAAATTTCCTACAAGATAAAATTGCAGTTCTGGTACTAAATGTTTAGAGTATTGATAGTTTCAATCCCTAAAATTTGAACAAAAGCAATTATAGTACCAAATATTTTATTTTTTAACATATTTAGTTCTATTAACCAATTTTGCAAAAATCTTATCGAAATCCTGTTACGTGATACTCATGTGCCGGTATCTAAATTTTAAAAAAAAAAATTAATTGTCAAAATTTTTAATTAAAGATAATAATTTAAGTTTACACACAATAATTAAGTAGATAAAAATAAGTCGATAAAAATGAAAAGATCCGTTACATTCGTGCGCGCCTTTAATTACAAATTAAAGTAATTAAAATTTTTTCTTTTTTAGTTTTTTTTTTTTAAATTTGGTCATTGCACGTGAGAATAATGTAACTATGTTTTAGTAAGATTTTAGCAAAAATAATCAGCAGGACTAAATGTGTTAAAAAATTGAAACATTTCATACTATATTTACTTTTGTTCAAATTTTATGGACTAAAACTGTCGATACTCAAATATTTGGTACTAAAAGTGTAATTTTTTTTTCTTACAATTAAAACCCTTATCCAATTTCTCAAAAAAGAAAAAGGAAAAGAAAACCGAAGAAAGACAAAATCTTTATGCAAAGGCTTTACAAGGGGGAAAAGAAATTCACAATTTTCTAACATCGGTTGTTCCCGCATCGGTGGTGTAGTAGTGTTAGAATGGGTAGATAAGTTTGATAGGCTGTACAAAAGGTTGGATCCCTTTTGTACACTTCATCTTTCCTCTTTCTACTCTCCCCCTAATTCCTATGAAATTCTGAAAAAAAAAAAATACTGCTCTGTGAGGTTAATATTTAGTTGAGTGAAGTGTTAATTAACCCCCAAAAAAAGCTCACTAATTCCCCTCCTGTAGCACAAAGTTCCCACATCAGTGGTGTAGTAGTGTTAGAATGTGTAGATAAGTTTGATGGGTTGTACAAAATGTTAGATCCCTTTTGTATACTTTATTTCTCCTCTTTCTGCTCTCCCCTAATTCCTATGAAATTCTGAAAAAAAAAAAAAAAAAGTTGTTCACGCATCGAAAGGGTATAATGGTAATTTTAAAGGGAAAGGATGAATTGTGCTCGGCTGGTAACTCGGGAGCAATTATTTGCAAGTACGACCTTTCTGACTCGAAAACTCCAAAACTCAATTCACGAGGGTCCCTTCTGACATTTTCTATAAATTTACTTAAACCTCTTTATTTAATTTTCTCTTTTCTTTATCAGTTAACTGTCTTACTTGTGATTACAAGTTGTCAGGGGTCAGGATTCTTTACTGTAGCCTGTGATGATGTTGCTGCGCCAATCAATTACTGGAAAGAATTGGATTAATTACAGTTTGCCCCATAAATTTAGAGGGTAGCAACCTTTTATTACCTCAACTCTAAAAATATACACCTTAGCCCAAACGAAGACCAGTCAATCTTTAGTAATGCGAGCTCCACTATTATAAAATTAGTAAAATAACATCATTGCTTTTTAAATATCATAGTTATCTAGTTACATAATTCCTTGACATTGTGACGAAATCTAATCAATCTAAATTCCACATGTTTTGAAAATAGTAATATTTGAACATAAAAAATATACATCTTTTAAATTTAATCAATAATAGTATTAACACGTGCTTGCATTCTTGCACACGTACAAAGCATATATATAGATACATTGCATACCAAATTTTGTGAAGGTAATCTTTTTTTTTTATTTCTGGCTAAATATTAAAAGACATAAAAACAAATTTATATCATTTTATTTAATTTGTCATTTTTATTTTTTCAAATATAACTCTTGACAAAATAATTCAAAATTTGTCCTTTATACATAGTATGTCTTACATTAGTTTAGTATTGTAAATTAGAAAAAATCTAAATTAAATTGGTCCTTTTGAGGTCAACTCCAATATAGGATGTAAATTAAAAAGAAAGAGCCACGTCCGTCTCAAAAAGTGTAAATTAACAAATAATTAAATTGTTGTGAATTATATGATTTTCTATTTTGAATAACTATATGAGATATTTTAAAAAGTAAAAGGAAATATGTTTGATTTTAGAATGCTATATAAAATAAAATTCCAACATTATAACTAGTTTATATATATGTCAAAAATAAAATTATAAACTACACAAAATAAAAGGTAGAAAGTGGTGTTCAATTGTATACTTCTAGGCGTATTTTGATCAAAAAACAATGACATTATTCCTCTTCGTTAGATAACAATAATTGTGTTAAAGTAAGGAGCAAAACGTTTTATTTTCTAGGTTGAGGGGATAAAATGTTACTGCATATTAAGTTTATAGGGGCAAAGTATAATTAACTCTAAATTATTCACTCAAATGTCAATAATGTTTGCTCCTATGGGTAAAAAACAGGCCTATGCTATAAAGTATGGGAAAAGTATAAATTGCATTAGACATTTTTCTAATTTATGCCTCGAGGCATAAGTTAGTCTACATAAGATTTTTACAATCTTTCGATTTTAGAAATTTTATCAGCAGATAAGGTAAAATGTGAAATATAATCACTTTTGAGATTTTAATATATTACACACGGTGTTTGGTTTAGGAGAATTAAAGAGAGGAATGAGTGTCAGTTGTAATGACACTCATTGTTAATGTTTGAAAAACAATTATCAATATCTTTCAATCGGAATGAAAATGATTAATTATGATATTTATGATTTCTTTCAGTATACTACTTTATCAAACTCATTAGACTTTTTGGAAGAATGATATTTATACCATTGCTAAATCAAATATATTAGGGGGAGTCATCAAAACTCCATACTTATAGTAAGGTTAATGATATTTATAGTGGTAGTAATCGAGAAATTTAAACCAAACGGCTCCTTAATCTTTAGACACTCTAGAAGATTATATAATCTTTTGTTGAAGATATCTTTGGCGTTGTTATTAGCTAATCTTCCATATGAATTTGAAGATTGCCAGTATTTTATCTAGATTAACTTTTGCACCCAAGTAAAAGTTAGAAAGACAAAAGTACGATATGTACTATGGATTCTGGCCTGAACCATTGTGAAAACCAATTGTTAGGTAATGGTTGAGGCCCAATCGAACTGCATACATTTGTTTTTATAACTTGTTAAATTATCGGTCCATCTATTTTTTGTTTTTGAAGTATGGAATGAAAGATGGATTCAATGTCAGTTTCTCTGCTTTAAGGTAAATTTTTTACGAGTATCTCAATAATACATAAGGTCAATGGTAATTTGAGAATTTTACCATAGATTCAACTTTCTTATATGGTGTTCTATCCCTGGTCCTCACGAAGAAGCATGGAGAAACTCTTTTAAATTGTTGATAATTACTGCTATATCATCCACAGCAGCATTTTAACTCCATTGGAGAAAGTCATGAGTATTTTTTTTAATAATTCTTTTGGGTTGGGAATCTGAATGTACGTTGAGAACATCACTTTGTAATTCGTGCTGTAGCGAAACAGCTAAATCGGTTAACACATTCACTCAGAATATCACCAAAAAGAAAAAAAAAAATTAGAATTTAGGATACGGTTAACACTTAATGGGGACACCTGAAAGCATGAAATGCATTTTAAATATTGTAATTTTTTGGCTGCTGAATTGGTCTGCTCGGAGTTCTGAAACAAATTAACATCGACAACTTTAAATTCAAATACTACTCTAATACCGAGATTTTTTAAAGCTTTGTTTAATTTTACAAGGGCTAATAGTAACATGGTTTTAGTATAACCTTTCCTGCAGATATGTACACATTCATTCTTAAAATGTACACCAAAAATATATGTTTAAATGTTAAACAAATCTTGTCTCAAAAATAAAAAATCTCAAATTATTGGGTATAGTTATTTTTCAAGAAATCGAGCTCCTTTTCTAGTCCTTTTTAACACGTATAGGTATTTGTGCTTTATTTGTTGAGCCACATAGTTAAATAAATATTTGAAAAACCGAAAAATGTTTAGCCTTGAAAATGCGCCGCCCAAGTGTCTAAACCACCATTATGAATATTCAATATATCGGAATTGAAATTGACATTCCCCTATTTATTTATAAATGGTATTCTGGTTGACTTTTTTTAGTATTGTACAAAGGCGAAAATGGCCTATTTTTATTATAATTGCAAGCACACATTTTTCTTTCAAGTTAAAATTGATATCAAGTAGAGGTATTTTGGTTTTTAGCATGACTAAAACGCAGAGAGAGAGAGAAAGAGAGAGAGAGGAAAAATCATGGAGATTTCCATTAACAACTGATGAAGGGTTAATATCAACTCCCTTCAACATTTTCTCTTGTAGCTTATGTAACCAATAATAACTTTTCTTTATTCTAAAATAATCCGAAGTCCTTTTTTTTTTTTTTTTTTGAAGTATAAAGTCCAATCTTATACGTAAAATTTTCCAGTAACGCACAGCGTTCTTTTTTTTTTTTTTTTTTTTTTTTGAGAATCTAGCGATTCATCATAATACCATGACCATTTCAACGAAAATCAACAAAAGATTCTGATCTAATGCTAGTGCCTAATCCAATTGGAAAGGATGGCACTGCCCATAAAGAATCCACCATTTCATCATCAATACTGACAATTGATTTGTTTACTATTTCTACTCATACATAAAGCCACACCGGCCCAGCGATTCCCGTGACTTTTACCGTACTAAAGTTATTAAAATCATAACATTGCATCATCAACCTTCCCAGTTCCTCCGCCCCCATCCCCCATCCCATCAATTCCTCCCCTTTTTGCTCCTCATTTTGTTACTCAACTGGACCACTTTTTGTTCCTGTTTGTCACACAACTAGAATATACACTACCCCAATACCTTCATTTCCTCAACTAGTACCTCTAAGAAACACAAAAGTGCTTGCCAAAAAAAAAAAAGAAACACAAAAGTGCGTGCTTTGAGAGTTAAAAAAAAAAATGCCAAGTTCAGCTTCATTCTTGAGGCAGATAAGTGGGAAAGAAGGCTACAAATCAACCTCAAAGAGATGGCATAATGGGAACAACCGCAATGCTGATTTTAGAGATGATAATGGTAGAATCCAGTCCAAATATGAAGCTGGTTTGAAGCAAATCGAAGGTTTGAATAACGTGTGTGCAACTGCTGCATGTGAAAATGGTGGATTTGTGATGAGGAAAAGAGTGATGGTGGTGGTGGATCAGACTTCACATTCTAAGCATGCTATGATGTGGGCTCTTACTCATGTTACTAACAAGGGTGATATGCTTACTCTTCTCCACATTGTCCCTCCTTCGCATCACACTTCTGAGTCATCTTCTTCTTCTTGCTCTCCTTACATTGCTAGTTCTCTGGGATCTCTTTGCAAAGCTTGCAAGCCTGAGGTAAGAGATTTAATGCACAAATCTATTTTCTTGAGTAAATTAAGCTCAGGAAATCAGTTCCTTTTTAGTTTTTTGGTTAGTACTTTTGGCTTGTTTTCTTAGCTTAATGTGTCTCCTAGCAAGTCTTGAAAGTACGAGGCAAATGATTTAGTTAGTTCTACTGAAGCTGGAGTTTTTTGTGAATTTATGCACAAATCCATGCTTATATCGAGGATTAAGTGGGACATTAAGCTAATGAAGATACATTACATCTGGACTTTCTTTTTGTTAACATTTTTAGTGGTTTTTAATTTTGCTGTATTTTTCATTTCTGTTCTTTTGGGGATTTTGGGGTTTGTATTTTGATGTTGCACTTTCACACTTTACTCCTACTTTTTGATATTTTCTTTTTTATTTTTCAGACTAAAGAGAATGTATGGTATTCTTTTACAGTTTTTGCCTTCTCTTTTTCCATTTTTTTCAGACCAAGAGAGATTATTGAGTCATGATTTCTTTTTTGGTTTCTCTTTTGCAATTTTTTGTCACATCAGAGGGAAAGAGTCATGATTATGCTTTCCTTGGCATGGATAGATTGCTCTTCTCTTTTGCTTATTTTTCATACTTAATAGATAAAGTTTTCAGATCTGTCTTTTTTGGTCCAACAACTTTAGTATTTTGCTCTGCTGTGTTAGGTGGAAGTTGAAGCACTAGTGATTCAAGGACCAAAGTTGGCCACAGTGATGAGCCAAGTGAAGAAACTGGAGGTGTCTGTTCTAGTCTTGGGTCAAAAGAAGCCTTCTTCACTGCTGCTTAATTGGTGGGTTGATCCATTATTCATGTTTCTTGACCAGATCCTATCTTCTCCCATTTTAGCATTTTTAATTAAAATATGTCATACTTTAAAAAGTGCTTGAGTACATTTACAGTCTTATCCTGCAACTAGTATAAAGAAAGCACATCAAATCTTACTTATTATGGATCACACAGGCATACACTTGGGTAGCCAAAAAAAAAAAAAAAAAAAGAAAAGAAAAGAAAAGAAAAGAACAAATAATAATAATAGAAAAATTACGTGGTAGTTTGCTAACAAGGTAGAATTGGACTATAACTAATACATTTTTTTTTATATTGGTTTTTCACTATGAAATTATTTCAATTCTTGCAGCCTTTGTGGAAGCAGCAGCTCAGAGGAATTTGTTGAACAATGCATCAACACGGTGGATTGCTTAACAATTGGAGTGAGGAAGCAAAGCAAAGGCATGGGTGGGTACCTCATCAGCACCAGATGGCAGAAAAACTTTTGGCTCTTGGCCTAATTAGATGGTTTTTAGTAGTGCTTGTGCCTAAGAATGTTAGTATGATTATTATAATAATACGTAAATCGAGTAATAACTATAGGTAACGTGAATTTCAGTATCATTTGTGTAATATTGCTAAGATATTATGGTGTGTAAAATCGTTCATTCTAACTAACTAGTACTAACTATCTCTATTTATCGCTATCAAAAAAAAAAAAACTATCTCTATTTATCAGTTGCCAATTTTAGATACTAGCACTGCATCTCATACCTTTCTCTCCGGTGATCAACCAAAAGTACCCAGTTACTCTTCTCAATCCCAAAAAAAAGACCCAATTGTTAACTTACACTAACCAGAATTGAACAGCTTATTAGGTGTTTCAATTTGTTCTAAAATGAATATCAAGACTTCAAAATAGAAAAATGAATATCATGGTTTCAAAAGTCAAATAAATAAGCAATAATTTCACAATTTTACCCTCTGCTATATTTTTGAAGAAAGAATACTAGACTAATGAATAACCATTTAAATTTAAATTGAAGGGCATAAAGAAAATTTTATTTTAGTCTGCTGATATGACATGGTTAAGACATAATTTTTTTAAACTGAAATTTTGACTGTAGCATACAAAAAAAGAAGATGCAGTATAATTTTGAGCACTTGAGGATTGCGTCAACTTTAATTTCAGATCAATTTATTCGCAGGTAGCTGCTAGTGTGGTCTCAAAGTTTACGATGATTTTCTCCCTAATCCCAAAAAAGGAATTGAATTAGCAGGTTGCTGCTAGTGTGTTCTCGAATATTTTCTCTTTAACACCTCAAAAGAAAAAATAAGGTATTGCACGGTTAATATACACTACATGATAAATATACTATTATCAGTTACATCTCACTATATAAGTATAATAGGTTCTCCTTATCTAGCAATTAAGTCAAAGAGGACTTATTAATGTGATTAATAGTATTATACCATGCCGACTAACTAATACTTTTTTCTAGTCTTCACTCTTGAACAAACTAGTCTTACGACGAGGGCAAAATAAAATGGAATAAGAGATTTATAATTTATTGCATGCTTTAGAGAACATAAACTGTTTATTCATAGCAAAAAGAAACATGCATGCATAATCAGGACAGTAAAAGAAAACTTTCGTCTTGTTTGAGAAAAGAAACTCTCATCTTTAATCAAACCATAAAAATTACCACCATTGGCCTTAATTGGTCATGCTCATGGCATGGCCAACATTTTTTGCAGTTGAAATGGATTGGCAAGATCACAAAATCTATACGAGGCCAGAGGTAACAACTCAGGAAAACAAATTAACCCATACATCTCGGCGGTAGCTGTATCTTTCAGTTGTGCAATTCAATGGGCTGGTGAGACTTCGCCTTACACAGCTACACAGAAGTGACAAGTCCCAATGGACATTGAATGTCTTCACAATTTTTTTTTAATTACTACGTCAACTTCGATCTGTCTGTCTATTTTATCTCTTGAGAAAGTCAAATGATATTTTCACATTTCTTTTTACTTTTTCACACACTATTCAAGTAAAAAAGTGCTAATAAATAGCGTAAAAGCGTGTGTTAAAAACTACTAAAAGCGTGCGAATATCATTCTTCCTACATAACCTGCAGTTGATAACTTTCATTTGTAATTTGCACTGGCATCCCCGTGGATATGAATAATTGCCTACAAACCGCATAAATCAAGTGGGCAACTACTGACATTGTGGTTTGGTCATAGACCGTAACAGCTAAGTGTGCTTTAAGGCAGGAAGGGGATGCGGTAAGGAAATGCAATGAACAGGGGAGCAAATATGACATCTAGGAAAGCCATTATAACTCAACACCACTGGTCAGTTACTGGTAAGCAAAAGGCATCATAATTCTTTACCAGCAGTAAAAGCAGTCATTTTCAAAGTTCACTGAACTCCTCCACAAATATTTTTCAACCAATTTTTAGCAAACAAAAGATTTCCCAACAATCAAATAAGCATTACAAATTGAATTCAATGTCAAGATGTGCTTACTGATAAAAATGCAAACTATTGAATCATGTCACTGTTAGATGTGTCTGTATACAAATCTCTAAACCTCAGAAAGTGAGAGAAAAAAGAAAGACAAAAGGAATTTTACAGACAAAGGAATGCACCAGCTTCTTTCCCCTCTATATTCATTTCCTATAACTATATATCCCAACTAGCCGAAACACTAAATCTCAACTACCAGGATCAAACTTTGTCCTCTAATTTTTCATTGACGAGGGGAAGCAACTCTATCTTGTTTTTTGGAGTCCGAGGTGTACGAGGGGTTCCTGGGGCCTGTTGTGAGAGCAAGTGTCTCACATACCCATAGAACGTACATCCTACTAGTGTCACTGTGCATCCAACGGCATTCATTACTGAAATTGGGTTCCTAAAGATGAGCCAGGAACATGTAATAGCAACTGCAACCTATGAAAACAAAACAATAATAACAAACTTTTAGTGAAATATATGAAAAATATATTTAGGCATTCCCAAACAATTTTCATAGCATATGAGAACATGCATGCTTTGCCTAACGTGACATGTCCACTAGAAGATTGAGAAGGAGCAGAATGATTTACCCGGTTCATATCAGAATGTCCATAATTAGCTTGTCATATTTATTTTTATCTTAGGCATCCTAGTGCTATTCGTTAATGATTATTTGGTATTCACATTCCACGTTTCTAGACTTCAAATTTTTTTCCTTCTTGATTTTTCATTGACACTCTTTTTAAAGATTGGGAGTAGTGCAATTTAGAAGTCAAATTTTATTTTTGAACAGTTAGGATAGCTACCATACTATTTGAAGTCTTCAAGATTATGCAGATTGAAATCCTCTCATAAAAGTTTACTACTCATAAGCAATACAAGGATGAACTTTTCAAGCAACTAAAAGCCTCCTCCGTTTAGAAGTAAACCAGATTTATCTAATTCATAGCAGTGAAACCATGAGGTCCAAAACCCAAACAAATAGAAGGATGAAAGAAAGAAACAAAGAAGGGAAACAAGGATGTAGTTACAATAAGGTTGCTAATTGAAGCACTGACTACCAATATAATCCTTCTTTCATCCATCCTGACCTTACAATTTCAACTAAATTACAAGTAACTTCCATTATCTTTCCAGCCACATCCACCCAGAAAAGCAGTGCATAGAACCCCCATTCAAAATAAATGCCAATACATATATGTTTAAAGCCAATACTTGTCCAATTCAGAACATTAGTTTTACAAGCAAACTCTGTAAGTGATGTGAGGTTATGATAAAAGATTTCAACAGTTATTTGTTAGCCACAAACGCTGCTAGGGTATTTGTAAAATTTTTACTGAACAGGATTCACATATGTTCAACATATAGTTATGGGAAACTAAATTCCCACACTTGCAGGATGCTAGCATGACGTAACTTGTACCATGACAATGGATGATTCTGATGATATAGCTATGGTTATACATCAATAAAGGAATTAATGAATTTAAGCATAAGGATGGAGATTGGCTCTCACCTTAAGGTTTCCAGCTACATTAAATGTGACTGCAGTTGTTGAGTGAATGACGTAAAAGATGGAGAAATTGAGGCAGAATGCTGACACTCCAGAGCCAATAATAATAAGAAGTGGTGAGAGAAGTGAGGAATGAGTGAGGAACCATTCCACAACTCCAGATCCTTCAAGCACTAAAGCTGGTCCAGCCAAGATCATTGTTGCAAAAGGTGCCATGTAATATACTGTGTTTATGCTAGAGATTGCAAGAAACAAAATGTCTGTCAATTAATAGAAACTCAAACTTCCATCAAAGAAAGAAAATTTTCAAATACCCAAAACTCATAAACTTCTTTAAGGATATAATCCCAGCTTTTTTTTTTTTTTGGTTCAAACTCAAATGACGTAAAAAATTCAAAGAATATGGGAAAGAACAATGATCAAGACAGATTAATAACAGTAAAAGCTGATACCAAATAACCTGACTGTTATCAATTACTAAAGTGGAACTAGTCTTGACAACAGGACTATCTATGACTGAAGGCAGTTATATAGATCTCCCAGAACTAAAGCCCACCCTTGCCCTTGGACACCACTCTCCCCTGGTTCACCTCCTTCTCCCTCCTTCCAAATCCACTCGAAATTTGCCAAATCAGGTCACAATGGGACCAGCTTTATACAGAAACGAAAAATTATGACTTGTGGTCATTATCAAGATAATTTGGAAACAAAAACATGGTTTGACCTAGTTCTCTACTTAAGCTGCCCGATTGGTACAGTGCATGCACCATTGCTCTTCTCCATCAGATAAGAATGTGCTTTCAGATATCATCAAGACTAAAACCCTTCATACATTATAGTGAAGCACTTTACAACTTTAATACATTGATTTTCAAAAAGATTGTGCAAAACATTAGTAGTATAGCACCATGCTTTCTTTTCTTTTATTCAGATATTCTGACAAAAGTTCCAAAAAGAGAATTTGGCATTTGCATGCAGTGAGAATAGAACCTTTCCGGTGCTACAATTAAGAAACTAAATAAGCACAAATTAGCCTCTACAGAACAATCACATATGCAAATTGCACACACCCATCATTCAGAAACTGCAAATATGTGATACTTTGTAATCAAAACACGTGGACATCAGAAAACAAATGAAAAACTTGGATACCAGTGAATTTAAGTTTCTCCACATTTGATGAATGTCAGTCTCAACGTAATAAAGGGTGTAGTCTCTTGTTCCCTACTAAGTCATTGAAAAACAAATATTGATATTTCAGCTTTCCAACCGACTAGCGGAAAGACAATCTATGAAAAAGACTCACAAACACTATTCCTTTTCCAATTGGACTTTCCCTTGAAGCCACCAATTAAATAGAAAGTTCATGAAACTTCTAAGATACACAACCAAGGAAATTATATCCTGATTTCAATGCTATTTTTGAAATTTTTCTTAACTTGTATGGGTGACACTAAGTCAGAATATCTAGTCAAAAAAGGACCCAGGAAACAGAGTATTTAGAGCCAACGCGTTTAACTACAAAGATGAAAAATCAGTAAATTCACCATTTCTTGCCCTCAAGCATTAAACTTGGGCCCTCTGTTTTAGTATATTGCAGCTTTAAATTTAGATAATTCATTGTGCCATGTCCATGGTGGCGTTCTGGGAATCATTTAATTCCATTATTAGCACCTAATTGGCCACCAAGAAAGGTTAGAATATGGTCATAAATATAAACTCGTATTTACCTTGATCAACAATCCTAAAAGACTCTTCAGTTCATTTTTACAGGAAATCAGAATGTAAGTTTGACTGAACTAAACCAGATAGTTCTCTCAATAATTGTGCACTTTAACAAGTATCATACAGCAAGCCAATTGTGGGGACCAGAAGGCTAAGCATCTACAAAGTAACCTACAATATGGAAACATTCTACTTGCATCACAATCTGGTTATATATTTAAGAAAAAAGCAAACATCATTAAGTAGCTTATAATTTCTCTAAGCATATTCTTAGCTATTGACTAATGCTGAACAAAGTAGTTAGCCCCTATATTGGTCTCCTGACATGAAGTATCATCCATTCCAAAATCATCCAAGGAACCTTAAAGACTTTCACTATTTGTGTATACAGACCATCATATTCATTTACTACTTTTCCTCATGGATATTAGTAGACCAACTATCCACTCCGATACCTTAAAGACTGGCATAAGCATGGTTCAAAAGTCGCAGTTGCGGACTCACGACGCACACTTTTTGATATATATAAAATCCATAAAAACCTTAACAAATAAAAATGTTAAAACAATAACAATGGTCAAATTAGATCATATAAACGTGTCTAGAGATTTAGCTATAGGTAAAAACTAGTCCCTCTTAAACTATTTACAAATTCCATAAGAAAGAAAAAAATCATAACATCAAGAATACCAAAGCTTGAAAAATCTAGGGACTTTGTCTAAATATACAAAAAATTGAAGATTTGAGTAAATGAATGTGTGTGTGTGTGTGTACATGTTTAGCTAGAACTAATTAAACAAATTACTCCTTTTACAAAACTCATAGGGCCAATGTATAATTTGAAAAAGTAAGTCCAAGGAGAAATTATAAAACAATGAATCTTGAGAGGATTTGACCGGATTGACCAGAATGTTTGGGGCCAAAACAGAAATTTAAATCAACTATCTTCTTCTTCTTTTCAGCATAGTCCAAAAAATTCCACCACCATCGACACTTTTGTTGAATTGCAGACAGCTGCTGCAGCAAATTCTGCTTGGGGGTGTAATGAAGTCCAGTCAAGCTCGAATAGTAAACTATTCAAACTCAATTTGAGCTAAAACAATCATACTTAAACATGTCGAGCTCTTGATACTTGAGCTCAAAGTTAGCTAGAGTTTGCGAGCTTATTCGAGCTTGACCCAGCCTAAGTCAATCTCAAGTTTGTGCTCACTTGAGCTTTAGTAATATAAATTAATATTCTATATTTTTTTTAAATTTGGGATGCAATAATCATTTCACACTAGTGAATATAAAAAAATAATATACATACATGTGTGTGTGTGTGTGTGTGAGGAAATTAAGCTCGACGTGCTTTCAAGACTCATGCATATACTCGAGCTTGGCCCATCAAGCTATTTGAGCTGCTCAAGCTTGGTCGACGCAAGCTGAGCTCTTGACCGAGCAAACTTGCGAGACACTTGATTGAGCTCGATGCATTTACATCGCTGATCCCGCAATGAGCCATCTAGACCATTTTCTCTCTTTCACAGACCAGATAGATCTTCCCAAAATCTATTACGAAATTAGTTTGCTAGAAGCTTACAAAAAAAATTCTCCACAATTTCCTTTCCAATCAGTCACTAAAAGAATCAATTCCAAGGAAATTGTTTCCTTCCTTGTTGGATTCTGAGAATCAAACAAGCATTTGTTTTGCTATTAAATCTTGATGCTTTCAAACTTTGAGAATTTTAGTTTATGAGTCAACTCGACTCACTCGGACGATTCACGCCAAAATTTTGACCCAGTTGTTTCACCAAAAATCGTCTGAGTCCAACTGAATCGCCACCGCTTCTAGAATCTCCGGTATGTAGTGATGTGAGATCGCAAAGGAGCTAAGTTTTCATTAGGACTGGGTATAAGTGATACTAAAGCATTCTCATGCAACTTATTTAGTAGCCAATTCACCATGTGACAGTTCCACAGAAATTTTCAGCTTTTTGAATTTCACTGGACTCAATGCATCTATAAACTAGCAAGTAAGAACATTTTCAATATCACAAAGGAAAGGTTGTTCAGCAAGTTAATTATCATACACATTTTTCTAAGGCACGCTTTGAACAACTAGTTGAATGTGAAGCCAGCCAAACCACTCTCACCCTGATGGATCATTGCATTAAGCCAGAAGCATACAATATATATTTTGTAAATTTTAACATGTAATTAATTTACTATCAATGGGCACCCCGACACGCATCATCAACTCATGTGAACTGTAAACCAGTAAATCTATGTACATGGTAATCTTTTAATTTTCTGAATCAATTTTCATGTGCAAATGTCCATGATGAATGATAAGGAGGGAGGGTACCTGTCAAATTTGTAACCATGAAGCAAAGATTCTGCAAGGATAGTTTTTGTAGAAGTAGCAAGGCAACCAAACAAGGCAGCCAAGAATCCAAATACATTAAAACTTAGCTCTGTGATAGAGGTAAGAAGAATTCCTCCAACAATGGGGACCAATGATGCAAATATTCTCCAGTCAAAGTATTTTCTCCAAATTAGCCACTGCAGAAGAACTGTTTCCAGTGGATGGAATAAGATGGAGTATCAATAAATTTGTAAGTTAAACGGGAAAATAACTGCAGATCAGATGAAGTAATCTTTAATCAGTGACCCTAACTAATGGCAACTACGAGTAGAAAAACTAAGCCTATAAGAAGCACAAGATTTTGCATAATAGACAACTTTCCCTGTCAGAATGTCTTCATTAAATTTTTCGACAACCTTGTAATCCTTATTTGTTGATCTTCTATTATATAATAGGATGTATTCTCACCTGTTGTTGCAGGGGTAAAGGACTTTACGGTTTGCATAAAAGAAACAGGAATGTAACGCAAACTGACGTTTCCCAACACAATGTTTATGCAAAACACAAAGGACATGGGAAAGATCCTTCTCCATCGATCTTCAGGGTCCACCACAATAAGAGGCTTGAGTTTTAGTACCTTGATTATCAGATATGCACCAATGGCCGAGCATATAAAGTGTACACATGACACCGTCAATGGGAATTTAAAATCCAATTTCTGCAGATGGCGAAAAACATAAAAAGGAAACCCATAATTATAAATGTGTCTCTTGAAATTTAAGAATCAAAAAGATGCAAAAAAGCACACTTTATAACTTTCAATTTCCAAGTTTCTAGATAATTTTGCAAGAAACACTCTAAAATTGGTTAAAAACCATTGCATTAGGTTATCCCAGCATACCATTTACGGAAGAAATTAAAGGAACATCTAATTTTATCTCCTTGATTTGTGCGTCAATGTACTTTGACTCACAGGTAGCTCGAGCTCGACCATACACAGGGCTTGGAATGGACATTGTTTCAAAGCAGAACTTTCAAGCAACTAAACACATAAAACATAGAACTGATCTAGAAAAATACAAGCAGCTCATCCACATGGTCATTTTTCTACAAATGGCTCATCCACGTGGCCATATGCTGAAAGCATTAATCAACGGTTATGCTTTCCAACAACACACAAAAAAAAAAACCTTTTCTGGTGGGGCCAAAATACTGTGGCTTAAATGAGTGGAATTGCTTAAACACAAGAAACCAAAATTGGTTTCCAGCACCCCCCCCCCCTTGGGCGCCCTCTCCAAGAAAAAAAAAAAAAAAAGAATACGTGCTTGTAAATGATAAACCATGAATAAAAGGCATCAGAAAGATAATTAATCATATTCCAGCATCAAACTATCTTAAAAGAATTATCAAATTTGTAATTTATTGAATCTGTTACCATAATAAAAGAATATCTTTTGCCCAATAAAATGTGGAAAATATAAGAACAAATGTAGGGTGATATGATCCAAGCCTCAAATTTGCAAAGGATGGATGTTATCTCTACCCTCTCCTCATCTCACCTTGCATCACTACAAACAGGGGTCTAAACCAAATACATGTTCCTTGCCTCCCAATATGCAAGGTGGCCTAGCACCTTAGAAGACAATGACCAAGCTCAAGAGTTAGACTGTGCGCAAATACTTAAGACAGCATCTTACAAAATTTTAGCATAGCTCAACCATTAAATTACACAGGCTTGAAGCAGAAAATATCAACTTGCATCAAGCACGATGATGTTCAAAATCATTTTTTGGCTACTTAATGATGGGCCTAGACCTCATGTGATTATTTTATTTGTATAACAAGATAGATGTATGAACAAGAGGTGCTTAACGTTCAAATTATTCACGGAGAAAGAAAAGACCTGCCAATGATGAATTAGTTGTTGGGTTGAAAGAAAATACCTGCTAATAATGATTTAGTTGCTGGGACAAAATAGGATGAAATAAGCATAAACTACAAACATAGAATGAAAATATACTATATGCTGTTCTATGTGCATTTAACAATTTGCAAGTCTCAAAGGTACAAGAAATTATTTGCATTAAGAAGTCTCAACATATCCCAAGTCTCATTCACCTGCATCGAGAGGGGCGGGCAAGCTTAAAATGATAATTACTCAGCCTATATGAAAATAAAAATCTATATGACTTGAGAACAAATACTCCCACTAGGCCTCTCTCTACAAAGTGATGAACTTGCTAAATTTTGTCCATAACAGGAGTAAATGAATAGAACAGTTCAAAATTCCTAAATATGCTGTCCTCATGGACCTTTCTGGTGTAGCAGTAAAGAAATCATGGTTCCATATAAGAACATGACCTAGGAATTCGAGGCAGCTATCTTATGCAACAAAGTTGAAGGCTTGGCCCAAATGCCACACAGTGCTAAAATAACCTTTCAGTTAGATACTCAATTCAGAATAATATAGTATGGCATGAGGTCATTATCAGATATTGAATGTCAGCCAAATCACTTATGTCTTCTGAACTCCTACCTTTCATGACTAGCTCCGAACAAGAATTTGAAAGCAAATAGGAAAGCACAAGTCTAATTCTTGTTCTGATTTATCTCTACCACTTTTATAAATTTATTAATTGAATCGACTAAACATGTAGAAGTGGCGGGAGCCGGGGGGTGAAGGAAGAGCAACAACAAAAGGATCTAGAAACTCTAGCAAATAATTCATCAAACTCCAATAATGAAGTATCAATTGCAGAAGGAAAGGCACAACGGTTAGCAGCTGTTGATCGCCTGATACATTAAATCCAAGATCAGCTTATAGTCACGGACAATGTGCAATACAAATCCAAAACGGAACTATCCCAGTAATGGTAATCATAGATTCACAATCATAATAATTGACTGAGTTCTCTTGCAGATCTACAGCATTGCCTGCCTGCCTTTGATTCAATAACTACGCATCACTTTGCACAACAAATCAAAATCATTTTTCAGTTCCCCAAGGAGTGGCATAAATATGAAGCAATAACAAAAACTACACGTAGTCTTCTCCAGCAGCTATAATTCAAAATTCAAAATCCAAAAGGCACATTACTTTGTCAAAAAAAATGAAAAAAGAAAAACTGAGAGAAAACAGAGACAAGAGACAACAAATGAGGCAGCTCATAACCCATCAGAATGCGTAAATCGAATTAATTTATAAACTTTTTCCAACAGATTCTTCTTTCCTCCATTCATTCTTTTTTTTTTTTCCGGGAAAAGAAAATCTTTTGGGTGTAGAATTAGCATCCAACAAATTAACCATACACGAAAAAAAGAATCCCAGAAAAAAATTATCAAAAAATAAGAGAACCCAATAAGCTATTTATTCCAAATCAGGCAGGCAGACAGACATACATCCTCGTATCAGTGTGCGCGAGTGAAAAAAAAAAAGAGATGTACCTGAAAGATCCATTTATTCATGATAATAACAGTAACATTGAATCCCCACCATTGAATTATAGCCAAAAGGGATCGAATTACACTCCAATCACAAATCCCGCTTCCCTCCATCTCACAAATCTCCACCCCCTTTCCTCTACAATCCAATCGAGTCCCTCCAATTGAATTCAATGGTATCTATATGTGGGCTGTTTTCTCCACCGAGAAATGGAATTACTAATGATGGAATTGTGTTCTTCTGGAGGAGGAATACAATCAGTAGTGATTACTAACGGGAAATAAGAAGAGTCCCTTAGGATTTTATAGCTCCTCCACAAAGCTCTAGGCAGAGGGACTTTGGTTTCGCAACTTTTAAAAGGCGTGTTTGATTTATTGGTTTATACTGCATTTTTCCTTTTGTTTTTTTTGGCCCTTTTTGGGGCAATTTCTGGATTTGACATTTAAATTTGGACTACAATTTAATTTCACGCTGCGCTTCTGATGTGCGCAATTTTGACGTGGGCAGACGTTTGTGAAGTGTGAATCTTCTTTGGGTCTTTGCTTTTGAATTCTAAACGTGTTTGATGGGTTCACTACCTTCACGCTTTTGGACCATTTGTTCCGTTGGTATTCTAGTCCTAATAAAACACCAGGGTTTTCGTTTTGTTTCTTGGTTTCTTTTGTCAAGGAAGGTTGATGGGAGTTGTGAGATTAAGTTTTTGTGAAATACTAGGAGAATAATATGAAATGCTATACAGTTTGGATTATTTAAACATTTTTAAAAATTTAAAAAATATTGACATTTTTAATTATTTTACACATTTATGAGAATGAATATTGTCAATTTTCAGAATATTAACTTCCAAGTTGATTTTCGGAAGATAAACTTAATCACAAATACTCTTCAATTACAAAAGAATGATCATTTGATGGTGGACTTTAACTCAAATATTTAAATGACAAACGAGTTCTTTTGTTTCAACGTAGACATTCACATATATTCAATCACATTTAGTCAAAATCTAAACATATACCTCTCAATCTTTATGATGTCATTCAAATAATAGCTCTTGACTTTCCTCATTTTCGGCCTTGTTTACTTCAATTTACTGTGGTTTTTGGCTTATGGATTTGCCTTGACTTTAGAACTAGTATGTTTTTTAATAAATTGATTATGATTTTTTTTTTGCTCAGTACAAAAAATCAAATTGATTCTGTTCGAAGAAGTAGCGAAAGAAGAAGAAGTTATGGAATAAGAATAAGATGAAAAAGAAGCACAAAGCGAAAGAAGAAGAAGAATAAAAAGAGGTTGATCACCAAAAAATCATCTTAAAGTCGATATCTTGAAGATTGGTTTTGAAATCAATGTTAATGTATTTGATTTCCATATTTATATAAAATAATTAAAAACATCATTTTTTGGTTTTGAATAAAAATATATCAATATTTATAAATACAAACCTGGTTTAGTTTTTTGTTTTAATATTTTATTTGAGAAGTCCATCATGCAGTCACAATATGGCATCAAGGTATTTTCACGTACAACATAAGTTGTTCGTGTAGAGAAAAAGAATGAGAGAATGAAACGTACTTCTTCATAAACTATAATTATGAAATTATGACCATGAAAGTAGAATATATGAATTGTATTCTTTAAAAAAAAAATTGCTAGTTGTTACTTACTAGTTTCTATTGTGCATGGAATATCCTTACATGCTATTTTTTTTTTTTCATTATGGGTTGGGGCCATGAAAATAAAATGCATTATTCCTTGTCTTTTTTGAAAAAGAAAAAACATTGGTAGTTACTTACTAGTTTCTAATATTCATGGAATATTCTTTCATGCTAGCTGTTTTCTTTAGTTATTTTTTTCACTATGGGTTCGGCTAGTACAACTATCAGTGCAATTGTACAGTGCAAAAACATTGTAAGAAGTTTATAAAATATCATAAATTACTAGTAAAAATATTTTATAACAAGAACATTACAAATAGGTACTTGCAACGAGGTTATAACAAATACATTACAAATAAAAGTTATTCATAATGAAAAATACTGATCAAGGTACCACGTTTTACAACATATTATATAGAGTGTACTTTTTCCTTTCTAGGCAAATTTCAACCATTAATAAGAGAATAAGAGAACTGGAGAAGTAACAATTTTTTACCTAATATCTCAGTTTGTTTTGTTATATTATTCTTTTTAGGATATCGATTTCATTTCTCTTTCATGGAGTCTATGGATGGTTCTTCATTTGTTTCCTCCCCCATCTAATAATTAGGTTATTAAGCAACTTGACAGTAACTTAGCCTAATAATAATAAAAAAAAAAGCACCGATTTAATTCGTATCCACAACTTTTTCTCCTATCTCCTATCGCCATACTTGTTTATAGAGGATTTAATTGCATATTGGGTGACAAGTTAGGAAACTACAAGCTTTCAAAATGTTATGGTGCTATTAATCCTTTTCTTTTTAACTATTTTCTTTTCTATTTTTCCGGTTGTGGGTTTTTTTTTGGGTTTTTGGGGGTGGCCGGGGGGGGGGGGGGGTTGGGGGGGGTTTAGTTTCGCTACTTGCAAGAAGACATGCACATGTAGTCTGCATAGATTTTGCAAGAAGATAGCAACAGGTAAGTCAACATGGCCCTCTTGGAGCCCGAAATGTTTCAATCCATAGGGGAAATTAATACTACGAAGCAACTCACAGGAAGGAGAAACGAATTAATGCCAGTGTAGAAAATCGAACAATTCACGTGGAAAAATTGTCTTAGAAAAGAAGCGTTACACTTTATTACTTGCAAAAGTCATGTTTGACTTCATTTGAGTTGCTAGTTGTTTTGATCTTACGATCGGGGAGAGAGTTTCATGGGTGATTTTTTAACTAAGATGATACAAGGTTTGAAAAGAACAGTAACAACTAGTCTTAAATAATAGCAATAACCAATTAAAATTTCTATCTTTTTTATTGAAAGATTCTGCATTAATTTATTACCTAAAAATAATCATATTGTTTTACGTTTTTAATAACTGTACTAATTCTTAAACTAAGATCCAAGTTAAATTCCATCACATAGATATTCAATTGGCTTGGTCCTAAGATAACAAATTGAGGAATTCTAGTTAAAATCCCAAATTATAGTGTAGAAAATTAGCCAAAAAGTTAAGGGTTTTATAAACATCTTTATATTCTTTTATTTACTTTTTCATCTATCATAGAATTTTTTTAAGAAATATCGAAGAGAAAATTTAATAGAGTAGAACAATCATCTAACAAAAATTCATACAAGTGTATATACATATTATATAAAGGCCAAAATTTTCTTTTTTGAGAAAAACATGGAATTTATTACTTCATAATCATAACTATTACAAACCAATTAAAGATACAATAAGATCATGAACCTACTGAATCCTTGGCCTATCAACTTTTACAATAATACAGAATGAGAAGAGGCCTAGACCTATATAAATTTGGTCTATTGTGAGAAAAATTATGATGCTAATGAACGAAATAAATATTACGCTATGCCTATAGCTTGAACCCTAATATCAATATCTCAATCAGACTTAAAACTAAAAAGAGAAAATATTAAAAGAACATTGAGTAATTTTCACTAAGATCTCTTGAGGTTTGTAAAGATATTAATAACCCCCCCCCCCCCCCCCCCACACAAAATTGTAAAATATCACTTAGCTTCTGCCACTCATCCATTTTCAAATAAAGAATCTATTAGTTGGTCACTTAAAATATGAACCACTTAAAAGACGGCCTTAACCGCATGGAATTAAGGTATCCGAATTTGCTACTTATGTTGGTTGAATTACCAAAATCTAGTAGCATTAAACAATATTTAACCTTCATAATGTGTTTACAAGCAAAATTAATTATAACTATCATTATATGTAACCTTTTGCAATCTTTACTTTCATCGCACACATCATGTCAAAAGTAATAGAGAGAATTTTCGTAAAACACAGGGCAGGATTCACTATTTATCTTTTAAAAGATATCATCTCGATAACTCTGAATCTATTCTTCAAATAAGGATTGGTCTAGTGGTTAGGGTCTCTCCTACTGCAGATGCAGTTAAGAATTTGAATTTCCGAAGAAGGCAGTTAGGAATTTGGATTTACGCAGAGGGTGGTTAGGTAAATTTTAAAAAATTATACCCCTAATTGTGTATGGTAAGTAATCCGAGGTTTACCTAGTATACCATTCAGAGCCTCACCCCACTTGTATAAGATAACATACATTTGTAATACAATAGTGATTGCTCAAAAAAAAAAAAAAAGAATTGAACATGAAAATAGAGCCGAATTCTCTCAGCCTCAACTTGCATCCAGTTATATAAATATGGAATCTAGCCTAAAGGGCTAGAGAAATGAATGCAAAGAAAGATAAAAAATTAGCTCGCCTAAATTAGTGGCTTGTGACCAGATTTGGCGGATAATGCGCAAAGATTGGAACTCGAGCTGGTAGAATGGCAACTCAATTGGCAATACTTTTTGACTAAGACCTAGTGATTATGCTAGTGTTTTGGAAACTAACTTGTAGTAGCCAACTATTAAGTGAACAACAGAGTGACCGAAAGCACAATGGGAAATGCGTGTCATGAGAAGATACCGAGTGCAATATTTTCTCCCTTGACGTTATTATTGTAGCTTGAAACCCAGTATGTCAACATAATCTCAACTGTAAATTGACCAATTTAGTTTCTACCGTGTATTAACAATTTGCAACCAGTTCTTCAAAAAAAAAAAAAAAAAAAATTTACAACCAGTGTCAACACGCATTGACATTTTTGTTCAATGGTGGTATTCGCTTATATATTCAAAATATTTTTGTTAAAGATCTTAACTTTTAACGCTATCATGCTCCCAAGATTATTATGAATATAGTTATGATCCATAAATCGTCCCAAGATTCTTGTGTAAATCTGCATTCAATGCGTAACAGCAATCATGGCTGTATCAAATTTCAACTTTCTATTCTATGATACCCTGCCGTCCCATAAAGATATGCTCACTTTCCTTTTGTCTGTTTCAAATGATATGCTTAGTTCCTTTTTTAAAGAGTAGTTAGCTTATTATTTTGTTAACATATCTCTATTTAATGAACATTAAAAAACTAAACTACTTTAAATTACAAGAACATTATAGTAATATGTGTCTTTTATTTTGAATGAATGATATAATATTAATGAGAGGTATTTGAAAAAAGTATGAACAAAAAATAATTGTTGTAACTACATTTCTTAATTTGTGTGAAAACAAAAATAGAGCTATCTTTAAGGGACCAAGGGAGTATTTTTTTTGGGGTGATTACACTTTGCCCCCCCTAAAAGTGGGGTTAACCAACGCTTTGCCCCCCCAGTATGCAAAAAACACACTTTCTATCGAAAATTTTGGCTTTGAATTTTTTTTTATTACCTTGATTTTGTATAAATTGCTAAAAGACTAAATTATCCTTATAAATAGATGCCTAATGACAAACATACACATATGCACTAAAATTTTTTTTTATCCCATGCATGTCTATCATGTTCGTTTAATATGCAAACACATATAATAATTTTGTAAATATATTTACATACACTTTAACCAACAATATAAAGTACATAAAAATTTTTGTTGTATTATACTTCACTAATCTATTTATACAAAATTTTAAAATTTGCATAACAGTAATGGCATGTTTTTCGCGTTATATGTAAAGCATTAAAGATTTATATCCAAATTTTTATACATACACACACACACACAGATATATATATATATATAACTAAAAACATGAATTAATGTGATATCTCACACACAAAGAAAATAGATTGACATTAATGTAGCATAATATATTAGACACATTACATTAATTAAAGTTCTATCATTATATTGGTTTTATATATATACACATATAGAAATTTGGATATAAATCTTTAATTTTTGTGTATAATGTGAAAGATATGTTATTACTATTATACAAAATTTAAAAAAATTTCATCAATTAGATTATTATTCGTGAAATATCTTACGATAAAAATTTTTATATAATTTGTATGGTTAGTTAAATGGCATGTACATATATTTTTCAAAATATTCATTTTTTAAAATTATATGTATAAACACGTATACGAAGGTGATAGACAAGCATGAGACAAAATAGGAAAAAAAGTTATTTTTAGTGTTTGTAGGCATATTTGTCATGTATTTGTAAGGGCAATTTAGTCTTTTAACAATTTATACAAAATGAAGGAAATCAAAAAAATTCAAAGCCAAAATTTTTGGTGGAGAGTGTACATTTTTTGCATTCAAAGGGGCAAAGTGTAATTAACCCATTTTTTATTTCCTTCATTTTGTATAAATTGCTAAAAAAAACACATTACCCTTATAATATATATCTATAGGCACTAAAAATAACTTCTTTTTTTTTTTTATTTTGTCCCATACATGTTTGTCATCCTCGTATATGTGTTTATACACATAATTTTAAAAAAATGTATATTTTGAAAAATATATGTATGCCATTTAATTAACCATACAAATCATATAACAAATTTTGTCGCAAGATGCTTCACAAATAATATTTTAATTTATGAAAAATTTTAATATTTGCATAATAATAGTAAAAAAATATCTGTCACACTATATACAAAAAATAAAGATTAATATTCAAATTTTTATATGTATATATATAAAACAAACATGATGATAGAACTTTAATTAATTATAATATGTCTAATATATTATGCTGTATCAATATCAATTTAACTCTTTTCTTTGTGTGTGAGATATTACATTAATTAAAACTTTATCATGTTATTAGTTTTACATATATACATGTATAAAAATTTGGATATAAATTTTTAATGTTTTGCATATAATGCAAAAAATATGTCATTACTATTATGCAAAATTTAAAATTTTGTACGAATTAAAATATTATTTGTGAAGTATAATACGATTAAATTTTTTTATGTATTTTATATTGTTAGTTAAAGTGTATGTAAAAATATTTATAAAAATATTATATCTATTTGCATATTTAACAAACATAATAGACATGCATAGATAAAACAGAAAAAGAAAAGTTTTTGTACCTAAGCATATGTTTGTCAATAGACGTGTATTTATAAGGACAATTTAATCTTTTACCAACTTATACAATATGGAGATAATAAAAAAATTCAAAGCCAAAATTTTGGGTGGAAAGTATATTTTTTTGAATTCAAGGGGCAAAGCAGTGGTCCCCCCCCCCCCCCCCCCCCAACTTACAGGGGCAAAGCGTAATTAACCCTATTTTATTTCCACGAGAAATACGATTAGTTGTATGTCTCCCAGATATTCTTATCTCATTGCTTTTAATTATCCCTCGACAAGGAAAAAACTTACAGAGAGAGGAACAAGAATTTCTACATAGGCCATCCGCAGTATAAGCCTTCGGGAAGGCATATCATTAAGCTTCAGGTCAAATCTATTTAGCCTCCTGCAAACTGCTTTGGGCCACGACACAAAGGGAATGAGCTTGGCTGATTCTCTACAGTTCTTCTTCATGCCCGGCATGCATTCGGGTGTCCCACCATCTTCTTGAGTCCAACATCAAGAATTGCCTGATTGCGAGACAACATAATACATTGAAATGAAAGCAAGTAATCGCTGCATACATGAGGATAGACAAACTACACCCTAAGGTCAAAAGCTTGCACCATCACTTGCAGCCTTGCCCAATGCTTCAAACATGGGCCTCATGATGACCTGTAACTTCTTATTGGTACAATAAATAAACCAAGCCCTTTTGTGATGAGAAATTGGGAACCTAACACGCATTAATGAGAAAAGATCCTGGATTCTTCAGCTCGTTTAAAATGATTTGAAGTTAAAGGCCTGCTTGCACAAAACAAGGTGAAAGGGAACAAGGGAAAAACTTCATACTTTTTCTTTTTTTCAGTCAAGAGGTTTGAGGGTCCTGAATTGGAAGGGGGTGGGGGAGAAGCGAAGCATGATTTGCGTCAAGTATATGCTTGAAATTATATAAAGCCAAAATAAATTCAAATGGTTTAGACGCCCAACTCTGAAATTGGCAATAACTAATATCCAAGCCAGGAAGATAGCATAATGTTTCATGAATTACAAACACTTAAGCCCATTAGGCTCAGATATTACACAATGGTTAAAAGAGTGTATCGCTGTTTACCTGCACAGGAGTTGGAATATTTGCAATCGAAATCATACATATAAGACCATGCAATTGTGCCACATATTATCACCATTTCTAGTTTTCCTCTGAAGAAGGATAGTTCACCGGTTATAAGTCAGTGAATTTTCCCACCTGCACATCAATATTTCGCTCTCATAAATATTAAACAAAAGATAATAATAACAGAGACATTCTGATATCAGATTTCAATCAATAACTTGAGCATTATAAAATTAGTCAGTAAGGTTGCATCTGATCATTGAGGGAGAGAGGGAGAGGGAGAAAGGGAGAAGGATCTAGCAGTATTAGGTGGAACTAGTGAAAAATCAACCTAGAGCCACCAAGAACTTCTGAAAGAAGTGCATCAATACGTTATAAACCAGAAAGAAATGTTAACAAGTGTTTCCATTCTGCCAGTTAATATAGGAGCCATGCTAACAGACTAACATTTGTTTAAGAATTGATCTTTTATAAAAATACATTGTAAAGATTTTTTTTATTTTATTTTCTTTTATAATAACAATAGCGGATCTTGATGCATTACGCATAGCCACTACTAGAATTTGAAATTCTCTTTTTGCATGTGTGGCATGCATCTAGACGTACTAGTTAAAAAATCTTTACATTGTTAGTGCAGGAAAGATTAATCCTTAATATATTAAAAGTGTGCTTATTCTAAACTATTAAACCAGAAATTTGGTTATGCAAACATGATCAATAATCCCAGGGGTACACTTCAAATAGCAAGCTTAACTATGATTATATATACTTCATAATGTGTATAGGGAAGAGGCAGAAAATATAGCAAAGCTAGGCAATTACTACAGAGAACACAAAAGTTTCTCAACCTAAGTACATCTCTAACTAAAGCTTTATTTTTTCCTATTGCGCTTTCATATAGTCAAACTTACAAATGCATTAATCAGAAGATTACACAAGAATAGACCTTTTGAGTTTTCAACAGGAAGCCATTCAGTAAACATTCTGATAGCGAGTCTAGCCATCAACTAGATATTTGCTTATAAAAAGCACATTTATGCCAGTTACTTGAAAGTTTTGGGAAATCTTCTTTAGGCTAGTTAGAATGCATATTCAAGACATTATAGATAGAGCAGTAAGGTCAAGTATCTCATGTTTGAGCTCGCTCATTACTCTTTAAAACTCGTTCGAGTCTACTCGTTAATTAATGAGCCAAGATTGTTGTTTGATCTTGGCTCATTTAACAAAAACCTAAATTCCATCTTGCACTCAAACTTGGCTCATTTAACATCAATGAGTAACTTTTTAAGAATTTAATGATTAGTCTAATTTTTTTTCTTCAAAAAAACATTTAATATTGATCAAAACAGAGTACAAATAAAAGGGATAAACCACTAAGAAGCAAATTAAATCAAATTTAGATGCTTATTATTAAGGAAGGTGAAAATGATTATGTTATTTATACCCTATTATTCACGAACACAAATGAATGTTTGTGATTAACAAGCCTCGTTTGCAAACAAGAATACAAACATAATAGTTCAAGGGCCATTTATGTATTTTGCCTCCTTTTAACACTGTATCACGGTCTCCCATCTAAAGTACGGAAAGTATAAGAACATCTTGAATTTGTTCATGTTACCCTGTATCCATCACCTGAACCTTCACTGCCTTTAAATTAATACTGATTAACCAATTAGTAATGCCCAGAATTTCAGTCTTGGTCTGA
Organism: Mitragyna speciosa; assembly: GCA_024721245.1. Lineage (NCBI taxonomy): Eukaryota > Viridiplantae > Streptophyta > Magnoliopsida > Gentianales > Rubiaceae > Mitragyna > Mitragyna speciosa. Next base: position 11,340,522 of record CM045560.1, read on the forward strand.
GGCTTTGCCTAAGTTTGTGTACACTTTAATTCTGGCAGATTGCCAGCTCTTGTGATGTTGTTGTATCTTAATAAAAGCTCCATCCTTTCCTATCAATTACAATAACAATGATTCCTTATCCTTCATTTGAGAGTATGAAACATGCTCCTGTGGAAAAAATTATCACTATGGTAAGTATGAATGTTCCTCTCTTTGAGTGCTGCAACTATTTTTACCCAGTTTTCAAGTTCTATGATTGATAAATGAATAGATAGAAGTTGGGTTGTGAGAGAGAGAGAGAGAGAGAGAGAGAGAGAGAGAGAGAGAGAGAGAGAGAGATTACTTTGATGTCATGTTGCTTGGCAACAGTCAAACAACTGTCTGTTGTAGCTGGCAGTAGTTCACAGTATTACAACTGTCTATTTTAGGAGGAATAGTTTGCCGGTCATCATAAAGCTTTAGTCCTATAGCTTCAGCTTTTGATTATTTCATGCAAGCAGTCTGACCTTCTACTATTTCCCTACAGGTCATGAAACACAAATGACAAATCCTCTGACAAGCACAAAAATTGCCGTATAAAAGGAAAAGCATAACAATTAACATGCATAATAAACCCGGACAATATTTAGTTACTCTGCATATGCAGCATGTATGTCTGAGAAATAACCAACAAAAGAGGGAACAGAAGATTCAGAATATAAAACACAAGCACTTTATAGGTCCTTGAACAGAAAGATTGCCTTGAAAATGTACAAGTAGTTGCATGTATTCCATCCGCATGTATACGTAATTGCCTTCAAAATGTACAGGTAGTTGCATGTTTTGATACCTGCTAATGGCATAAAGAATAATACTTGAAGAAGTCATGATCTTGTTAGAAACACACTCCTCCTGTAAAAAGATAGATGCATATGTAATCCAACTTTTTTAAGTTTCTTTTCTTTGAGATTTTTGCATTCAACAACTGCAATTGAAGCAAAACTTTCTTAAGTTTCTTTTCTCTGAGATGTTTTTTAATTCAACAACTGCAATTATAACAAAAACAAATACATTAAGCCTTTGATTACATAGCAGAGGATTATGAACCATTTGAACCATTAGACCACAAGTTCATACCCAGCCATCTCATCTAAATATCAATTTTCTTTATGTATAGCAAAAGAAAATACATAAAGGTCTTGATGGCAAAGCAGAAGTTCCACTGTATTGAGAATCTAGAAATTTATGGAGACATAAAACTAATCAGACAAAACGTGAATATCAATTGATACACTTTAACACGGAAAAACTAAGTGCACCCCCTTGGTTTTCCATGGAAGAGATTCGCTGTAATGTCTAAACACCACTGGGTTCACAACGAAACCCTTGATGGTTCGAATCTACCTTTTAGATAAGTTACAGTTGTTCCAATGTTGTCTATTGCTACCAGGGGGGAAAAAGGGGAAAGAAAAAAGAAACATGATCCATTTATTAACACAATTCCTTATCACCCTTTCTACGAAGAAGTCTAATTCATTCACATAAACATGTTGCCTTCAGATTCTTTTATCTGTTTAGCCAAAACAAAAAGAATTAATTTAATAACACGCTTTAGGTCGCCAAAAATAAAAAATGCTTTAGGCCTTCTTCTCAACTACTACTGCTTTTCTAATCTGAATACTGAAAAGGTATCGAAAAAAGAGAAAGAATGTTTTTGTTTCAAATATTTTTGAAAGGTTAAAAGCTGTTCTCCAAAGCACATCTAGTGCTGCTTCCCCCCCCCCCAAAAAAAAAAACACACACTCACACACAGAAAAAGAAAAAAACAAGTTTAATGCTGAAAATCATAGGCCAAAACAGTTGAGAACACCTCAAAACAGCTTTTAGCTTAAAACAAGCTACAATCAGCTAGCACTAAAATATTGAGAACAAGCCTGTTTACCGTTAAGTCAAGTGTAAGATGAATCATTACTAAAAATGAATTTTAAAAAAATATGAATGAAGAAGATTTTACCAATCTACCAAAAAGAGAACCATATTTAGCAGAATCTGAACATAAGAGGCATCAAGAAACATAACATTCTCAACCTCGATTAAAATTGCTGGTAGAAAAGCATAAAACCACTATTAATGAAATGCAAGCAGGACAATACTTTGTACAGGATAAGGACCTCTGCCCAGCATGATTCTCTAGGATCATCAATCATGGTACTAAAAAAGTCAACACATTTTGATGTTATCAGGTTTGAAACATCCCAAAAAAGCTTAACAAAAAGGGAGTTTTCCTTCATCTTTGATGACCTTGTTATGATCCAAAGCTTCAACACTATATTAGGTATTGGGATCTATTAACATGTAAACAAAATTCTTTTATTGAGCTATATTCTACGTTTCATGATCAATCTTATGTCATGCATTTAGAAAATACTTTTGCAAACGTCGAAAATAACCAGAAAAAAGAACTATATATATTTCATTCGAGACTAGCAAAGACATGCCATTTAACAAGAACTTTCTGCACTACCTCTAGCACATCAAAAACTATAAAACAGATTATAATGCCTAAGTAACCATCTTCATTTAATTCTAATGCCTAACTCAAAGGTGAAAAACTATAAAATTTCATCACTAACACAGCTAATAGTAGTCTCTCTGACAAAGAAATAGTAATAAAACAGATTAATGGTGATTGGCAAGCATATGAAGTCACCCAAAGTTAAAGTGTTAGTCTTGTATATAGATAATATATTAACTGGTTGAATATTTATTCCCCGGGGTTAAAACGTTGAAGAATAGGAGGTGGATGAGAAACATATGGAATTACTCCTTAAATAACGGATTTATACCTAAACATACAGAATTACATAATAGTTGATTTGTACCTCAACATAAAAATCATTACCACAGGTTTCTGCTTCCTTGGTATCATAGAGCTTAATAGGATGCACTCAGAGTTAGTGTACTAATACATTTTTTTCACACAATAGCATCTAGAGACAAGGTTTCTACATAATCAAGGCAAATTTAATAATGCTAAAATAAACACTATTTGACTTGCTTGATTAATAGATGTATATCATTTCCCTTTCTGTTGAATTTCTTCAGCCGCATGCCATTTCTAATTGACAGCTATCATGAATCAACTACTCATTATCAAAAAGCAGTATGATGCTATATCTCAATAACCTGGCAAGGACATTAAAAGACAACAGAATATTTTATCCACAACTCTCAATCCCGACAAGTTGACAGTACATCCTGGTTTCACTGTATTCTTCAACAGATAAATAAGTTGCAGTTACTCTAGGAACAAGTTAAACACTACAATGTCTTTTTCAAAGAAGACAAGAAAAATGGGTGTTTAGCAGGATCAAAATAGCATAAAGATTCGTATGGTGACACAGATCTGTGAACCTATTCAAATTTCTAACATATATCATGCTTTTCCAAATCCAACAGCACTCTTCCTTCTTTTGCGAGCATCTATTTTTTCAGGGCTTTGCAATCCAGTTCTATCCTCATATTTCTCTTCCAGGGCCTGTCCAAGTAGAAAAAGTTGTGACAAATCTAGCTCTACTATCTCAGAAAAATTGAAGCTAAAGAATTTAAATTGGATAGACATTGATATTCAACAAGCATTGATTGAACTAAGTGACTATTCACCTGCAAATCTGCATGGATACTATCAAGAACTTCTTCAGTCATTCTATCAACAAAAAGGATTCCCTGCAGGAGAAGAAGATAACTTAGTAATGTTATGCTGGAAAGACCCAGAAGGTCAAGCATTGTTCCGTTGCCTCTACGATCAAGATTTTCCAATCTACACACAACCATAACTACTACCATCTTCGAGTCGAATGATTTTCCCAGTAGTACTTATAAACCACAGGACATATGTCTTTTACATTTAAATAGAAACATACCACCTAAAGGCTCAAGGACAACAGTACACTGCTGATTGAACCATTCAATATGGGTGGTCAATACTCAATAGTAGTTTTTGAGCCATAAACCCCGTCAAAATATGCATACATTTTTTTGGAGTTCACTCTAAACCAACAGTGGTCCAAGTTGCCAGTAGAACCATGCCCAGGTTACTTTTCACAGTAAGCAAGGCTAGAAATTCCAAGCTCACTCAACTAGTAAAGATGTGAAACTCCAACTTTTCACAATGGTGATGGATAACCATCTCATTTACGTCCAAGTAAGGTGAGTGTCAATTATTTAAATTCGCCTGATAACATTTCAGATATTTTAGGAACCACCAACATAAACATATGTATCCAATACCTACCTGCAGATGATCATATTCATGCTGAAAAACCCGCGCAGGAAGTCCCGACAAGTTAAAAGCAAATCTTTGGCCAGCGATGTCCTGTGCATCAATTTTCACAGAGTCGGGTCTCTGCAACAAAAACAACAAAAGTAAGTAAATAACTGCCAAAAGGATTGCAACTTTGAACACTAACGTATACACATACGTCAACATCCGCATAGATCCCAGGAAAGGACAAACAACCCTCGTTATAAGGAACTATTCTTCTTGAATATCTACTGACTTTTGGATTTACAAGAACAATCTCCTCTCCCTCCCCACGTTCACCAACCGGATTAAACACCATAAGGTGAACATTCATGCCCACTTGAGGCGCTGAAAGCCCAATGCCATCAGTCCTGTCAACAAAGAATCCAATAACAATTTTGAAATTGCTACAAGATAACAACGGTTTCAATAACCACTCCAACCCCCACCACAAAATAGATAAATAAATAAATAAATAAAATAAAAAATAAAAATAAAAACCACTAAAACAAAACCAAATTCTTGCAATTTAATCCTCACAAGAAACTAAAAATTTACCTGTACATTACTTCGAACATCTCATCTACTAATTTCTTCAAGTTATCATCAAATGTATTAATTCTCTTATTCATTTTCTCTCAATATTGGGTCTGGATATTCCACAATTTTAAGCGGTGCCTCAAATTGCAAATCAGCCCCTGCAAACAAACTACATAAATACTAACAAAAAAGGAAACCCAAAAAAATTTAAAATTTAAAGAGAGGATAAAATATCAAAGGAAAGGAGTTGCTTACTGGATGCTATTTCGTCTTCTTTTACTTTAGAAAAGGAGCCCCGTCTAGCCTGAGCATAAACTACTGGTCCGGGTGGTTGGTGAAGTCTTAAAGAAAAGCTGAATGGATTAGTAGAAGTGAAGCGGCTAAGATGGCGGAAAATAGACGGATGAACGATGGTGGATCGGCTAAGGAGACAAGGAAGGAGAGCGTGAGTGAATGCGGAAGAGTAGAGCCTCGCGCCAGCCATTGCTACGGACACAAGCAAGAGTATTGATACATAACAGTATCTCTTTTTCTGTAGGCTCCCCGTTTTTGTTGCTGCCATTGTCTGCTTGTTCTTTTCTGTTTTGTTTTTGGATGGTTAATTTTTGGACTTTTTTTAAAAGAATATTAATGTAATAGTTTTGGATTTTTTTTATTTTTTATTTTGATAAATGTGCATGTGAAGTAAAAAATTATTTAAAAGCGTGTTTAGAATTTTATAAAGTCATATTTCTGAAAAACAACGCCAAGCAAACAAAGTCTAAAACTCCAATTATGGTCAAAAGAAATGGTAGGGTTTTTTGTGAGTGATTTTGGGAATTTGGGAAATGGTGAGGTATAGAGGTTTAGTAGCAGAATGGAAGGTACGGTCAAGTAAAGGAATTAAGTCAGATAAGTCACAAGTTGAATGATTTAATAGGTTTGGTAAATCATTAATTGAGTATTGTAATTTATACCTATTTGACTAAAAATTAAAAGAAAAATAAAAATACTTTGGGTGCGTTTGGTTACATGGAATTGGATCCATGTTGTTTGGATGATAAGTTTGTTTGTGGAATTAGAATTGAATTGCAATTTTATAGAATCTAATTCTATGATTTCAATTCTTTACTTGGATCCAAAAATTACAATTTCAATTACACACCTACCTCCATAAAAACACGGAGCTTTTAGCCAACCAATCCCTTGCCTCACACCCTCAAAAGTTCTCGCCATGCGCGGAACACTCTCCTTACTCAATCTCCTTCTCTCTCTCTCTCTCTGATTTTCTCATCTCTCTTCAGCAGCTTTTCCTTCGACCTCTACCTCCGCCTCTACCTCCCACTTCACTTGCGTCTTTGCCTCCATCTTATCAGTCAGTCCTTCTTCACTGTGATATTTATTTTTAATTCATTTTTTAGTTTGTTAAAAACCCTAGAAGTATAATTTTTCCCTTCTAATTAGGGTTTGATAAATTTCTTAAGACTTGATTTTTTTGCTAATATTGGTTTTCTATGTAGGACTAGATTGCAAATATGTGAAACTTTCTTTTCTTCTCCATCATGAAAAATGTTGCTATGTTGTTCTATTCTTAGGCAGCCATGGCTGCTCTCATTTTTTTCATTCTTTTTGGGGCACGAAAAATTTCAATTTTGGCCAATAGTTGACTGGTCGGACTCACCTGGCACATTCATACACACTATCACATGGACACTCGCAAGCACAAGCTCACAATTTGGAAAAATCAATTAAAGCATTTCATCAAACAGCTTACTAGCACATAAAGTTTATGAGATTTCCTATGAACTTGAATTAAGCTTGGTGATAATTAATAAATTTACCATTTTTGTATAATATTTTATATATGTTTTTAGTATGTTTTTAATATGTTTTTAGTATTTTTATATGAAAATGGCTCAATTTTATTATTTTCCATAAAATCAAGGATTGTTCCAAAATTAGGGTTTTTAGTCCAGAAATTAGGTTTTAAGGCGAAATTATTATTTTGAGCAAATTAATACCCAAGTTTATTTGATTTTGTAGGAAAATGATGATTAAATACATTTTGGATTAATTGGAGCACAAGAACTATCAAAATCAAAGTTGATTCAAGTTGTACTTTTTTATCATTTTAGCTTGGAAATTTCCGAAATAATTTTTCTTCATCAATTCTATTAAGTCAAGTATGATTCGAATGGTGGAAAAATGTCTCAAGGGCATGAAAGGAATAACTAAAAATTGAAAAGGGCAAAATTGGAAAGAAAGAGTGATCCGCGAGGTGCTCACTCATGGATCCCACTTGCAGATCGAAGGCAACTTTCATATTTCAGCTTCCTCCAATTTGTAGCTTATCACACAATTTTTGTAGATAATTCCAACATCTAGCTGCTTCTGCATTGCCCTAGAAAAATATTTCAAAGTTCAAGGCAAGATTTTCTAAAATTTAGAATCAAATTTCATCATTACATCTTCAACTTGGACAAGGATTTGAGCTAGGATTTTTCTTATAAATACATGCCTTTGTAGTTCATGTAAGACATGCTTGGTTTAGGCTTTGCCTAAACTTGAACTATAACTTGGTAGGAGGAGCACTCCTTGTAAATATTTAGATTAGTTTTCTTCTTAGTTTTGTAGGAATTATCAATTCTTGTAACAAAACCTAGGAGGAACTTGTATTCAACATGTTTGATAAAATGAAAGAAGAAGACTTGGAGCTATAATTGAGCATTTCTTACCCTATTCTTGCTTATTTCATTCATGCATGTTTGTTTACTTTCATTTATACGCTTAATATTATCTTTACCATGTTAAACTAAGTTGATTCCAACTAAGTTTAGGATGAACCTATAATATGTATTTGTTCATGGCCAAATTTATTCTTGTTTATTCATTTACTTGGTTTAACACTTGTTGTTGATTAATTACCAACTTCAAGTCATCTAGTTGTTATTTGACAAAGAGATTTGCACTTAACAATGGGAAGAGTAAATGAAGCTTATGTTGAATCTCACAAGTGCAGTGATTCATATAGGTGGTTTAGGATTTAAAGCCAAAATTCATAAGTTTAATGAACTAATGCATGCAAGATTTTACCACGAGAGTAGGAAAGCTCATGTATTAGTAGTCTTCCATTCATAGAGAGATCTAATTTAGAGTACAAATGGAATTGAATCCTAAACATGGATGAAAATTATCATGGCCATAAGTTAAGCTTTCATATTTGGTGGATTCTTAAGCCTAGTCAACTTTGTTTAACTAGTTTCTTCATATTTTGTTTACTTGAATTTGATTTTCTTACCATTTTATCGTCTCCAAGTTTGAAAGTTTAGATAATAAAGAAAGTTAGTAGTTTTGGTAGTTGCTAGTTTTTGTTTTCTTGTGGGATCGACCATAATACTTGTCACAACTACAATTGACTCGTGCACTTACGGAACGAGTATTAGATTATAAATTCTATTACTTGTTTTTGTGATTTTAAGTGGATTTCTTACTATATTTTGATATAGCCTAACTCACAATCACTTGGCCCAAAATTTTTAGTAAGCTTAAATATTAAGCTTTTATAATGGAGGCTACATGATATATAAAACTAAAACAAGAAAATTAAGCTGTCTTTTGATCTTGTATTTGTTCACCTTTTTATGTGAAATAATGAGTTTTCTGTCAAAACTTCAACAATTCTTTTATATTATTCTTAATATGATTATATGAAATATAGCATGATTCCATTTTTGGTAAACGTTTGTAATTTGAAATTCAATAAATTGTCTTGTTTATCTAGTTGGTTGATGCAGCTTTTAATCCAAGTCCCACACAAAGCATAAGGATGATCAAAACTCACTTTCCATATTTCCAGGTTCATTATTTTTCTAACAATTTGATGTTTATATTTTGATGTAGTATAATACTAAAGGAACAAAGTTTAGATATTGAATACAATTGAACTTCTGGATGCAATACTACAAACAATGTCTGTCTTCATTACAAAATTTCATAAAGACAATTCAGATGGATTATATGAGGGGCGCCTTAACTATTATTGGGTGGTAGTTGAAAAATTACAATTTGTTCCTGTCACTTTTTAATAATTTAATATGGCAGTGATTGTTCCTTTTTCATATTGTTTTGCAGTATATTGTTGTTTTTCTAAAGGCAAACATGTTCAATAATGCCAATATTCTTTTTTTGTACAAAGTTTGTGGATGGTGTCTTAATCATTCAAAGAATGTGAACATTAGACAAATGCTTCAGGGTATTGGTGGTGCTCGAGATGATAGTAGTATTTTGTTTATTCCCCTTTTCTCTCTTCTCTTTTTGAGACATTCTTGTAAGTAGGTGAATGATCTAAGTTCTAATTTAATATCAATAATGTGTATCCAAATTGAATAAACATGCAATCTTAATTGACCTCCAAGGATTTCCATTCTATGGTGTTAATTTTTTGGAAACATGATGTATACCTTCGCATTTTGTGTAGAAACTATGATATTGACATAGCTAGATTACTTTAATAATAGGTTTGGTTGAGGTATCACAGGTGTTTGGAATCATTTATGTTGTGGCGATTATGAGGATTACAAATATATATTTGATATTTCAAAGAATCAAGCAAATCAAATAGAGAAAAAGTACATTACAGTGATTAAATACAAGCGTTTATGCTTAGGTGGTATGAATGTAATTGTCTAAACTATGACATGAAATAATCTTTTATTATCGTTTGCATATATGTATCATGTTTCTACCCAACCTATTTGGAAGTAGATCTGTAGAATTCTAATTCTTATGTAATTTTTGCCTATGCAGTGTCTTTGAAGCAACTCTAGACAATTCGAGCGAGCCTTGCAGTTCATTGCAGCGTCACCCTTGTTTTGGCCTGGTATATTGGTATCATATGGCTATACTATGAATACTTTAAGTAAGTGCACCTATCGTTTTTCTAGTATAGTGATAGGAGTACCGAATGTCGATTCCATAAGAACTATGTAAGCACTAGTACTAGCTTTCTTTTTATTATCTAACCTCTCAAAACGAAGGATAAATTGAATGAGAATGAAATTAATTAAAACTAAATACCTAACTATATTACAATTTAAAAGTCAGCAGAGAGAATTAACAATAGTAGAAGTGAATCCATATACACAATCCCCGTAAAGCAAACATGCTAAGGCTCTAACTTGATTAATGATTAACCCTATTGCTTAGACCCTAGAGTCCCTTATGTGAATTATATTCTTTCTCAAGTAATACAATTTGTATATTCTCAGTTGATTAATTGGAATCTCTTCTCAATTAAAAACCTTAAAAGATGCAATTTCTAATCAATGGATTCTATTGTTGTCGTTAAGCTTAAACCCTAAAGCCCAATCTAGGAAGAACTCATATAATCCTATCTCTAGCGGTTCATTCAAGTTCTCTCTATTTTGATGAAGTGATCTAATTATATGTGCAATCTTTCGATATACCGATACAAAATCAATACTTGAATTGAAGGACGCATGCAAATCCCACTTCAAAACACATAATAAATCATAAATAAACCTAAGAACAAATTGGGTATTTCATTAATCAAAGAATAAAATCAATAACATGATAGTTTTGGGTTCATCCCATCTAGATCTTAAACAACTTAATTCATAATTACAAGAGAATACCCAACAATAAGCAAGAAAAGATAAAGAAGACTCATTCTCATGCATTTTTTTGAATCTTCCCTTGAATCTTGATAAAGTCTTTTTCTTGTTTTTCAACATTGAGGCTCTTGAGTTGTCCCTCTACTCTTGCTCTCTTCTCCCTACATCCCTCTAGATATGTGCAAAAGTGTGTTTTTTGGTGCCCTAGGAGACCTTTGGATGGCTACCACTCTTCTTCTAAAAAGCTTGGGTTGTTCCTCTTAAAAATTGCCCCAAAAAGGAAAAATCACAGAATTGACGAGATAGCACCACGGCACGGCTAAGCTAGCGCCCGTAGCTACCAATTGGCTACTTTCTGATCCTAGCTGCAGCTTGGGTGAGGCTGCAGTTGAGGTCAGACACTTCATTTACTCTTTTATGTTAAATTTCACCTTGAAGATAGTTGAATTATCGTTTTCCTAAAGCAAAAGTTGTAATCCTTTAAGCTAGCTTTCCAACACAGCAAAAATCAAGTCATTTGGAGATCTGTTGGCTAAGATATAGTCAAAATACTAAGAACTGGTCAGAATAGCATCATAGCACAAATATGCTTCAGTAACTTGGAATTTTGACCATGGAAAACATGAGAACTAGACTTTGATGTCTTATATAAATTCTAAATCATTGTCTTAGCTTCAAAATACATTAAGAATCATCCCAATCCAATGTCTTTAGCTCAAGATATTGGCAAAACACTAAAACATGTCATGTTGCAAAACCCTTTCTTCTCCAATTCTTCTTCTTGATTTGATTCTTTTGCACCACTTTGACAAATTCTTGACTTCGACTCATCACCAACTTCAAACATCCTTCAAAATATCATCCAAATTAATCTAAATTGGTGACTAAGCGTACAAACCCTGTGAAAACATGAGAATAACCTAAATAAATATCACTTACACACTATTTAGCTATTAAATTAAAAAATAAGAAGAAATAGTAAGTAAATAGAGAGAAACTACTAAACATTTCTAAAAAGTCTGACCTAAATACTAATAAAAACTACTATACTTTGGCAATCATCAAACAAATGATAGTGGTACACCTTTGAGAAGCTGTTCTGAAGAAGCTTTCTTCCAGATTTGGAGTTGCACATGCAATCATTAGTGATAGTGATACACATTTTTGCAATCAATAGTTTGAATCTTTTCTTAAGAAGTATGGGATACATCACAAGGTAGACACACTATTGTTACATCCAAAATCGATAAGCACGGTAGGGTCATTGATTGTCGCGCCTCGAAAAGGCGGTCTGGTTTGATGACCCTTTTTGAAAAGAAAAGCTTTTAAAAAAATGTGTGTGTGTGAGGAAAAATTAATTTTTAGTAAAAATAAAAATTATTTAGAAAAAATGGTATTTTAGAAGAAAATAAAGTCGGAACAAAAAATGTGACAGTTTGGCCAACTTATTTTGAAAAAGAGTTTTATTTTAAAATGGAGTCGCCACTTGGTATTGAGTTAGGGTATACTAAGTCACCCGAAAAATCATTTGATAAAACAAAAACAAAAAACAAAGATAAAAATAAAAAAAAATTTAGAAAAAATATTTTAAACCCTTTTTTCAACTCCGATCTTTGAAAAAATCAAGAGAAAAAGGTCCGGAAGTCACATTTGAAGAAAGGGAAGGCAAAGGCTCGTGCCTAAGGCACCCGTTCTACCTAACCGAAGCTAGTTACGAGGTTTAATCAAAATTTTCTAAATTAACCCTAGATTCTATCGCGTTCAAATGTGTTTATATAAATGCAAATCTTAAGTCTAAATGTGTGACAGCCCCACCTTATCCAGAGACGCACCAAAGGGCTTAGCGGACTGCTTGCCTAGCTCTCGCCAAGACTCGAATCACGCACTCGCTCAAACATCCAAGCATACTTAACCCATAATAAAATGCATTCATAAAGAAATACATTCATAAAATTTACTTGAAAGTATAAATATCACAAGAGTTTTTACATCCCAAAATATAAATAATATTTACAATAAAAGCCTACACATTTAGGCTATCAAAATACATTAAACAAAACATTTACTAGGTCCAAAATTAGCTTTTCCAGCTTTAGTATTTTGGGAAACATGGTTAAAGAAAACAAATAAACGGGATGAGCTATAATAGCCCAGTGAGTGCTCAAGTCATGCAACCATACCAGTAAAATATAATTTTATTCAATAAAATATTTGACCAATTACATAAACAATATATGAACAAGTTAATTAACAAGTAGTCAATGGCAGATACAGGGCTCAACTACGGGAGCAAGCTCAACCGCAGAAGTAGCAAGCACTGAACATGTAACCAAGACGTTCAGACCGAGATAATATCTCAGGTCCTCGCCAAGGAACATACTAGCATAAACAAGCAAGTACCCTAACCACCATTCACCTTGTAACCTCCGTACAGGCTACCACATCCAGGGAATAATCTCAACCTTGGAAGGGCTAACAAGCAAAAAAGTTCAATCCGGAGTTGGCCTCTTTGAGGAATTCAACTCAATTGGGGAAAGAACAACACGCCCTAAAACACCCAACACCTTATGACCTCCCAAGCACGATCGAGTTGACTAACCGTGAAGTAACGGTGAAGTTAGTCACGGAAGTCTCAAGCACAAATAGCACATTTAATAGTGAAAGCATATAACACATTGCGAAATAGATGCGATAAAGTACACATCTTTCCTCAAGTAACACATTTCATCAAATAATAATGTCAAGTATAACATGGCATTTCATGCATCATGCACACATAAGAACACTCACCTGAAGCCTAAGAAAATATCTCGCGATAAGGTTGGGTCTCGCTTCCGGATCCTGAAATTCAAGAGAAAATAACCGTATAAAAAACCTGACTAAAATCTAAGAAATTTAATAAGAAAATTCGAGAAATACCCCAAGTCTTTCTAGGGTTTAATTTCTAGGGTTTTGGAGTTTAGGGTTTTACCCTAGGGTTTAGAGTTTTCAAAATTAGGGTTTTCTAACTTCTTAGGGTTTCGCTAGGAAAGATTCAATTCACTAATGGCTCGTCTATGAAAATTTCTGCACGTTCAAATTACTAAATTACAGCTTATAAAGCTTTAAATCATAGCCTATTCACTTTTATTTCTTAGGTTTTATTGAAATTTCGGCAGCATTTCCCCTATAATCGGACTAACCCAAAATTTTTAACCTGCAACGAAAAACAACCAAACAACCCAATCTCACATAGTTCTACCAATTTCACATCAAAATAACTTCAATTTCACCCAAATTTATCACAAAAACACATAAACTACTCCAAGGTTCTTCAACCAAATCATCCTTAATTCATGTCATTTCAAGTTTAAATCACTATCTACAAGTCATACAAGTCCATAAACCTCATATTCATGGAATAAAACTTCATATTTTATGGCTTAAATAAATCATACTTAACAATAGAGACATGGTTTAAAAGCTACAAAACTACAATTTTATACTTGAAATAATAAGAGAAGTTCTTGGTGAATACCTTTAATAAGGCAAGATCTTTGCTTAGGAGGAAGATTAACTCACTTTCTATGGATGAAAAGTGATCAAATGGAAGTAAAAAGCTCTAAGAAAATGAAGCAAATGAAGAGAAAAGAGAGAAGAAGAGAGCCGGCCAAGAAGTGAGAGAAAAGAGAGAAAAAAATAACTGAGTGAAGAAAAAGAAATAGAGAAAGAATTGGGCAAAACTTGGACCAATTAAAGCAAGACAAAAGCAAGAGTAGAGATTGACTTTCTTGCCATTGTAGACTCCACTTGGCTAATGGTAATTAGAAGAGAATTTTGTTATTTATCCTATGATTAATCTTGCAAGACTTCTAGGTACAACTCCTAAGGGAAATGGTACAACATGCTAGTAAAAATAGAAAATCATTTCTTTATTTCTCCTTAACTAATTTCGGCTCTTTTTTTTTTTCCTAATGAACATAATACAAAATAAATGGTTTTGCATGAATTTCTAGGGTGTTACAAAATGTGAGTATCGAAATGGTCGAAATGTCCCGTTGAGGCTTGGTCAAGATTATCGCATTAATTGCAAAACCCGAGTCAAGACCTCGAGGGAGTCATGAGTGTCTATGCAAAATGAAATGCACAAAAATAGTAATATAACTAATAAGTGCTCAAAAAAAGTGGGGATGCATCATAACGGGTACGAGGAACTAATAACTCGTGACTAATATCTTTTTACTCACGAAGGGGAGAACGGTATATATGCCACCGCTTCCCACGTAAGTAGGTGACAATTTCCAGTCGAATTACACAAATGTCCTAAAAGTCTAAGTGAAAATGCAACTTAAATGTCATGTACTGTTAAAAACTTCAAAAATAGATGATAACGATGATTATATACATATACAAAAATCATGCAAAATGATGAAAAACTAAAAAGGAAATAGTGTGTGAAATGATGGAAAATGCACACGAGTGGACCTAGCACTAAAAATGCTCTAAGGGTCTAGCATTGGACTAGCCCTTTCTAGGGATTCCCACTAGCGTTGGACTAGCGGGGAAGCGAGAAAAACCATAACTAGCGTTGGACTAGTGTGGTGACGAAATAATAAGAACTAAAAAAACATGAATTAATATAGTAAAACATGAATCAAAAGCAAATAGACATGTAAAGACATATAATAACATGTAGGAGCACATAGCACGTAAGCATAATATTCTAGATGCAAAATCCTAAGGAAAGCGATAAAACGGATAAGCACCCAAACACAAAAAAGCACATAAGCCCTAACTATTACAGCGGGGGATTAGCTACAATTTTAGGGGAAGTAAAAATGACCTGTCTATTACAATTGCCATCTAAATACAAATGTTAACTAAAAACATAAGAAATATATTCTAACTATTACATTGACTAGCTAAATACAAAAATAAGCCAAAATAAAAGAAGTTGCAATCTATCTATTACATTTTTGCCCAAATAATAAAATTCAGAACTAAATAGCGTAAAAATAAATAAATACACAAAAAAGCATGTAAAAATAAGAAACATTTGAATAAAATGCATAAAAATTACATAAGAGCACATTAGAGAAATTAATGAGAAATAGGGGGTACCTTTTGAAGGCCCGATACAAAATACTAATCAAAATTAACAAACAAGTCAAGGTACCTCGATATAAAGAAATAAAGGCTAAAAATATAAAATACTAACAAAATTAGACTAAAGATGTAGATTTTATGACACTATAGGTTTAAAAACAAATTTGCACAAATTTAGGGGCCAAATAATAAATTCAAGTAAGCATGGGTACTAGAATACAAATTCCAGCAATGTGTATGGATTAAAACACAAATTCCAGAAATGTGTATAGACTAAAACACAATTACTGCAGGTCATAGGGACTAAAAATTGCAAATTCCAGCAACACATGGGCTAAAAAATGAATTTCCAGCAACTTAAAAAAAAACCAAAAATGAATTTCCAGCAATTTAAAAGGGGTCAAAACTGAATTTTCAGCAATGTTTGTGAATAAAAACAGAGATCCAACACCATTAAAGGGACTAATATAAGATTACAGCAACATAGAAGTACTAAAACACAACTTCCAGCAACAATAAGAGATTAAAAAACTAAATTCCAGCAGCAATAGGGGTCTAAAAACAAAACACCCACCACTTAAAGGGACCAAAATATAAATTCCAGCAATGTATAAGGATTAAAACACAAATTCCAGCAAGTTTAGGGTCTAAAAACAAAATTCCAGCCAGGTATTAAGGGGTTAAAATTAAAATGCAACAGGTTATTGAGAGAAAAGACAAAACTCAGGGGGCTAATTGGACAATCCATATAGTATTTGGAGGGTAATTGAGAGATCTAGCAAGCAAAAGGGACCCATTCACAAATTACAACAAGTATGTGCAAAATCATAAATTCCAGCAAGTAAAAGTGCCAAATAACAAAATATGACAAGGTTGGGTAAAAACCATAAACCCTTTGCTTTATGGGTTTATGAACAATATGGAGTCAATTGAGAGGAAATAAAATCTAAAGGAGTCAATTTTATGAACAATATGGACTTAAAATGCCGAAAATAAAAAGTCTTCAGGGTATAGTGATAATACTTAAAAAGTATCTAAGTATTAAGACATAAATATTTGCTTTATGATAAAAATAAACAGAAAATAAGTGACAAGCAAAGTAAAAACTAAATTAATTAACTAACTTAACTTACTTAACCAAATTAATTAGCTAAATCAAGAAAAACAAATCAAGATAGAACAAGAATTAATCAAACTAAATAAATGAAAAAAAAAACCATAACAAAAACTCGAAAAGACCCCAAAACATGCTTCAATGCCAATAATTATTAAATTAATCAAAAGAAGGACCAAATCCTAAAACTAAGCAACACCCACCCATGATTTGTTTTCGAACAAAAAACTAAAGGAATATAAGATTAAATGCGAAAAAGTCAAAGCTCGCCACCCAAATCATTTTCTTCAATCACGAGTTAACAAACTCCCCTATACCCACAACTTTCCCATCGACTCTCTATCTCTTTAGCCCCAAGATCCTATAAATTTCACAAATTTGGACTTCAATAATAAAACCCCTTCCCTCAAACAGCTATAATTGATATCTTCAATTGAAAATTGAATTTCAATTCACAATTTCAAATATTCATTCAAGTCTCAAATCAAACAATCTAAATCCTTCAACTTCCTAAATCAAGGGAGGGACTTGGTGGTAGTAGTTTGGTTGATGTTGGAAGTCTTATTAATGACTGAGGAGGGGCTGCTCAATGGTGTTTCAGGTGGTAAATTGGCTGGTCTTGGGCCGATTATTGTTGCTAATGGAGGGCAAGATTTGGTGATCTTCACTGGCTATATCTAGGCAAATTTGGGAAGCTTTGGGTGGTTTAAATGGGCTGTGATATGTTGTTTTGTGGCTAGTTTTGCTGAATTTTAGGTCCTGTTTTGTTGAATTTTGGGTCTATTTTTTTTTTTTGCTGATCGTGGAATGTTGTTTTTTTGTGTCTGTTATGTGCTCTATAGGTTGTGATGATGGTTTTTACAGGGGAAGTTGTGATTGTTGGTGTTTGATTTTGCAGGTGATGTTTATGGTGCTAAAAGGCGGCAAAATGGTGGTAGTGATTAATTTGTCACACGTGCTGGTCTGCGATGGTTGTCTGAAGTGGTGGAGTAAACAGAGGTTGGGAGGAGACAGGTGGAGGAAGAAGAAGATGCTTTGGTGGGTAGAGAGTTGCGGTGGAGGGAAGAAAGAAGTGTGGGTAGCAGGAGATGAACCAGGAGAACAGAAACCCAAGACCCAGCAAAAAAAAAGAATAAAAAAAAAACCAAAACAAAAGATCTAAAAATAGATAATCAGATATGATTAATGAAATGGAAGAAATAGATATTAAGAAAATACCTTGTGCAAAATAATTGATGATGACCTTTAAAAATGGAATCTTCTTGCTGGCTTTTGAAGCTTGAAGTTGCCTGATAATGAACAGTGTATTTTCTTGATGATGAATAGTGACATGAATAAAAAAATGATGGCAAGTGTGTGTGTTTATGGTGTTTTAGTATGTGTTTTAATCTTTTCTTTGGATAAAAGATGTGTTTAGGGTTTTTGACTTTTTTTTCTTCTTCTTTTCCTAATTTTAATGGGGGGGTGTTTATAAAGCTAGCAGTCTTGGCCTCCAAGAATACTACAAAATAAAAAAAATGCCACTGGTAATAAAAATCTTAATTTTATTCTAAAAAAATTATTTTTGACACACAAAAAATCAAAATTAATACAAGAAATGACAATGAACTCCAAAATTCGCTAAAATTAAAAAACATAGATTTTCAAGATCTAAAACATAAAGATTAAAGCTTAAAACTGGTCGAAAAATGCGTTCGAGGTGTGAAATGACTATTTTACCCTTGTAATGACAAAATAAACAGAAAAATAGCTATTGGCCTTGAAAAATTATCAAAAATTAAAGATAAGCTTAAAACCCTAGGAAATGAATTTAGGACTAAAAAATTGGTGAAAAATGCGTTTGGAATGTGAAATGACAATTTTGCTCCCTGAACGCGATATTTACAGAAAAAATAGCAATCGTCTCCGAAAAAATAAAAAAAATTCAAAAACATGCTTAAAGAGTCAGAAAAATAAATTTGGGACACAAAATGAGTAAAAATGGTGTTCGCAAGACGAAATTACCATTTTACCCTTGTGCTGGCGAAATATAGAAAAAATACCAATTAAACTCGAAAAATCACAAAAATTAAGAAATACTTATGAAACTATAAAAATATGAATTTAAAACCCCAAAACTAATGGAAAATATTTATAGTTAAAAATTACTATTTTGCCCCCTGAAATTACTGATTTTGTTCCCCTTTTTATTGAAAATTTAGAATTTGACCCCAAAAATGAATAATATCCCCCTAGTGTTAGAAAAATAAATGGTGTGTCAAAATTTAGTGTCTACAACTGTATCATCCATGAACTAGTGGACAAGTAGAAGTTTAAATTAAAGAATTGAAGAGAATCTTGGAGAAGACAGTGAATGGAGCAAGAACGGATTGGGAAAATAAGCTAGATGATGCTTCATGAGCAATAGAATAGCATTTAAAAAACCTATTGGCATGTCTCCATATAGGTTGCTTTTTGGCAAAGCTTGTCATCCGCTAGTTGAACTTGAACATTGCACATATTAGGCAATCAAGGCTTTATTTTGATATAAAGTTAGCTGGTGAGCAAAAATTATTGCAACTTAATGAGTTAGATGAAATTCGATATCTAACTTATAATGCCAAGCTTTATAAGGAGAGAACCAAGAGATAGCATGATGCTCATATTCTTTCTAAGGAATTTAGAGAAGGAGATTTTGTCTTGTTGTTCAATTCAAAATCAAAATTTTCCTTTGGAAGCTTAAATCTAAATAGAGTGGACCATTCAAAGTAGCAAAAGTATTTAGTCATGGTGCCTTGGAGCTTGAGAATTCAAAAGGAGAAATATTCAAAGTGAGTGGGATCAATGCAAGCCATATTTTGGAAAGATAATTGATTGCCATAGGAAAATTGTTTCCCTTCTTTCTCTTGATTAGCCATTGGAATAGAAAAAGTCAAGCTAATGACTTTAAACAAACGCTTCTTGAGAGGAAACTCAAGCCTATATCCTTTAATTTAATAGTTTTTCTTTTATATTATTTCAATTGTCTTTATAATTTTAGTATTGACTTTCTTTTTCTATTATTTTTTTTGTAGGTTTAAAGTCACTCTAATCAAAAGAAAAGCAAAAGTGAGCTACAGTTCTAATGAGGAGGAGGAAGCCGAATGGAAGCAACTATTACACTGATTGGATGCTATGGAAGAGATGAACCGAACTATGGGTGTGCAACTGAATTCAATAGCGGATACCAACAAGAAGATGGTAGATCAACTAGATACAATTGATTGCTAGTTGTCAGATGTGGAGAGAGATCAAGCCTATCAGAATTTCAAATTGCTGAAATACATCAAGCCCTCGGATCTTCATGTGCCATCTTTGTCTCCACCTCCTGCATCTCCATGAATTAGGGGAGTATTCTCTTCTTTACTTTTCATCTTTCTTGCTTCCTTTTATGTCTTTTTTTTTTGTGTTATGTGTATTTTGTTTTGGTCCTCCCATTGAGGACAATGTGAGAAATTAACTGTGGGAGGAGGAACAATTAGAATGGCTAGTTGAAGTGTATTGTTTTGTGTTAGTGTTTTTGTGTCGTTGATGCATGTTAGTGTTTTTCTTGTTATGTGTTGTGTTATATGCCATTAAAGTAGGATATGTTGTGTGACTTGTTCTTGCATTGATGAACATTATTCTTTAATTTAAAACAGAGTAATTGCTCACATTAGGATTCTTTTCAAATTTTCTTCCACCCATAGGATGCTTTTGTGTTATGATGCTGACATTGTGATTATCACATTCATGGAATGTGATTTTGGCAGCTGTTTTTTTTTTTTAAATTGTTGTGTAGACAACGCACTGCACAAATGCGTTGCCATGCATGACTTTTTATTGTTGTAATGCATTGCTTTTAAGTTTTTGTTTTGATTTAAAATATGGATGTTTTTATTTTTTTGTGATATGTTTATGTTTGTTTTATAGTTATATGAAACATCTTGCTGTTTTTTTATTGTAATTGTTGATAACCTGGTTTTTTATTTCTAGGTGGTATTTGGATGAATTGTGTGAATTAGATAATAATTGAAAAATTTTCATGTTAGAAATAATTATAGAAATTAGTATCAATGCTAAATTTAAAAAAGATAAGTAGAGAAATAATTTAAAAGTGGGAATTACATTTAAAAGGTGGAATTAAGGAAAACATTAAGAATTGTACATTAAGTTGTAAGTAATGGTTAATGGAAAATAAATTTTGGGAAAAATGTAAAATAGATAATGAAAGAAGTAATTATAAAAGTAGGAATAGTCAAGTAAATAGTTACATATTATGTTGCAATGATTATTTTTGGGTTTAAAAATAGGTTATTTGGATGATTAGAAAAATAATTAAGAAATGGAAACAAGTATGAAAATAATAAAAATTAGGAGTAATTTGATAAAAATATAATTGCTTTGGTTATAGTTTTATTAAATTGTAGTGATTATTTTTTGTCAAAAAATCTATAATTTATATGATTAAGAAAATAATTAAAATAGGAAAAATAGTTACAAAAAATTATTAAAATAATTTACTAAAGTAGGAATAAATAAGAAAATGATTATTTACATAATTAGGGAAATAATTAAAAATTTTAAACCATTAGAAAAGTAGCTAAGAATTATGTACTTTTTCTAAATTTAAAAAAAGTAGAAAAGTAGTAAAGAGTTTTGTACTAAGATTAATAAAAATTATAACATATACATTGAGTTTGATGCATTATTTTTTTGTCTCAAAAGCATACAATTTGAATAATTAAGAAAATAATTCAGGCCAACCCAAAGGAGTACCACTTAGGACAAATAGAATTCGTAAGCCAACCGGATGCAGGACCCATGGTACATTAGGACAGCATTAGAACTCCTTATGTATTATTTTTATTTCTTTCAATTTATTTATAATACATTGCAAACAGACGGTGGGGTTGGGTGGTGAAATTTATGTGAAATCGCATTTGAAGAATGCGATGTTTGACATCGCATTCTTCTAATGCTATTTCACATAGATTTCAACAATCTCCACTGTCTAGAAATTAAAAAAAAATGAAAATCTGCCAAAATCTTATTCCATGAATGCGATGATCACAATTTCAGAACCACAACACAAAAGGGTCCTATTGGTGGAAGAAATTTGAAAAGAATCCTAAACTAAGCAATATCTCATTTAAAAGATTCGGCCAGGATGAAGTATCTTTCACTTGTCTCCATTAAGTGTCGAATACGTGAAACTGAAGAACACAAACCCCAACTTCCTTTTTGTTGACTCTTTACCAAAGACACTAGTGGGAGTGAATCCACTTCAACCAAGATATTAGAAAATCTGTGTGCTACAACCATTTCCAACCCAATTAAAAGTGCTCTTGTCTCTGCCTCTAATACGGCAAGTTCACCAAATTCCTTATAAAACGCAAAGATCACTTTCCCAATACCATCACGTAAAATTGCTTCTCCTGTACTTTTTTGAGTATCAACAGAAGCATTAGTGTTTAATTTATAGAGCCCATTTGGAAGTTTTTCCCATGCTATTGACACAATCCGACGTGTGGGAGGAGCTCGAAATCTAAAATAATTGAGCAGAAGTGAGTCTCCAAATCCTTCCCTCCTAGTGAACACAACCGAAGCACCAAACCTTTTCAGAAACCCATGAATATTATATAGAACATTCTCCCTCAATATTCCAACACCCTCGTATCTTCCTTCATTCCTTGCTCTCCACAAGAACCAAAGAACTACTATAGGAATAATGCACCAAATAGTGGGACTAGCCTTTGTTGGTTTGTGCATAAACTAATGCATTAAAAGGGAAGAGATGCAAGTGAATGATATTTTGCGAATCCCACAAACACCAAAGAAGTACTCCCATACTTGCGATGCAAGTTTACCAGAAAAGAAAACATGCATGGAATCTTCAATGGCATCACAACAAACACACTTAGATGCTAAACTAAAACCCCTTGACTGCAAGACAGAGTCTATAGGCAATAAATTATAAAGTGGCCTCCAAGTAAGGAAAATCAATTTAATTGGCAAACCTGAGGACCACAAACTTGTGAAGACTCTTGAAATACTCCTTTTCCTCCTTGTAAGCTCCCATGCCAAGGTTAGAGAAAAATTCCCATCTGCTGAGGCTGCCCAAATAATTGTATTAGGTTCCTCTATGCAAAAATAGATCTCCATTATATCCTTCACGATATCCTCTGGGAGCCAAGCCTCTAGTCTTTCCTTGTTCCATCCACCTGCATTAAAAAATTCAACCACTAGAGTGTAAGGAGGGTTAGACTTATGACACAAAGCAACCAAGGTCTCCTGATCCACCCAACAATCATGCCAAAAATCCAGCATCCCCTTCCCTACACTCTATCTAATCTGCATTTCAGCTTGTGATTAGATATCAACAAGCCTTTTCCACTGTTGTGATCCACTTCTCATCACCCACATTGGATGATCCTCCTGAATGTACTTTGTGAACATAAAATCTGCCCAAAAAGAATCACATTTTCTTAATTTCTACCATAACTTATTGAGCAAGCATCTACCAAACCCGAGAGAGCTCGAATATCCAAACCTCTCTCAGATACTGGAAAGCAAATCTTATCCCAGGAACGCCAATGAATTCCACGACCTTCTCTACTGTCCCATAAAAAAGCATTAAAAACCCTCTCCATCATGTTTACCACACCTTTAGGAGATGCTAGCACCTGGATCAAGTAGAATGGGATAGACGATAAAACATACCAAGGTAAAATTAATTTCCCTCTAACAGACAGAAATTTAGAATTCCAGAGAAATAAAGTGGCATCCATCTTGCATATATATTGTCAGGCTAATAAAGTGGCTGATAGTCTTGCATCATTACCTCTTTCAAATTTTTACGTTTTTACACATACTCAGTTACCTCCTGAGTTCAATAAATTGGTAGCATTAGATAGAATAGGTTTTCCCTCTTTCAGATGCATTAATGTAAATGAGTAGTACTCCTTCTTTTCTTATGCTTTATTTTTAGATGACATCTGTATATCCTTATTTGGAGGTCAAGTTTGGCCCCCCTCCAATTCTTGTAAATGTCCTTTTTTAATTATTAATAAAACTTGAGGAGTGGCGCCCTTCCCCATGTATGGGGTTAGCCAATTAAAAAAAAATCTTTCACTTGTCTCGTATTAAGCATGTTTAATGAATGAAGTTTTGAATAGTTTTGAGAAATATTATTAGTTAGTAACATGGATTCACACAAAAATTGTCATATTTAATCTTGATTGTTGGATTCTTCATTACTACATTAGTGTTTTAATTAACCTTGTATCGCTAGAACAAGTTGGCTGTGAAAGAACATGTTTGAAGTTAAGCTTGTAAGGATATGTTTGAGTTTATAAAGATGAGGGTGTTCACTAAAAATGAAAAAAAAGAAAAAAAAAATGTGAATAAGAGTGCAATGACCGTGAAAGTTAAATTATTCTGCTCATTTTGACTTTTAGAAATATGAGTTGAAATTATGAATAGTGCTAATAGCCACTTAAGATTGTGACTTAACTGAATAACTAGGTCCTTTCATGAGCCCTATGTTAGTAATTCGTGTAAAAAGATTAAGTGACTTCTTAAGTAAGGTCAAATGCTCAATGAATGGGATGGAGCATAAAACACCCACAAAAGAAAAGTGAAAAAAAAAAGAGAGAGAGAACTTGACACTCTACCGCTTAATATTTTCAAGAAAATATTATGACTCCTTGCTTGCAAGATTTTGAGGGTTCTTTTGCAAGTTGAATTGTTTTAGTACTACTCGGTAATTTCTAGACTAATGTGATTATGAGGTAGTACTTATTATTATAATTTTTGTGTCAGTTTTTGTGTGATTATCCTCGTTAATGACTAGTTTTAGTTCTTGAGCTATTTGACATTGAATTTTTGGAAAAATATAAGCGATGTATAATTTGGCTTAGTTGATAGATTTGGTTTGATTGTTGAGATTTGAATGATAGTGCTAGTTTGCTTGCGGACAAGGAAAACCAAGTATGAGGGTATTTGATGTGTGTCCAAATTACATGTGTTTGGAGAGTGATTTTTGAGGTTATTAATTAGGCAAATTGGGTCTTTTTAATGTTTTTGTTTGATAAAGTTGATCTTGAAGTAATGTAGGTAATTTATGTTGTTTTCCCAGGTAAAAATCAAGGCATTTGGTTGAGTACGACAAGTGACAAGGAAAAAACAAGAGTTGTCAAAGTGTGTAACATTTTGTTTCAAGTGAAGTCGGGTCAATTGAGACAGTGCTGATGAAGCTAAAGTGCAATTTTAGAAAGTTCTTCCCTATTACAACTCAAAAACCTGACTTTCTAAAGCCAAAAACACTCCTATATATGGACAACATAAAATATCATAAAGACAAGCGACGACAAACCTAAAGAATCACTCTATTACACAAGAAATCATTAAGAAGAGACTATGAGGAAGATCAAGATTCAAGATTGTGGAATTTTATTCTTCTCCTTTTCTTTTCTTATGATCTCTTCCATGTTTTTGGGTTATTTTGCTTTGGTTTGTACAAACATGAGTACCTCAGGGATTAATATTTTAAGCATGATTTTTTTTAATTGATCTATGAACAATGCTTTTATTATGTGATGTTTGTTGTTCTTAATGCTTAATCGTGACTAGCTAGCGTGATTATGATTTATATTATATTATGTATTGAGAGATGGTAGCATAATAGATCTACAACTATCAATTAGATTGTGAGACTTGTTAGATTGCCAAATATTATTGTATTAGTTTGAATCCTAGGGTCTATTAATGAGCAAGTGCTCCTTTTGAATAAGTTCATTCAAATGTCTGGGGGTACTTGTCTGGTCATGGCTAAAACTAGATTCAAGTATTTTGTTACTCTTGTGGATGATTACTTTAGTATGACTTGGTTAAATTTGGTGAAAAATCAGTCTGAGTTATTTTCTCTTTTTTTTTTTTGCTGAAATTAAGATTCAACTTAATGTTTCTGTACAAAAATTGCAAAGTAATATTGCAAAAAATGCTTATTAGAATCTTTCAAATCTTACATGACCCAAAATGTTATTATTCATCAAACTTTGTTGTAGATACACCATCTCAAAATGGGGTTACTAAGCGAAAGAATAGACATCTACTTGAAACATCAAGAGCACTATTATTTCAAATGAATGTTCTTAAACAATTCTAGGCTGATGCAGTGTCTACCGCTTGCTTTCTTATTAACCGTATGCCTTCATCTGTTCTTAATGGTTAGACCCCTTATCATACCATTTTTCCAACTAAACATTTGCTTCCTATTGAGCCTAAGATATTTGATTGTACCTGTTTTGTTCGAGATGTTCATCCTCAAGTCACAAAACTAGATCTCAAATCATTGAAATGTATTATTATTGGTTACTCGCATTCAAAAGGGATCCTGATGTTGTTGTCCTAACCTTGACAAATATTTAGTGTCAACTAATGCTACTTTCTAAAAAACACAGAGTCTTTTCCATCTTCAGTTTATCTGAGTCAGGGGAGAATGATGGTTTGGTAATCTATACTATTACATTCTCTGTTCTTATTCCCACTAAATCTCCCATTGTTCAAGTCTACTGTCGGAAACCAAATCCTCCTGATATATGTCCTAAACTAGCACTTATTTGTCATCAGATCTAGTCTGAAGCAATAATATTCCTATTGCCCTTAGCAAAGGTAAGCGTCAATGTACACATCCTATTTTTTCATTTGTATCTTATGATTATTTAGTAGCCTTGTCTTGGTCATTTATTGCCTTCCTTGACTCTATCTCTCTGCCAAAAAATGTTCATCAAGCCTTATTCCCCTAGATGGCATAATGCTATGATAGAGAAAATGAATGCTCCAGATAACAATGGTACTTAGAACTTAGTGGATTTACCTACAAGGAAGAAGGCTATTGGGGTATAAATGGGTTCTTATTGTTAAAGTAAATCCTAGTGGGCCAGTTAATCAATTGAAAGCCCATCTTGTTGCTAAAGGTCTCTGCTCAAATTTATGGATAGGACTATTTTGATACTTTTTCTCTAGTTGGTAAGTTAACATCCGTCAGGTTATTTATTTTTATGGTAGCTACTTAAAATTGGTCTTTTATCAACTAGACATCAGGAATAATTTCTTTCACCGAGAGAAGGAATTTATATAGAGCAACCTCTTGGATTTGGTACTGAAAGGAATCGGGGAAAGTTTGTCACTTTCAAAAGTCCTTATATGGATTGAAATTGAGTCATCATGCTTCGTTTGGAAAATTTAATCAAGCAATTGAAAGGTTTAGAATGCAAAAAAGCAAATCTGATCACTTTGTTTCTATAAACAAGTTAAAACTAGAATCATTTTATCAGTGGTATATGTGGATGATATAGTCAATACTAGGAGTGATACTACAAGTATTTCATCTCTAAAGTCCTTTCTTCAGATGTAGTTTCAATTAAAGGATTTAGGAATGTTGAAGTATTTCTTGGGTATTGAGGTAACTTGAAGTTAAAAAGGAATCTTCCTCTCTCAAAGGAGATATGTGCTTGAGTTATTGCCCAAAACGGGAAAACTTGGGGCTAAACCATGTAGTACTCTAGTGGTCCTAATTTGCAACCTGCCTCTAGATCAGGACCTATAAATTTGTCAAACACAGTTCCTGGTACGGGGCCATATGAACATCTTCCTCAGCAATATCAACAATTCCAAAAGCAGTCCCATTTTTACTTGGGCACTTCATTTATAGATAAAGATCTAAAACCTATGCAAGATACACAATCCCCTACTAATAAATTTGGAATTCCTGGTTTGTTGAATACCATAAGGTGGTTAACCTCGCCTTGATGTCACTTGCACTGGGAATTGACCTAACTACACCTAATCTAAATTTGAACTCATCGGAGGCTATTTACTAGTAGCGTGACTTATGCATGTTTAGTGATGCTAATATGTTTGATCATACTACTTTCCCATGTTACTTTTAAACTTATGTTTGGACATTTGTTAGCTTGTTTGAAATTGGTAATTGGATATTTTTTATCCATGACTACATTCCTACTTTGAATTGTTATAGGTTTTATTAAATATACTATACAATATATACATGCAATTTAAAATCGATACTGGTATTTTTTACCTACATATGTAGATAATTTTATCCAGTTATACAAGCAATGTTACATAACATATGGATGCTTTTATCCACATATCCATGTACTTTTTCCTACACATAGAGATGTTTTACCCCACACATACAGCTACTTTTATCCACACATGTGGATGCTTTTACCTATGCATATATAAGTTTTTGACCATTAAGACCATTATGTTTAAATCATCTAGGTTTTGATAATTACCAAACATATGATGAAAGACATAATTTGTTTAACAAGTAGTCTTTATAGTTAGGATAATTATTGAACTGAAAAAAAAGAGAAGAACTACAAAATATCCATCTAGATGACCATGCAGATGGACCATGAGGATGTTCGAATCACTAAAAATTTTCAAAATATAAAAACTCAGAGAATATCTGGATGAGCATTTGAACGAGCATGCAGACGTTTTCGAAGTTCTCACAATGAAAGAAAGCAGAGAGCATGTGGACTAGGGTCCGAATGCGACATGCGAACGTCTGAACCTCCAAAAAGGTAGCAAACAACTTGAGTAAAATGTACAATACCCCATAACTTTATATTAATTTATTTTATTACGATAAATGTGAAATTCAGTTATTTATTTTATTTATTTATTTTTAATGTAGCCCATCGTTATGATTTTAGTAGGACTCCGTAAAAAAATATTCTAAATAAATTTTATATCTCAAAGATAACTTTTTATAATATGTGTTTATCGTTATAATATTTGTTGATGAGAAGGAAGTGAGAAACCTTATTCTCATCAGAATCATCTAATCGTTATCATTATATCTAACTTAGAATCAGGACATACGCCTAAAATTTCCTGCAAAATTTAAAATAAAGTGAGAGAGAGTATAGAGTGGAGAGAACATCTGTGTTCAAGAAAGGAGTTGTAAAGCACCAAAGGTGGTCAAATAACGTTAAGGAAGAGATCGTTAGTAAGGTATTTCTTTAGACTTTTTTAGTAAATTGAGAATTTATATAAATAAAAATTCTGACTTATAGTACCATGGCCATGTCTTGAAAAGTTGGCTTGTATGTTTAAAAAATTAAAAAGATGAAATATGGTGGGTTTATATACTAAAAATTTGAAGAATCACCAAGATTGCGTGATTCATTGAGCAGTAATTCAAAAATTCGTAACTATTTTTTTAATTATTATTTTCATATGAAAATTTTTAATTTGATACTTCTATGTGTCAGTGATATGTCTACAAAATTTCAGATTAAAATTCATTGTGTAAGTTGAGTTATGATTTTTTTATTGTAACTAGTCCAGTTTGACAGAACAGCATGTTAAAACGAAATTTTAATCAAAAATAAATTTAATTAATTTTGATTACCAAGAAATCTATGTGGTAATTCTTTAAAAGTTTTTTGCAGTCAGATAAAAATATTTTCAAGTTTTTTTGATGTGATAAATTTGTTTTTATTGAATTAAAAAGTTTGTTTCCAAATTTGTCAAAATCATAGAGATTTGGTAAAAAAGCAAAAGCCATGATTTTCTTTAGGTAATATTTTTAAATAAAAATCATGAATTTAAAATATTATGAATTTAGTAAGATTCTGGAGATTTTGGAGAATTTTTTAAATATGTTTTAATAGTTGTTTTCTTAAAAGATATTCGTTTTGCAAATCTGGAAATTCGCCTTCACAAGCTGATTTGGCACTGATGTTTAAAAAATCACAACTTTCGATAGAGACTTTTGTTTTATATGAAATTTGTTCTTATAGGATTACAGACCAATTAGTTTATGTAGTAAAAATTTCAAAGGCATTAAAATTTTGTAAAAATAGATATGATTTTTCAAATTTGGGTCGAAAATCAACTTGAGACAAATTGCTGTATGAGGTTCAAGTTAGATTTCGAGAGCTAAGGTTACTGGTTCAAAACCTTATCTTCATAAAAGTTTTTGAATTTTGAATCTGGTTTCTAACAGTATTTTTATATTTTAAATTTGATATTTCTATAGTAAGATAAATGTATTTTTTTGGGACAGTAACATTCTTAAAATTTACTTTAAAGTTATAAGTTCATAGAAAAAATCAAGGACATGGTCATTAAGATATAAGAGCAGGTTGCAGTATATAAATGCAACTTTTAGTTGATGTAAGTGTAGTATTTTCTAGGTTAGAAATCTTAACAGCTCGAGAAGCAATTTTTGTGAAGTTAAATGTGAGTAACTCTTCTTATCCTTGTGTTTTGAAATAAATTACAAATTTCTTAAAGTCAAATGTTATTTTGTATATATGAAAATTTGGATTACATATGATATGTCAAGAATTTTGGAAGCATCAATGTTATGTATGTTTATGTTATGTAATCCAAGCCACTCAAGTATGATTATGACTAAACTCGGCAGGACAATGTCCTATCCATTCGGCCCTTGTCGAGTGAGGGTTAAACGCTAGGTCATCCGTTTGACCCTTGTCTAGTGGAGGTTAAACACTAGGCCATATCTATTAGACCTTTCCTTAATGGGGGTCAAACACTAGACTGTGTACACAAAGATCGATGAATGCATGATCCTCTATTTGAGTAATGATCTAAACCTATGCATTAAACGTGGTTATCAAGTTTTGAATATGAGTTTAAGAAAGTATGATAGCAAATCATGTATGTTCAAGCGAATGTTTTAAAAGTTTTCATAAATTTGAATTTTGTGAAATTGTATGTGTATATGTAACATATGTGATCCGATAAAGATAGGTAGAGCTACTTGCTGAGCATGTCCATGCTCAACCCATGTTCTTAACTTTTTTGTAGATGGCCTCAATGAGTTGGACTAGTCTATGTGGAAGGTGATGGAGATGAAAATGAGTAAAAAGGAGCGCAAGTGAGAGGTTTTAGTTTTAGAAATTTAGAATATTAGCAATTTTTGTACTAAGTGGTGCAAAACCACGAGGTAGGCTAGTTTGATAAAGTTTAAGATATAATGGTATGTTTTAGGTTTTGTTTAAGTTTACCATGTAATCAAATAATTGTTAGAGGTTTAAAATTTATTGGTGAATTTTCTTATTTTGTGGTATAGTAAAAGCAAGATGCTTTATGAGGTTTGAGAAGTTTACTTTTCGTGTCTCATGACGTGTTATATTCTAAATCATGGTGGATTTGGGGCATGACATTGAGTGGTATCAAAGCCCTAGGTTTAAATAGTTAGGATCTGGATGAATGGTTTGGTATTTGGCATGATGTACTAATAGAATCATTTTTTTTGTAGGAAAATGTCTATTCCAACAACCTTCCTTAGTGAAATTGTGGACCAAAGGGTATGTGATAGAGAAGAAACTTTCAAGTGGCGGAGGATTGTGTGGCAAACATGTGGATAATAATAGACGTTTTCAGGAAGAAAATAGAGAGTTTAGGGTGCAAAACAACTAAGGAGATACATGAGAGAAGTGATAGTGTGAAAGAGCAAAAGAAGGCTTTGTTGGTAACTAAATATTAATAAGATGTATTAACGATTCAATGATATCATTAAAGATCTTGAAGTGCCTAACAAAGAATACACCTTGGGAGAGAAAAATAGGAAGATCTTGAATGGCTTACCAAAGGAGTAGGAGAATAAAGTGATAGGAATAGAGGAAGTTAAAGATTTAAATACCATGCCTATTGAATCACTTATAAACTCTCTAACCTCTTTTGAAATCCAAGGTGCAAGCTGAAGAGAAAGCAAGAGTAAAAAGAAGCTTGGCTCTCAAAGTTGCACAACAAGAGGAGGAAGATCTGTTCTCCATTGATTGTGAAGATGAAGACATGGATGAGAATGTTTTTTCTTTCATCACAAAAGAAATTAAAGAATACTTGATCAACAAGAGGAGAAATAGAAGAGGTGGCTCAAGCAATTTCAACAACAACAAGAACAAAGAAAACAAGATGGAACAAGAAGCAAAACGACATATGCTTTGAGTGTTGACAATCGGGGCATTACATGAATGAATGTCTATTGAAGAAAAAGAAAAAAGCAAAAGGTGAAAGAAAAAGACCTCTCAACAATTTTCAAATCACATGGGAAGATTGCAACTCCGAATGAAAAGTTGAAGATGAAGTGGAAACTGTTTAAATGGCCATGGACATTGGTAATGATGAGGTCACTTCTAACTATTCCTATAGTGATGAATGTGATACTGAATGTGGAAGCATTTGTGATGAAATTACATGATAGTTTAAAGGATTCATATGTTAAAAACAATGAATTGAAAATCAAGATCAATGCTTTATTGAGTGAAAACTCAAACTTGGTTTAAGAAAATCATAAGTTGAGAAAAAAATGATGATTTTAGAAAAAAGGAAACTTGCTCTTGATTACCAAAATGATGCTTTAACAAAAAAGTTTGATAAGAAAATCAAATTTTACAAGAAAATGAGACATGAGCAAGATTTGTTGAAAGAGAGATTGGATAAGTACGAAATGGTCTTCAAAGTGAAAAGCAAAAATTTTTTGAGAAGAAAGTTGCTAGAAAAACCTTTTCAAGCAAAAATTTTACTACTTTTATAAAAAATGGTGTTTATCTTGTTAAGTCATATGTGATTAGAGATCCTAATGTCACATGCCATTTTTGTTGCCAATATGGTCACATGCAAAGAGAATGTTATGTTAAAAAAAATATTAAATTAGGTATAAAAGCCATGTGGGTACTTACAGAGAGACCCAAGAATATATGGATACCAAAAGTTATTTCTTGACTTTGTCTGTAGATATGCTTAAGGAACACCAAAATGGGATTAAGGTGGTATATTGATAGTTGATGTTCAAGATATATGGCGGAAGATGCATCACTATTGATAACTCTCAAAGCCAAGAGTAGTGGTAAAGTGACATTAGAGATACTACGAAAGCAAAATCAGTTGGTGTTGATGACATTAGTAAAGATGGTAATACTTACAGTTATAATGTGCCTTTAGTTGATAATTTAAGTTATAATTTGTTGAGTGTTAGTCAATTATGTAATAGAAATTTGTATGTGCTGTTTCAGAAGCATGAATGTTCGGTTCTTGATACAAAATTTAATGTTGTGTTCAAGGGTAGAAGGCATAATGATATATATGTTGTGCATTTGGAAAGGTTAGATCATGACAAGGTTAAATGTTTTACTATCACTAAAGACGATCATTGGTTGTGGCATAGAAGGTTTTGTCATTTTAATATAGATTTGTTGAATGAACTTGCAAGGAATGAATTTGTTATAGGTTTGCCCAAAGTCAAATTTGAAAAGGACAAAATTTGTGGTGCATATCAATCTGGCAAACAAACAAAAGTCTCTTTCAAACCCAAAAATTGTATTTCTACATCTAGACCATTAGAATTATTGCATTTAAATTTATTTGGTCCTACTTAAGTTGCTATTTTAGGAGGCAAGAATTATGCATTAGCTATTATTGATGACTATTCTAGATTTACTTGAGTGTTGTTTTCTAGCTCATAAAGATGATGCCTTTAAGAATTTTGTTTCTCTATTTGGTGCAACAGTTGTTAAATTTGCATATTTTTTAAGACTATGAGTGAATAATGATATCCGAGTTTAGGTATTATCGTTTTCTCAAATTTTGTGACCAAAATGGCATCTCTTATGAGTTTTGTACCACTAGAGTACCAAACAAAATGGTGTAATGGAAAGAAAAAAGAGGACACTCCAAGAGGCCGCAAGGACTACTATTGGTGAGTGTGGCATTCCAAAATATTTTTGGACCAAAGTCGTCAATATCGCTTGCTATGTTATGAATCATGTGCTTGTTAGACTCATCTTGAACAAGACCTCTTATGAACTTTTGTATGATAAGAAACCTATAGTAGGTTATTTTAAGGTTTTTGGTCGTAGATACTTTATCTTAAACATTAAGGAGCACTTGGGGAAGTTTGATAAGAAAACCAATGAAGATATTTTTGTAGTATACTCTAATGATAAGAGAGCCTATGACACGATCCGGGTTGATCGCTCTTTTCGTGTGTCACAGGAACATTCCCAAAGAACCGTCTTGAAGATCAGACGATAACCCAATCCAACACCTTCCGCAGAATTGGACCAAGATTAGCAAAGTACACGAACTCCTTATTGAACAGTTTGACCCCAATCCAACCCGTAGATTGAAACCAATCTAATTGAACAAGAACAAACCCAAAACCCTACCCAAACCTGTTGAATAGAACTCAAGGTATAAAGTAAACTCTCAAGAATCACTCTTGAAAAGTCACACGAAAGTTCTCTTCCAAGAACTCACAAACTCTCATAAAGAGAAAATATCAATTTCCATTTATTAATTCATCGTCCAACATAACACATCATAACCTCCTTGATAAAATGACACTAATATTAGCCTTATATAGGCATTAAAACCCTACAAAATAAATATGAAAAGTCTAAACTAAGTATAACTCAAAAACTAACTAAAAACTACTAAAAAATAATAAAATCACAAAGTCTGTCCGAAGTCATGGTGCGTAACCGCGGTGTGGGTTCAGGCCACGGGTTCAATCAGAAACTTTTGTTCTTCATGCCCAACTCTCTAATGGTACCCGCGAGGCTATCTGCGGTGCGGGTTCATACCGCGGGTTCAGTCAGAACCTTCTTTCCCAACTTTTTCAGCAACTTTTGAAGTTTTCAAATCAGCCTCTAAGTTTGGCAACATAATCCACTCCGAGAATGCTTTAAGAGCACACCAAACTCCTCCTTGCCAAACCCTTCCTTGGATTTTGGATCTAAACTTTGTGTATCAGCCTTTCAACTCTCGAGTAGATGCTAAATGATGAACCTCCAATCCCCTAATATCATGCTTTGAGCACCTTGAAACCTCCAAATTGCTTAAGTTGATAAAATTCATTGGCGAGGCTTCTAAGAATGAGACGGGCGTCGCTACGCACGTATCAACCTATTAGGTGTAAAATAGGAGAGCCGTTACCATAAAAGAAACCATACATGTTACATTTGATAAATTAAGATGTGCAACAAGGACTTGAGAAGTTGAAGATAGAAGATGATTAAGGTGCCACAAATGAAGACAATTCTTCACCAAAAAATGAAGGAGAGGACCACGATGATGATGAACTCCCAAAGGAGCTACAAAAAGCTGGGAAGTATCGCCCCAAGGATCTAATCATAGGTGATCTATTCGAAAGTATAAAAACTCATTCTTCTCATAGGCCACTGATTGATAATTTTGCACTTCTTTCACAAATAGAGCCCAAGAATGTAGATGAAATTTTAAAACAAGAGCATTGGATTATGGCAATGCAAGAGAAATTAAATCAATTTGAGAGGAGTAAGGTGTGGACACTAATTGAGAAACCACTTAATCATCCAATTATAGGCAAAAAAATGGGTGTTTAGAAACAAATTGAATGACAAAAGAGAGATAATTAGGAATAATGCTCGATTGATAGCAAAAGATTATGTACATAAAGAATGCATATATTATGACGAGACATTTTCACCGGTTACTAGATTGGAGTCTATTAGAATGTTTCTTACTTATGCTTGTTTTAGAAATTTCAAGTTATATCTTTTTTTTTAATTGGCCAACCCCGTACAGGAGGGATGACGTAACTCCAAAATTTTACTAATAAAAAAGAGGGGGACATAAATCTTACCTCTGAAATTTAGTGCAAAAATTAAATAGTCTAGGAGAAATTGAAATTAAAATACAAATGAAACAATAAGTACTACTCTCTTTACATCCAAAATTTAAAATTGCTCTTTTTAAACCTAAAAGCTGGAAACCCCCACAAATCCAACCTTACAGCTCCTCTCACTTCCTTTGGAAGAGATGTATAAGTTGGATAAAACTCATTGGTGTTAACCTTTAACCCCCTTATTTGAAAGCAAATCAGCATGTATGTTGGCTTGTCTAAGGCAATGCATGATTGTTGGGCAAGATTGGCGAAGCTTGCATATTTTGCTATATGTCTTCAACACAAACCATGGACAAGCTACAGAACCATTGAAAATATTAACCAGTGTAAGGGAGTTTGCTTCCAAATCAAACCCTGTGATTTCTTTTTCTGCGCACAATTGAATACCCAGTAACATAGCCTTATATTTTGCCTCCAAGCTAGTACTATAGCCAAATAAAGCTGCGAAATAAAAAATAACATGACTTTTATCATCCCTAAGAATACCTCCTCCACCACATAAGTGTGGATTTTCTTTAGAGTAACCATCTATTTTCAACTTTAAACCTTCTAATAGGCAAGACTATTTAAACATTTTAACCATAACCTCCTGCTTTCTTATGTACGTGTTAAAATACAACTCATGCTAAGAAGAAACAAATGTATTAATCTTATACTTCAATTTATTGAAATTTCAAGTTATATCAAATGGATGTGAAAAGTGCTTTTCTCAATGGTGTTATTGATTATAATGTGTATATTGACTAGTCATCGAGTTTTGAATATGAAAAGTTTTGATATCATGTTGTCAAACTTCCAAAAACTTTATAGGGTTTAAACAGCTCCAGGAGCTTGGTATTAAAATTGAACGGTTTCTTGATTGAAAATAATTTTAAAAGAGGCATTGTCCTTTTTACTAAAACTTGCAATAATCATCTCTTAATTGTGCAAATATATATTGAGGATATTATAATTAGTGCTACTAATGAGACATTGTGCAAGGATTTTTCTACTTTGATGCAAAAGAAATTTGAAATGAGCATGATGGGGTAGTTGAACTTCTTCCTTGGGCTACAAATTCGCCAAATGAAGGAAGGAACATTCATCAATTAATCCAAATATACAAAGAAGTTGTTCAAAATATTTGGCCTAGAAGCAAGTGAGAACTCCAATATACACATCAACAAAGTTGGATAAAAATGAGGAAGGTACTATAGAGGTATGATTGGTAGTTTACTTATCTAACTGCAAATAGGCTGGATGTTACACTTGTTGTGTGTTTGTGTGCTAGATTTCAATCATCTCCTAGAAACTCTCATTTAACAGACATAAAAAGAATTTTGAGATATTTGAAAAATACTATAGATTATGGTCTGTGGTATTCTAGATCTAGCAAATTTGATTTGATAAGTATTCAGATTCCGACTTTGCCAATTGTAGAGTTGATAGGAAGAGCACTAGTGGTATGTGCAACTTTCTAGGTGATTTCTTAGTTTCTTGGTTTAGTAAGAAACAAACTTCAATTTCTCTATCTATGGCAAAAGCCAAATACATAGCCGCCGGCAGCTGTTGTGCACAAATTCTACGGATGAAGCACACTCTAGTTGATTTTGGACTTGCATTTAATTGTATGCCCCTCTATTGTGATAACACTAGAGCAATCAACTTTTCTATCCTATTCAACACTCTAGAACCAAGCACATAGATGTTAAGCACCATTTTATTAGAGATTTATTGCTCAAAGGTGAGATTAGTTAAGATTATATTCCCACTAAAGATCAAATAGTTGATATTTTCACAAAGGCACTCCCCAAGGATATGTTTAGATTTGAAACAAGTTATGAATGATTGAAAAATGTTTTTCCAAGGTTTTCTAGCAAATTTTTCTTTCCTGTATTGATGAGGTGCAATCATCCAGATGACGTTCAGATGCATGTCTAGATGATCATCTGCGTGGGAGTTCGAATACACCCTCATGTGGACGCACTATCTGGATGGTGGGCACGGCCTAGATGTCCAAATTGGCCCTTTAAAGGCTATGAATTCTTCTTTTAACTCATTTTTTGCACCTCTTCAACTTCTTCTCTATAAAAAACAGCTTCCTTGCCTCAAACCTTCAAAACAACTCAAATTTCTTCTATTCATTTTCTCAAATTTCATCATCCATTCCTCATTACATTGAATCCACACTAGATTAGTTAGTTTTCTCTCCCTTAGGGTTTCTACCAAGTTTTTGCCCCAAATCTATTTCCCTAAAATTTATCCTTCAAACCCTATCCTCTCTTTATCAAGGTGGTTGTAGGGGAGTCATGGCGGCTGAGGAAGAGGCCAAGGTCTTGCTTACAATGTCACTCAAGAAGTATTAATTCAACGCCTTGGTAATACATTTTTTTATGAACAATCTCTTGAATTATACACTTCGGTTGGATAATAAAAATGTCATTGGTTTGAAGTATTGTGAATTTGATGATTTTGATGATGGTTTAGAGTATATACCTATTATGTTGAGGGGGTTGGATTGGGCAAGAATTTGTGAAGTGAATGAAATAGTTTATGTGGACTTAGTAAAGCAATTCTATGTTAATTTGAGAAAGGTCAATGAAGATGTGGAATCCACTGTCAATAACACTCGCTTCACCTTTGATGTTAGAAAATTGAATGAGATGTTTGGAATGCCAAATGTAGGGGATGAGTTTTGCACCCCAAAAGGACAATCCCCTATCAAAAACTATGATGATTCGAAGACGTCATTTTTTGGTATTTTTCATGGTTCTAGTTTGGCGAACTATAAGATGAATCACTTTATTCTTTCAAATAGGGTAATTTATTATATTGTGGTGAGTATATTAGCATCTACTAGCGAGCATAATACGGATGTCACCCACATTGGATTGCACTTGTTTTATGGGATCATTAGTACCATTCCTATCAATTTAGGTGCTTTTATGATCCAGTATATGTTTTTGTGCCAAGAAGACTCCAACGAGGAATTAGCATATGGGAGAATATTAACTACTCTTTACAACAATAATGGAGTCTCTTTTGATGGTATAACCAGTACTAGAGTGAGTAAGGGTGATAGAATTGACGGAGAATGCTTTAAAGGACTTCATTTGGCTTTTCATGGGAGTTGTTGGCTGTTTAGGAGAACTAAGATGAAATCTCCAACCGCTCAAATTATTGGATGCCTGATTTCAATTTTGATGATTGAAGAATAATAGAGGATGAGCCTCAATCCATAGATGAAGACATACCTATTCACGTGCTCTGGACAAGGATCTGGATGTGGAAATAGACATCTGGACCATAATTGCGGATGTCCAGAATATAAATTTTTGTGTCTAACGGCGAGTTTGTATAGTTTTTCTTTTTTGATCATTAGAGCTCAAAAATAATTATTTTTTCACCCCCTATAAATACCGTTCAGTGTAGAATGTGCAGAGACTTTTGCCTATAAGAATTACAAGCATTTTAGAGTGATTTTTAAGAGAAAAATACTCCTCCTTTATTAGGTATTGTAGATAACATTATAATTTTGGTACCAAATGTTTGATGCATTAGCAGTTTCAGTTCATAAAGTTTGGACAAAAACAAATTTAATGCCAAATGTTTCAATTTTTTAGTATATTTAATCCAATTGATGAGTTTGTCAAAATCTTGCTAGAATCTGGTCATGTGATACTCATGTACTAGATACAAAAAATTTCAAAAAGAATTAGAAAAAGAGAAAAATTTTAATCGCTATAATTTGCAATTAATGGAACACACGAACGCATTATCCAACAATTTTTTTTAATTTTAATCTACTTATTTATCGTATGAAAACTCAAATTAGTGCCTTTAATTACAAATTATGACAATTAAAATTTTTTCTTTTTTCTAATTCTTTTTGAAAACTTTTTGTAACCGTCACTAAAGTATCATGCGAACAGATTCCAATAAGATTTTGACAAAACTGGTCAATAGAACAAATGTGCTGAAAATTTTAAACATTTGGTACTAAATTTGCTTTCATCCAAACTTTAGGGGTTAAAACTACTACTACCCCAAACATTTGGTACCAAAACTGTAATTTGCTTGCCATTGTAATTGTAAGTGAGGTAAATGGGTGATTTTTAGTGGAAGCTTTTCATAGTTGGGTGAGTACTCTATAATTATAACTTGAGAGGGTTAAATTGAGTGTTTCGTAAAAACTCTTGGCTCAACTAAAGAGAGTTTGTGTGAGTAAGAGTGATCCTTCGAGGCGTACAATTGGTTTTGCTTCACCAATTTGAAGAATCTCACTAGTGGATTCAAATTCCAAGTGGATTACTTGGGAGTGGATGTAGGCATCGAGTTTGATACCGAACCACCATATATAGTTTGTGTTATTTTCCCTACTCTATTTATTTCTTTAATTATTTTCAATTTTTGAGCTAATGTGCCATTATTTGATATTATCTTATTTACTTTCTTTAAGTTTTGATTGGGTGAAAGTTGGCATTTTTTCACTTAGAAATTTTATGCAACCTAATTTTTCTATCCTCCAGGGTTGCATTGGGCCTTATAGACCAACATATGTACAAATATGTACCTGCAGACATGGGTACTTTTACTCACACGTAGTGTTTTTTTATCCACACATACAGTTGCTTTTACCCACAGATATGGTTAAATTTTCATCTGCACATAAAATAATTGTCATGACATGTCAGTTACTATATCAGATGACAAGTTGTCATACACATTGTACACAATATGCCAACAGAGAAGCTATGCCAGGATCCACATCAGCATCCACGTCAACATCACGCGTTCGGCGAGGAAATCACACACATATTACAAATATTTACCCATATATGTATGTGTAAGTAAAAGATAGTATTTATTGTAACACCCTAGAAATTCATGCCAAGACTATTCATTTTGTATTATGTTCATTAGAAAAAAAAAAAAAAGTAGGTGGCCGAATTTGTGGAAAAAAAAAAGAATGAGCATGTTGTACTTAGTTCTTTAAGAGTTGTACCTAGGAAATCTTGCAAGAATTATGTGAAGATAAATAACAAAATTTCTTTCTGATTAGCTCATGCCAAGTGTGGTCTTTCATGGAGAGAAAAGTCAAGACTTCTTTATCTTTAGTCTTGTTTTAATTGGTCCATTTTTTTTCCAATTTTCCATTTCTTTCTTCCTACTTAACCAATTTTTCTCTTCTTTTTCCTTCTTGCTGGCCGGCTGCTTGCTTCCCTCTTTTCTCTCCATTTTCTTTCAATTTTCTTGGATCTTTTACTTCCATTTAATCATTTTTCAACCATAGAAATTGAGTGGAACTTCCTCCTAAGCAACAATCTTGTCTACCTAGAGGTATTTCCCATGAATTTCTCTTTTAATTTCAAGTGTAAGATTATAGTTTTTAGCTCTTAAGTTATGTTTTTTTTTGGTTAAGTAAGATTGATTTTTGGCCATGAAAAGTGAAGTTTTATTCCATGAATGTGAAGCTTATAGGCTTGTATGCTTGTAGATAGTGATTTAAACTTGAAATATCATGATTTGAGTGTGATTTGGTTGAAGAATCTTGGAGTAGTTTAGGTGTTTTTGTGATGAATTTGAATGGAATTGAATTGAGTTTGATGTGAGATTAGTAGAACTACTTGAAATTGGGTTGTTGGACATTTTCTTGCAGGTTTAAAATTTTTGGGTTAGTCCGATTATAGGGGAAGTGCTGCCGAAATTTCGGTAAAACCTAGGAAATAAAAGTAATTAGGCTATGATTTAAGACTTTATAAGCTGTAATTTAGTGATTTAAGCGTGCAGAAATTTTTGTAGATTGGCTATTAGTGAATTAAACTTTTCCGAGCAAAACCCTAGAAAGTTAGAAAACCCTAATTTCGAAAACCCTAAACCCTAGGGTAAAACCCTAAGCTCCAAAACCCTAGAAATTAAACCCTAGAAAGACTTGGGGTATTTCTTGAATTTCCTTATGAAATTTCTTAGATTTTAGTCAGGGTTTTTATACGATTATTTTCTCGTGAATTTCAGGATCCGGAAGTGAGACCCGACCGTATTACGAGATATTTTCTTAGACATCAGGTGAGTGTTCTTCTGTGTGCATGATGCATGAAACGCCATGTAATACTAGACATTATTATTTCCATGCATGAAATGGTATGATTATACTTGACATGATTAACTAATGAAATGTGTTACTTGAGGAAAGATGTGTACTTCATCGCATCTATTCCGTAATGTGTTACATGCTTTCACTATCTAATGTGTTATTTGTGCTTGTGACTTCCATGGTTAATTTTACTATTTTCCACGGTTAATCAGATTGGGAGCGTATGGGAGAGATATAAGGTGTTGGGCGTTATTTGGTGCGTGTTAATTTTATATCTGAGTAAAGTCCTGAAAAGGCTAACTCATGATTGAATTTTATTCTTGATCTTGGACTTCCAGGGCTAACTTCACCGTTACTCCTCGGTTAGTCAACCGGGAGCGTTTGGAGTGATATAAGGTGTTGTGGGTTATAGGTGCGTGATATTCTTTCCTATTTGAGTTTCATTCCTCTAAGAGGGTGACTCGGGATTGAATTTTTACAAGTATCTCGGACCTGAGCTTTTACCTCGGTCCCGATACCCATGTTATCGTGTTCATGATTGATACTCCTGCGGTTGAGCATTTTCCCGTAGTGAGCCTGTATCCTCCATTGACTACTTGTTAATTAAATTGTTCACAAATTGTTTATTTACTCGTTAAATATTTTATCGAACAAAAATCACATATTACTGGTATGGTTGCATGACTTGAGCACTCACTGGGCTATTATAGCTCATCCCATGTATTTGTTTTCTTTAACCAGGTTTCCAAAACTATCAAAGCTGGAGGAGCTGATTTTGAACCTTGTACATGTTTTGATTCTGTATTTTGACAGCTTAAAGGTGTTGGCTTTTATTATAAATATTATTTACATTTTGGGATGTAAAACTCTTGTAATATTTATATTTTCAAGTAAATACTATGAATGTATTTATTTATGAGTGCATTTTTATTTTAAGTTAAGTACGGATGGATGTTTAAGCGAGTGCGTGTTTGAGTCCTGGCGAGAGCTAGGCAGGCAGTCCGCTAAGCCCTTTGGTGCGCCTCTGGGTAAGGTGGGGCTGTCACATTTATACCTACACATAAATATATGTGTAGGTAAAAACATTCCTCCCCAGAAGTTTAGCAACGTATGCTGAAATTTATTTTATATGTAGATAAAGATATTTATCGACATATAGTTATTCTATACCAACATATCATGTGTACAAGAAAAAACTTAATTTCTTATAGTGACAAGAAATTGTACTTAGAACTTGTTAAGCTTGAGGACCACGTTGTGGCGAAACAACATTCTTTCATCTGGCAATAACTAGACAAGATTTTGCTACTTAATAAGGTCAGTGATAGGTTGCAATAGAATATGCCGAAATAGAACCAAATATGCAACTTTGTAACAACAATGTATGACAATGGTGATAAAAATGAAGAATTATTTTCACTTCCCTTGTGGTTGAAGAAGACTTCTAAACAACGAGGAAAATGGCGTTATGATCATTATGCCTTTTACATTTTTTTTGGCCAAAATTTTGCCTAAAATCAATTTTTCTAAAATTGACTCAGTAAAATAACATCTTTTTTTATTATGAGGCGTGGCAAATAATTTTATGTTGAAGTCAATGTTTCAAATCCTGACTTCAACCAACTTTATCCTGTTTAGGATACCAAAATCAAAGCAATTTCATTATTTTAGAAATTGAAATTAAAATATTAATTTTTTTCATTTCTTTTAAAAATGTCGATATTAAATTAACCGTAACACTATTTCCAACCTTTTCTTTTTCAAAATAATTGCTATACATCCATTTTTTTGGGCCATTCCAAAGGTGCATTATTATGCTTTTTGGCATATAAAAAGTTGATTAGATATATCATGCTTCCCCGCTTAACATGATTCCAAACGAACAAGAAGAGGGTCAAAATAGATTGCGAATGACCTCCATAGGGTACAAAAAATCCCACAAGGGGAAAAGAGAAAAAAAAAATAATGTCCCGTTTGGATATAATTATTTAAAAGTTTTTCAAAAAAATTTTTGCTTGTGTGTTTGGATTGGTGAAAATTTTTTTCACAAAAGTCAACAAATACATTGTTCATATTTTTTAATCACAAGTTATTGACATGACAAGGCATATAATTGAACAAAATATGCATACATGTCAAGCGTGGAAAACAAATGCAACAATATGTCAGACATGAAAGACAAACATGACAAGAGAATTGGGAAACTAACAGACGCTAGTTTCTTGTTTAGCATCTGAAACCAACGTTCGAAAGCTAGTGCTCAGTATTATACAGATACTCCAATTGAGTTTCATCTTAATTGTCGCGCTTTTTCAAATTTTTAGAACAAATTTTGGTAGAAAATTTGCTTTATTT
Organism: Mitragyna speciosa; assembly: GCA_024721245.1. Taxonomy (NCBI): domain Eukaryota; kingdom Viridiplantae; phylum Streptophyta; class Magnoliopsida; order Gentianales; family Rubiaceae; genus Mitragyna; species Mitragyna speciosa. The sequence continues at coordinate 11,384,298 of CM045560.1, forward strand.
TAGCCATAACCGTCTAAAAAAAGTCCAAGCTGTTAGAGAATTATTGAAGCTATCCAAACACCTATTCACAAAAAATATTCATTTTTTGAAACAAAGTTAATTCAAAATTTTTTTTCCACAATACAAACACTTTTTACCTTTTCAAAAAAGTGGACAAAAATCCTTCAAATAATTATTACGTATAATTCTCCTAATAATATGTATCTAAATGGACCTATACGACAATTACTGAACAAGCTACATAGATGGTTTTTAACCAACTACAACTATAAATCATCAAAAGATTTAGATAGGCTGACACAATTATTTAATGACACAGCACAAATTAATTTCAAAACAAAGCGAAAAAAAAAAAAATGAACCAATAGTGCACCTTAATTGGATTTGAGGAAGTAAACAAATATGGAAAATAGGGTTTTCCAGAGAAAGAAAGAAAGATGAACGTGTAAAGAAAAAGCGAGATATTATTGTAGATAATGAGGGGAAATAATATTTTTGCATGTGGGAAAAAGGTAAGAAAAGAAAATAATTGATAAAAAATAAATTTGAATGCCCAAAAAGGAAAAGAGGCAATAAATTTTGGCTCAATTCTTAATTCACCCATAGATTTCTAAACTTTCCAAGTTCCTTTTGAAGCCGGAAAAGGGAAGAAAAAGAGTCTGCAAATGAAAGGGAAAAAAGTGTTTCCAAGACAGCAGGCAACACGGCAATAAATTTTGGCTCAATTCTTAATTCTTCCCATAGATTTCTAAACTTTTCAAATCACTTTTGAAGCCGGAAAAAGGACGAAAAAAAGTCGGCCTTCAAAATGCAAGGGAAAAAAGAGATTCGTAGACAGCGGAGAGAAGTTGAGCACAAAACTGAACTCACAAATTACCATAACAAAGAAAGCACTACATATGCTTCAATGTTACTTTTGACATTATTGAGAGTAAACCAACGTGCTTTTGTAAGGACTCTGCCAATTGATGTTGGGTTATTGCTTGTCTCGTTTTCATTTCGCGAATCTAAGGAATCGCTTTATATTCCTCAATGTATTAGTCTACCTATGGTTGCTTTCCAAATTTTAGTATACCCAAATCCCTATAAGGTTAGCAGCACCTTACCACACAAAATTCCGAAAAAAAAAAAGAAGAAAATATTATGGCGAATATTCAAGAAAGAAAATCTAAATACTACGATTCAACTGCCTCATGCTTGATAAAACACAACATGCGACTATATCAACAAACAGAAAATTAGGAGTGAAAAATTACGTGACTACAAATTAAGTCTTACATATTTGTAACACAGATTTGATGCCTATCTTGAAAATTTGATGAGATTATAACCTTATCCTACAACAATGTAGAGGTGTTCCGCATGTTTCAGATGACTCCATATTCAATTGCAGAAATTCAGATGTTCACATTTTCAAGAGATATATGAGTTCTTTTCATTCGATCAGCTTAGAGCCTTTTAATAAAACTGGGCGTCAGTCTACAAGCCAACAATATTTCCTATATTCTGCATCATCTACACAAAATTCATCACGAGCAGGATTCGAAGTAGGCGCTACTATGTACAGGTAGCCAAAACTCCATAAACAAGCTGAGTAAAAGCCTCAAGTGCAACACTTTTGCAAGTATAAATTTACCAAAACATGTCCTCTGTCAGGGGAGTAATAATCCACTCTCAAAAGATTAAAGAAAAAACAGCAAAACAAATTAAAATTTTCTCTTTCGGGTCCTCCGAGCAACCTGAAATGAGCAAAATAGAAGTTGTCACAAAAGTTGAAGTAAAGCCTAGTTGTTTGTCTCACAGCCAAACAAACAAATAAATAAATAAATGTGTCATTTTGCATCAGGAGCAATCTGGCAAGAAACTCTGAACTTTTGGGAAGATGAAAACTTTGTCAACCATGAATCTTGCTAAAATTTCAGAAGCATATCATGCAGAAAGTGTCAAACCAAACAGAATCTTACCGGTTCATCATTAACATTGATGGCTTTAGATGCTTCAATTCGCAATCTTTGTGCCTTTGTATTCTCTGCAGCCACAAGTCAGAAAGGTCACATAAGCATGTCCACCATGCTCTACATAATACGTTATGTGAACCCTCCCCTAAATATTTTCAAAGTTCCTCACTGAAAGAAAAATTCTCAAAATTATGAAAAGGTTCATCTCCAATTTTAAAACAGCTTTTGAATCTACCACAGTTCTACTTAGTAACAAGCTTACCTCAGAGAAATTGAAGGAATATCTACACATCATATACAGAATTACAAGTAAAAAATAAAAACAGTTATTCTGTATCTGGAGATGCCTTAACCAAATCTTCACAAATTGGTCAATTCCATTATGCAAAGGTCAATTTGCGGAAACTAAAGTACATGGCAATATGCAGAAAGTAATTCCAACAGTAGCATTCGAGATTCAACATAACTTGATATGCGCTCACAATCCAACCAGTAGGAATTTCAAAAAGATCATATGTTGACCTAAAAAATCAACAAAATAAATCACATGGAAGAAATTAACATCAAGATTTACAGGGTATTGCAGCAGCACAAAAAAAAATATATATATACATGAATAACAGAATGAACAACATTTACTTAATTGGCTTAATAAAAAGTAGCAATAGTGTGATGCTTAAAAATTACTCCATCATTGTAATTATAATCAAATTGACCGCGAAATGATTTCCATTCACATAATTCTAGAAAAATTAAAACAAGAATCATAAGAAAACACATTCCATTTTCATCGAATGAGACATTTTCATTTAACGTACTTTTCCGAGATAATTAACACGATTCTTACAAGATGTGCAGAGATATTACCAGGAAGAAGAATATCTTTGCTGAAAAAATTTGTTTTCTCCTTGAATGAGTTTCTTTTCAAATCAGAGTCAACTGCATCAAACATCTTCTTGTCACTGCAAACAGGAGAGTGCTCCATGTGACTGGAAAATTACATGCAAAAATCTTTAACAATAATCCACTATTAACTATAAATGCAAATATATTGGAATAACAACAATTTTTTATGAAGGGTACCAAATGGAATCTGTAATATATTGTAGCCCACCTAAACATTTTTGCTGTCCACTGTGCAGCCATGACATTTATAAAGGTAAACATTGAGAATATAAACCACATATGGAACGTACTTCGAGAAAAAGAAGAAGCATAAACAGCGAAAGTTAAGATTGATACCCACAATGGGAAGAGTTTATGAATTGGGTTTTTCTTTTAGGAATACTCAAAGAAGATCCAGAATATAAAAAGGATTGATCATAAAGGATTACAAGGCCTAAAGGTAAGAAGAAGTTGCATCCAGAGAAGAGGGAGTAGGCAGTCATGACAAGGATTTGGGTCCACAGATTGGGGGAGGAAATGATTTAACCTATGGTTTGTGCTCATTTGTGTTGATACTTAATCTTTTGAGTAGGAACAGAGAGAGAAAAAGGATCGAATTTTGCTACACCCAATCATACACAAGCCCAATGAGGAAACCCACGGGAAGTAGGAAAATCCAGCATTGTTCTTGTGTCTTCAATTACAGCACTAGAAGGAACAAGGATAATAATTTAAATAGTTCAGATATCAACCAAACCATATATTTCAATATCTAGATCTGATGAGGATATTTGCATGATCTGGTCCCAGTGTTCCACAAAGTTAGAACATGCAGGTCTGTCTCTGGACCTAGACTGAAAAAAATGCAAGCCCTTGAAGACGATATACTGATTTTAGAATATAGAATGAAACAGGACCATCACCAAGGTTCAGCAAAGCCTATTACCTGATATACAAAATTTCCAATGACAGCAAATCACCCAAAAACTTCAAAGAAATAAGTTTAACTAGTGGGAAAAGCACATTTTATGTGTGTACAAATTTAAAAAAAAATGATAAGAGAAAAAAAGATAAGAAAAAGAGTGGCAGTTATAGGATATTATTATGCATTAATAGATTATCCCTCATAGGTGTGATTAGAAACATATATTAAGGGCAATAAAGGAAACATGACGACAAAAAAGTAACACCAAAACTATTGCTCCCACGTTATTCAAGATTAGGAATAGGTAGATGGTGTCAGAAGATTCAGTTGTCAATCAATCACACTGATTTAGCTATCAATCAATTGCTCTGATTTAGCTATCAATCAATCACCCTAATTTAGTTGACTTATTTGTTAATACAATTAATGTATTATATGTACTTTCCTAGTTAGATAGTCAATCAAATATGTTAATGTATATCTGTAGCCTATCAATTAGTCAATTAGCATAATTAGAGATTTTCTTATTGTAAAACTAGTCTAGGTTCAATGTAACTAGTCTAGGTCCAATGTAATAGTTGTCTAGATTCGTCTTGTACTAAGCCTATAAATATAGGCCTAATTTCACAATGAGAAACATACAAGTTCAATTTCTCAAAATCCTCTAGTGCTTAACATGGTATCAGAGCCCTTGATCTCTACATAGTCATAGTTCAAATTTTTTCTAGCTTTCTGTTCCTAGTTCTCTAGCAACCTCTTTACATAGTCATAGTTTAGTTCTTTGCTCCTAGTTCGTTCATTTCCTCATGTCTTCAGACAAGGAGTCCTTGATTCGTTTTAATGGCAAAAACTACTCAGCCTGGGCATTTCACTTCAGGATATATGTCAAAGGAAGAAATCTATGGGGTCATGTTGATGGCAGCAAACCTGTTCCTAAGCAAGGTACGAATGAATATGCCAAGTGGGAGGTCACGGATGCACAAATCATGGCATGGATTCTAGAATCTGTAGAATCTAACATTGTTTTGAATCTCCGACCCTCCAAGACGGTTGCCGAGATGTGGAATTACCGAAAGAGAATCTATAGCCAGCAAAACGCGGCTCGAAGATTTCAGCTTGAACATGAATTATCCATAATTCATCAGGATAATCTCTCTATTTCTAAATTTTACTCTAACTTTATGAATCTTTGGGCTGAATACACTGATATAATCTATGCTACCGTACCATCAGAAGGTCTTGATGCTGTCCAATCTGTTCACGAAATTGCAAAAAGGGATCAATTTCTCATGAAATTGAGATTTGAATTTGAGAGTACCAGATCCAATCTTATGAATCGAGATCCTGTTCCCTCTTTGGATATATGCCTCAATGATCTACTACGAGAGGAACAACGAATTCTCACTCAAGCAGCCATTGAACAACGAAGATCCACAACAGTTCCAATGGCTTATGCAGTACAAGGGAAGCCAAGAGGTAAGGACACAAGGGCTGTTCAATGTTTTTGCTGCAAAGGATTTGGTCATTATGTTTTGAATTGTCCCAAAAAATTCTGCAACTATTGCAAAAGAGATGGTCATATTATCAAGGAATGCCCGATCCGACCTCCCAAGAAATCTGAAACAGAATTTATTGCCTCAGTTGGCTCTTCTAGTAATGGTGGTTCAGCAGATATAGCACCGTCAACACAAAATGTTCCTACTCATGCTCAAACTTTAACACCTGAGATGGTACAATAAATGATTCTCTCTGCATTCTCTACTTTAGAACTCTCAAGTAAACCCTTGTCTACTTCATCCACTTGGTTTTGTGATTCCGAGGACATCCAATCACATGACAAATAATGCTCAAATCCTTACCAATGTCAAAAAATATTCTGGAAACCTTGAAATTCATACTACTGATGGCAATTTGTTACCCATTACAACCACTGGTGATATTTCTCCTTCTTTGACTAATGTTTATGTCTCTCCAAGCCTTGCCACTAACCTTGTTTCAGTTGGCCAATTGGTTGACAATAATTGTAAAGTAGAATTTTCTAAATCTGATTGTGTTGTGCAGGATCAACAGTCAGGGAAGATGATCACAAGGGGGCCTAAAGTAGGACGTGTTTTTCCTCTCCAATTTCCTTTATCACCCTATCTTTCAATTCCTTTTGTCACTTGTAATCTTGCACATGTTGATTATCGAGTATGGCACAAACGTCTTGGACATCCAAACTCTAATGTACTCCATGATTTGCTAAATTCTAACTTACTTGGGAATAAAAAGCATGTTTCTATTGATGATGTCCAATTTGATTGTAATTCTTGTAAACTTGGTAAGAATAAAACTTTGTCATTTCCTACTCACATACCTAATCCTGTTCAACCTTTTGAAATGATACATAGTGATTTGTGGGGTATGGCACCAATTATATCTCATGCTAATTACAAGTACTTTGTCACTTTTATTGACGACTATAGTTATTTCACTTAGATTTATTTCTTGCATTCTAAAGATGAAGTGTTTTCTGCATTTAAACTTTTTCATGCATATGTCCAAACACAATTTTCAGCCAAAATTAAGGTTTTACATTCGGACAATGGGGGTGAATATATGTCTCATTTGCTTCAAGAGTTCATGTAGGCTAATGGAATAATCTCTCAAAGATCATGTCCTCAAACCCCACAACAAAATGGAGTAGCCAAAAGAAAAAACGGTCACCTCCTTGATGTTGCTCGAACTCTTTTATTAGAATCCTCAGTGCCTACTCAATTCTGGTGTGAAGCTGTCTCCACTATTGTCCATCTCATTAATAGGTTACCTTCTCCTCCATTGAATCATGTCTCTCCTTTTCATAAGTTATTTGGTCATCCCCCCAATTATTCTAATCTCCATACCTTTGGTTGTGTATGTTATGTTCATCTTTTTGCACAAGAACGCACAAAACTCACAGCCCAATCAGTTAAATGTGCTTTTCTAGGATATTCAGTGCATCACAAAGGGTTTCGTTGTTATGATCCTAATTTGCGTCGTGTTCGCATTTCTAGAAATGTAATTTTTTTTTAAAATCAGTGTTTCTTTTCCGATCATCAGCACCCTCTTTCTCCTTCATTTTCTATGTTGCCTCTATTTCCTAATTCTATTGCAGATCAAGAAACTTCCAAACCATTTTTGGTATATCAAAGACGTTCCAAAGCCACGATCAATCAACCTTCTACTTCTTCTGCGCCCCCTCAAGCTCCTTCCCCTGCTGATGATCCTCTCACACTACCTGAATCTGACATTCCCAGACGTAGTACTCGAGTCAGTAAACCACCAGACAGGTATGGCTTTTCTAATCTTGTTTCTTTGACAGCCACTTTGTCTTCTATTCCTATTCCCTCATCTTATAAACAGGCAATGGAACATGAGTGTTGGCGTCAGGCTATTGAAACAGAACTTCTTGCTCTTGAAGAAAACCAAACCTGGGATGTTGTATCACAACCTTAATCCATCAAGCCACTTGGCAGCAAATTTGTGTTTTCTGTCAAGCTTCATTATGATTGTTCTATGGATCGTTACAAGGCTCGGTTAGTGGTTCTTGGCAATAAACAAGAGTATGGTCTCGACTATGAAGAGACATTTGCACCAGTTGCTAAAATGACCACAGTGCGAATCATCCTGGCACTTGCAGCATCTCAATCATGGTCTTTACTTCAAATGGATGTTAAGAACGCGTTTCTACATGGTGATCTCAAGAAAGAAGTCTACATCAAACTTCCATCTGGTATGCCTACTTCTTCTCCTAATGATGTTTGCAAACTAAAACGCTCCTTATATGGCTTGAAGCAGGCACCGCGCGTGTGGTTTGAAAAGTTTAGATGCCACTCTTCTTAGTTTTTCCTTTACTCAGAGCCAACATGACTCCTCTATGTTTCTCCAACGAACATCCAAAGCCATAGTTGTTCTTCTTGTGTATGTGGATGACATTGTTATTACTGGTTCTGATTCAGAGGCTATCTCTAATCTTCAAAAAATGTTGCACACTACTTTTCATATGAAAGACCTTGGTCAACTTAACTACTTCTTGGGGTTGGAAGTTTATCATCGTCCCCAAGGTAATTTCTTGAATCAACACAAGTATACTCAAGATCTAGTTCAGTTGGCCGGACTTACGGGCAGTGCTTTTGTTGACACTCCAATGGAAGTCAACTGTGAAATATCGACGTGATGAAGGGGAGCTTCTTAAGGATCCTACTTTCTATCGTAAGTTGGTTGGTAGTCTTATCTATCTCACCATTACTCGACCAGACATCTCTTATGCTGTTCACACTGTTAGTAAGTTTATGCAATCTCCTCAACATCTTCACCTATCTGCTGTCCGACGCATCATCCGATATCTTCTTGGCACGCCTAATCATGGCCTATTTTTTCCTATTGGTTCTTCGCCTCAACTACAAGCCTACAGCGATGCAGACTAGGCTGGTTGTCTGGACACAAGGAAATCCACTACTGGTTGGTGTATGTTTCTTGGTAATGCTCTTATTTCTTGGAAATGCAAGAAACAAAACTATGTATCCAAGTCATCCACTAAGGCAGAATATCGTGCCATGTCTGCTGCCTGTTCTGAGATCATTTGGCTACGTGGTCTTCTCACTGAACTTGGTTTTCCGCAACTTCAACCAACTCCATTGCATGCTGACAACACTAGTGCTATTCAAATTGCTGCCAATCCCGTCTACCACGAACGTACCAAACATATACAGGTTGACTGTCATTTCATCCAAGCAGCCTATGACCATCAAGTTATTACTTTGCCTCACATTGGTACCAATCTACAACTTGCCGATATCTTCACCAAATCCATGACACGTCAGCGTCACAGTTTTTTGGTTGGCAAATTGATGCTTGTAGACTTACCAGCATCAATTTGAGGGGGGATGTCAGAAGATTCAGTTGTCAATCAATCACACTGATTTAGCTATCAATCAATTGCCCTGATTTAGCTATCAATCAATCACCCTGATTTAGTTAACTTATTTGTTAATACAATTAATGTATTTTATGTACTTTCCTAGTTAGATAGTCAATCAAATATGTTAATGTATATCTGTAAGCCTATCAATTAGTCAATTAGCATAATTAGGAATTTTCTTATTGTAAAACTAGTCTAGGTTCAATGAAACTAGTCTAGGTTTAGTGTAATAGTTGTCTAGATTCGTCTTGTACTAAGCCTATAAATATAGGCCTAATTTCACAATGAGAAACATACAAGTTCAATTTCTCAAAATCCTCTATGCTTAACAAATGGCCCGCCTCTTACACCGATTCTGACGTTCAGTAATTAATAGTCATAAAGGGTTACTACAATTGTAACTTATTGTAGGCGTAAATTTAGATTTTTAGAACACCATTAAAATGAAAAATAGCGATCTCACTGCAAAAAGCCGACTCACACCAAATACTAAGCAAGACAATTAGACAGTAACAAAATGCACAAAAAGCCAAACAAGGTAGGTAATTGCAAGAAAGTCCTTTAAATTTACTGAATTTTATTAATTCTATTAGCTAGCTATTCTTCAGCTTCTCCCAGCTTATGGCTTGAATTCATCAGGGTAGAGATTGCCTTAGATCCAATCTTCCCTGTTTCTGTCAATAAGTCAATTTTGTACTCATGTTGAGATATGACAATCCACTGTGTGGAATACGACACCTAAATACGAGAAAGTATTTCGGTTTCCTAATTCCTTTATCTCAGCCTCTTTTTTACTAGTCTCTGCTTCAATCCATACTTCTCTTTCATCATTAACAGTCACTATGATGTAGTCTAGAAGAGTAGTCATCCTCCTTGTAGTCAAATGCTTATTGAAAACAGTGTGGTCACCTTGACTTTGTTTATACCCAGATTCCGTCATAACTTTTGCAAATCTCCAAAATCATGCTCTAGGAGATTCTTTTAACCCATAAAGAGCCTTTCTAAGATGCACATATTGTTACCTCTGTACCCCTTCAAATCCTGGCAAGACGTTCGCATAGATTTCTTCATCTAAATCACCATTGATAAATGCATTCTTAGCATCATATTGTAGGAGTTTCCAATTGAAGTGAATAGCCAATGACAACAAAATTCTCACATTATTCATTTTTGCAACTAGTGCAAAAGTCTCATGATAATCAATCGCACAAGTCTGAGTATGCCTTTTGGCCATCAATCTTGCTTTATATCTCTTGAGGGATCCATTAGCTTTGTATTTCAGTTTGAAAATCCACTTGCAATCAATAATTTATTTCCCTTTTGGTTTATAAAAAATATCCCATGTTTATTTTTTTATTTTTAATCTGCTTGTCTCCGCTCTCATCCCTTATAAAAAATATCCCATGTTTTATTTTCTTCTAATGCGCTTGTCTCCCCTCTCATCCCTCTATTCCCTTTCTTGACAATGCCTTAAAAACAATGTTAGGGATGGCAATGGTGTTTAGACTCACAATGAACGTTTTGTGGGCTGATTATAGGTGCTTAAAAGAGACACAATGAGATAGTGGACAGAGTGATTGCTTGGCACTATCTAGTACCTTTTCTAACAACAATAGGAAGATCTAAGTTGTCTTGGCACTCTCTAGTACCTTTTCTAACAACAATAGGAAGATCTAAGTTGTCTTGGCACTCTCTAGTACCTTTTCTAACAACAATGGGAAGATCTAGGTTGTCCGTTAGGTTAATAGATGGTTCAACAGATTTTGTATGCAAAAGTGGGTCAAATCTTACAGTGATCTCATTCCCAGAGTCGAAGTTGGATTCTTGGACTAGCATCAATTCTGGAACAATCTTTCTCCTTGAATACACTTGAGAGAACCTTGGAAAGTTGTGAATGACACTAGCTAGGACTGGCAATAACAAGAGTTTAGTGGCAAAATTGGGTGACTCATATATGATTGGCTCATAGGACTCGAGTTCAACAAGACAAGCTAAAACATGAGGAAAGTCAAAGGTTTTAAGTGATTCAAAGGACATTGGGTGACTCAGATATGATTGGCTCACAGGACTCGAGTTCAACAAGACAAGCTGAAATATGAGGAAAGTCAAAGGTTTAAAGTGATTCAAAGGACTAACAAGTACCATTTTCCATCATTTAAACCCCACCCTGAATAGATGACTTGGAGAAAAACAATACATTTTCTGTGAAGCTGACATTTTGATAAACATAGAAGTTTTTTGGATGAAAGGTTGTAACACTTGTATCTTCTTTAAACATTTGATGGCTCAGGGTGTAGAAACTATTAGAAGGCATTGCACATACATTTGGTTGTGGACATGAACGAAGGTAGTGCACCCAAACACCGTAGGTATGGGGCTATTAGAAGTTCATATGTGAGGATAGAAACTATTAAGAACCTCCATGGGATTTTTGTTATCTATCATACATGGGGAAGTCTATTTATCATGTGTGTGGCAATAGGAATAACCTATCCCCAATAGAATTTAGGAACATTCTTTTTAAAAGAGTAAAGCCAAGGTGGTGTTAAGTAAATGCTCATTTTTTCTATCAGCTATCACATTTTGTTGAGGTGTTAACACATAATGAATTATGGATAATTCCCTATAATTGAAAGTAGGGTAACAAAATCTAGTTTAGGTAGCCTCTAGCATTGTCTGCCCTAAAGCTTTTTATTATAACCCCAAATTGATTTTGAAACATTGAGTGGAAATTAAGTATAATAATGCTAACATCATATTTTTGCTCAAGACAAAAGAGCCAGTAACCCGAACACAATCACCAATTAAGAAGACCAACTAATGAGACCCAGGAACATGAGGTATAATAGGACCTCATATGTCACTACGAATCAAATTATAAGGATAAGAACTTTATTGCTAAAAGGAAAATGTACGCTAGTATGTTTTGCCAATTCAAAAATGTCGTAATGAAACTCATAAATATCTAATCCTTGGAAGAAATGAACGTGACTTTTAAAACCCTGAAAGATAGATGACCTAATTGTAGGTGATATAGCTTATGGCATCTTTATTCGAGCAATTGAGAAAAAATAGACAAATTAATAGTAACTTTCTAAGATGATTCAAGATGATAAAGGCTGGTTCTTTCCTTAACACGTCCAATCCACCTGCCCAAGCCCTGGTAATTCAAACATTAAAAACAAAATAACGGAAAAAAGTAACATCACACTTGAGATCATAGGTAAACTCCTAAATGGAAACAAGGCTAGCCTATAGTTTTGATACATGTAGGACATTTTTTAAGGATAAGGGTAAGTGTGATATGTATATCTCCAAACCCTGGAACAGTTGTTGATGAGTCATTGGCCACTACAATTTTTCTGTTACTTAGGCATGGGGTATAAGCGTGGGAGAGTTAAATGTGGGGTTCATATGATCTGTGGTACTAGGCTATTATCCAAGAGTAGGTATAAATGTTGTCTAAGGGTATCATGCAACAAGAAATATAGGTTTACCTGAAAGCGCCAAAGAACAAGCTCCAAAAGGCTTGTCAAGAGACACCAACAAACTTCTCAGCTTCTCAACTTTTTCATTATTAAACCCTCCTGCAGTGAAATTTTCCTTGGATTTGGGCTACCCTGCTATGTGTGCTTGAGGCCTTTGCTGGCCCCCACAGTTTCCCCACTCTCTGCTTGGTAACTTACCGTTCAACTTCAAATAATTCTCCTTTATATGCCTCGGTTTCTTTCAAAAGGTTCACCTAAGATTGTCCTTGTTCTCCTTCCACTGGTTCTTTCTACCCAGGTTTAGGCAGATAACTCTTTCTTTTCTCCTGATGATTAGTCTTTGTTATTTGAGTTGACCTGTTCATCGTTTGTGGTTCAAGCATAACACTCCTTCAGTTTTTTTCTGCTCAAATCAATGAAATTGTCTCTTATAGAGACGATGTGTCCTCATTGCAAAGGATTAGAGTCCTAACCTGATCGAATTCAGGATTCAATCCAGCCAAAAATTCATGGACACGGTCTTTTTCATTGAAGCTATTCGTGTAAGGCAAACAACCATGACACCTGCTTGTGGACATGACTCACTGCTTCTACATACTATTTTGTCACAAGATCCTTCGTTGCCACAGCCCACTTTTGATCCCAACCTTGACCTTGCTATTGCTTTTCGGAAAGGTAAAAGTTTTACTTATCCTATTTCTTCATTTGTGTCATATCATAACTCATCATTCACCTCCCAGTCTTGTGTTGCCTTCCTAGATTTTATCAGAGTTCCTGAATCTGTTTCAAAAGCATTGTCTCATACAAGATGGCATGCTGCCATGGAAGAAGAAATGAGAGCACTTGAGAAGAATCATACATAGGATCTATGCTCTTCACCCTCTAGGAAGCGGGCTATCGGCTGCAAATGGGTGTTTGCAGGCAAAATGAATCTCAATGGATCTATAGCACAATTGAAAGCTCGCCTGGTTGCTAACCCCACATTTGGTACACAGGAATGGGTTGGAATGAAAAGGTATTTTCAACTTGTCCATTTCATTCTCATATTTGGTATGGACATTTTAAGTTGGAAAGCTCTTTCCCATTGGAATGCTCATTCTAACTTTTTTCTAAAATCCCATTTCTCAACAAAACCTACGGAAAGACCTTTCTAACTTGATCTTGAAAAGACCAAATATTAGGAACCAATTTTATCCCTATACATATTTATATCTACTAATTCTTTTTAACACATGATACATTGATTAATTTTTTATTTTTTAAAAAGGTCAAGTATATTTATAATTTTAATTAATAATTATTTATTATTTTTAAATCATAATCAATTTAATATACACTTAGAATATTTTTCTTCCCTTTTTGCTACAACAATGTTTAAGATACTATTTTTAACTTTTATGCAAAAGTATAAAAAATAAACTTCTTATAAGTTAACTGTAAATAAATAAATAGAGAATATGAACAATTGGTTTCATTACTAAGTTTTACAAAAATATAATTGGTTTTTAAAAATATTAAGTATATTTATAATTTTAATAAATAATTATTTATTATTTTTAAATCATAATCAATTTAATATATATTTAGAATATTTTTTTCCCTTTTTGCCACAACAATGCTTAAGATACTATTTTTAACTTTTATGCAAAAGTATAAAAACTAAACTTCTTATAAGTTAAATGTAAATAAATAAATAGAGAATATAAATAATTGGTTTCATTACTACTTTTTGCAAAAATTTAAAATTAATTATATAATACAATTGATTTAATTCTAACAAGAATATCAATATTTTAAAATAGAAATGTTAACATTTCTTGTAAGCATAAAAATAATGCATACCATAAACAAAAAAATAAAAATATGGTACACTTTAATACAAAAAATTCAGGGCAATTAAGTTAAATTAAAATAGATTTTATTCCACTCTGACATTTAAATATGATTATACCAAACATTGGAATAAGAATACGCATTCCATTCTGACTTCGGTTATCAAACACTGGATTGAAAAATTTTTTCTAGTCCATTCTGGGTGGAAAGATCTTTTCATTCTGAACCATTTCAGTGTACCAAACATGGGGTAAAGGATATGCCCAAACTAATGGTATTGATTATTCAAAGACCTATTCCTCTGTGGCCAAACTTATGTTTGTTTGCTTATTAATTTCCCTTGCTACGACATATAATTGGCCTTTACATCAACTTGATGTGAAAAATGCTTTCTTGAATGGTGATTCTTCAAAAGGAAGTCTATTTGGAGCAACCACCTCTTTGTCGCTTGGGAGAATCAGGGAAGGTATGTATGTAAGCTACAAAAATTTTTTTAGGGGTTGAAGCAATCTCCATGGGCTTAATTTGGGAGATCGAGTGCAGTGGTCACTGAATTTGGTTTACAAAGAAGTGCTTATGACCATTCAGTCTTCTATAAACAATCCATTTATGGGTGCATCCTTCTAATAGTTTATATTAATGATATAGTGATTATTGGAGCAAACGTAATGAGATTAATGCTCTTAAGGATTTTCTGCACACTCAGTTTCAGACAAAGAACTTGGATATGTTAAAATATTTCCTTGGGATCGAGGTATCTAGTAAGTAAAATAGGAACATTTATATCCCAGAGGAAGTACATCCTAGACTTGCTAGCTAAAGCAGATCTTGCTAAAACTAAACCATATGTTGCTCCTGTGATACCTAATATGAAATTAATAGCTGATGATAAGATATATTGGATGATCCAGACAAGTATAAAAGGATAGTTGGAAAACTAAACTACCTTACAGTGATCCGTCCAAGCATTGAATTTCTAGTAAGCGTGACTAGTCAATTCATGTCATAACACGAGTGCTCAATGGTAGGGGTGGGCATGAACCAGTTAACAGGTACATTCACCTAATATCTTAACCAGAATTGCTTGTACCGATTCGCGTAATTTGCTAACCATATTTGGTCTTCATTAGTCAGTTAACCACTTAACGGTTACCCAATTAATGAGAGTCAGGTAACCGAAACTATATTGTATTAAGTTAATTTGCCAAAATAGATAAAAAAAATTATAACATAAATACTTGTTCAAATAAAAAAAAATACTTATATAATTTCAACTATTCTGAAAAACAAGCCATAAAATTACAAAATAAAACTTTTGCATCCATTCTTTTTAAAATTAAAAAAAAGGTTAGAAATCAAAATTTTTCATAACACGAGTAAAAAATACTTTTGTTATTTTCCATATTTCGTATTTACATTGTATGAAAGTAATTTTTTATTTAGTATCAAGAAAGTATATGATAATTGGAGTGTAAAAACGAAAAATAATATACAAATCTAAAAATTAAATGGAAAGAAAAATCTAATACGATATTTAAGTTTTTGAATTATCTTAAACTTGAAAATGGAGCGATTTAATAATTCTTAATTTCTCTATAATATTAATAAATATTAACCTCTAAGACATATATGTGAACCGGTTTGATTAACCATGATTTTTAAAAATTGATACCTGGAACAGGAAACACTTTTGCCAATGAGATTCGATTAACCTAGCCGCTTTTAGAATTTGGTTTGATCACCCTCATTTTTCAGTTCGGAATGAACTAGTTATTGCGGTTTTTCGATTTTCCAGTTGTTTTTGCCTACCCTACTCAATGGGATGCCGTTACTCATATTTTGAAATCCCTTAAAGAAGCTCCAAGGTATGAATTATTTACAAGGATCAGTATCACTGTTAGGTTGAGAGTTTTCTAAATGCCAATTAGGCATGATCTCCAATTGATAAAAGATCTATGACTGGCTATTGTGTTTTTGTCGAAGGAAATTTGATGACTTGCAAAGTAAAAAAATAGTAGCTCCGTTTGGATTGACTTTTTGGAGCATTATTTGGAAAAATTTTCCAATCTCATTTGGATGATGGAAATTATTTGATCAAAAAGTAAAAAATTTTTTGGTAAACTTTTTCACCAAATTTTTCCACCAAATTTTCATTCTAAATTTCAAATGAACTTTAGAGACTTTTTACACAATTATTCATAAAATCAAGCATGTTTATGTTCAAAATTTGTTTAGAAAAACTGAAAAAATTGCGAGTGACAAAATGAGATCCATCTTCGATAGGTTTTGAGGTCGGACGACGAAGCAGACGTCCGCTTCTTTAAGCAAACAACAAAGCGGACGTCTGCTTCTTTAAGCCAACGTCAACTAAGACACAAAAATGTCTTAGCGGACGACGAAACGGACGTCCGCTTCTTTAAGCGAACGTCCGCTAAGACACAGAAATGTCTTAGCGGACGACGAAGCGGACGTCCGCTTTTTTCAAACCACTATTATATCATATCAAAAAAAATTTCACATTCAAACACTTTTTCAACTTTCCAAAAAACTCAACAAAAAACAATCCAAATAATTTTTCTAAATAATTCTCAAAAAACACTCCAAATAACGCTATCCAAACAGAGCCAGTGTTGTAGTTCTGTCAAGTGCAGAATCTGAGTATAGGGCTATGGCACAAGTTACATATGAACTTATTTAGATCTATCATCTCCTTGGTGAGATTAGGTTGGTAGTCCACACACTGCAGCTATGGTGTCACAACCAAGCAACCATTCATATTTGCAACAATCATTGTTTCATAAGAGAAAAAGACACATAGAGATAGACTACCATTTCATTGAAGATAAGCTCGAACAAAGGCTAATTTCCACTAAACATGTTAGGACAGGAGATTAATTAACTAATCTGTTTACTAAGGCTCTTGTTGGGAATTGCGTTATATTTTAGTCATTTGCCTATTATGTTAACTACAAATATATATAATAGACATGCCTTACATAATATTGTGTACAGCTTTGTCAAACATTATTTTTTGTCTCTTTGTCAACAATGTAGTTCTTTCCATTGAGTCTACGAGAAGCCCAAATGTTCTGCAGCTGTCCAGTTCTCTTAAACGAATTGAATTTTTGGACGGGTTAGAATTGCTAGAGACGGTGGCTTCGAAGGTTGAGATGGCAAAGGAAGGAAATTCGTAGTGATTAAGGCTGCCCAAACAAGAATTAGAGAAGAAAAATAGAGAGGAATGACAGCGACGAAGGCTGGAATATGGAATAATTAAGGCCGCCCAGAGAAGAAAACCTAGGAAAACCCTAGGCCTCTAATACCACGAAACGAAATATGAGATGAAAAGAACCTCAGTGGCAATCTGTTTGTTTGGTTCTGCTTCCTAGAAAAATGTTTTTTAAAAGTTTCAAACACGTTTTTTAGATAACTTTTTATCTCAAATATACATTTATCAAAAAGTCTCTAAAACTGTTACAATAATATTTTTTTAAAAACAACTAAAGAAATAACTATCTAAACGGAGTGCTAATTTCTCTCAGTCACCAAATTGACAATACACTACTATTATATACAGTAGACTACAAGAGAGAAAAAAAAAAAAAAAACAAAGGTAAATCATTCCTAAATCTGAAAAGCTATTTAATCGAATCCCCTCCGTTTAAGAAATTTCAAACTAACTATTCTAATCTATTTACAGTTCATCTATACCTCACCAAATTCCACCACTTAAGTGATATTAACCCCAATTCTCCTAATTTATTTACAGCTCATCTAAAGAAATAACTATCTAAACGGAGTGCTAATTTCTCTCAGTCACCAAATTGACAATAAACTGCTATTATATATAGTAGACTACAAGAGAGAAAAAAAAAAAAAAAAAAAAGAAGGTAAATCATTCCTAAATCTGAAAAGCTATTTAATCGAATCCCCTCCGTTTAAGAAATTTCAAACTAATTATTCTAATCTATTTACAGTTCATCTATACCTCACCAAATCCCTCCACTTAAGGGATATTAACCCCAATTCTCCTAATTTATTTACAGCTTATCTATACATATCTATATGTATGTACGTGTGTGTGTGTGTGTCTATGTGTGTGTGTTGTGTTTGTGTTTGTGTGTATATATATGTATCTATGTGCGTGTGTGTACACACACACACACACCCACATATATAACATATACATATATGTATGTATATGAATATATGTATGTATGTGTGTGTGTATGCATGCATCATGTATGTATATCTATATGTATATATGTATCTCTATATGTATATATATATATATATATGTATATATGTTGTATGTGTGTATGTAATGTATGTATGTATTACATACATATAGATACATACGTACATACTTACATACATACATACATGTGTGTGTGTGTGTGTATAGATAGATATGTGTATGTACATACACATATAGATATGTGTATCTACATACACACACATATAGATATGTGTATCTACATACACACACATATAGATATGTGTATCTACATACACACACATATGTATGTATATCTATATGTATATATGTATCTCTATATGTATGTATGTGTGTGTGTATGTATGTATGTATCTCTATATGTATGTATGTATGTGTATGTACGTATGTATGTATGTATCTATATATGTATGAATAAGTGTGTGTGTGTGTGTGTATACATAGGTATGTATATATGTATATATATGTACACATATATGTATACCTATCTATACATACATATATATACACATATATATAGATAGATACATACATACATATATACATACGTACATATATATATATATATATAGAGAGAGAGAGAGAGAGACTATGTGTGTATTGGTCACACATGTCAACAGTATTGGACGGATCAGCTAAACAGGGTCAATGCTTAACTAATATTGTTATATATATATATATATATATATATATATATAGAGAGAGAGAGAGAGAGAGAGACCATGTGTGTGTGTGTGTATTGGTAACGTATGTCAACAGTATGGGACGGATCAGCTAAACAGGGCCAATGCTTAACTAATATTGTTTGTAAACTGAACAAAACTGGACCCATTCCAGAAACAAACCGGAATATTGACAGCCCTCTAAGTTGAGTACAGGTGAATATGTTAAACAATTGGAATTAAAGGTTGGCATTCAAATATGTCATTGATGCAGCAGCTATTATATGCTTAGAAAAGGCACAACCTCTTTGAAAAATCTTACACTAAAAACACATCATATAAGAAAAGCTTTGGACCAGGGTTATTTATTGTTTCTTTTAGCACCCATTATAGGATATTAAGCTTCGTTCTTGCTTTGTGCTTTGAGTTTGGTGCTCAGAATGCTTTTGTAATAACTGCAAATGCTGAAATTGGTAAATGTTACAGTCACATAAGTTTTGAGGTCAACTAGGGTATTATTTGAAAATAGTTAAAGTCAAACTCTTTAAGTAAATTTTGGATTCACAGAAGGTGTTTGGTCTAAAGGTTTCAGCCTCAGAACAATATCAAATGTATTAGTATCACATATTTAGTTTGGTTGGCACAGCGGACAAGAAAATTGATCTCTTAGATGTTAAGCCCATCCATAGTGGGTATAACTGTTAACAATTCCATCAGTGGTACAAATCCATCCTGATAACTAAAAAGAAGAGTATCAAGATTGATTTTATATATAATGACAGGATATAGAACTCTAAAGCAACTCCAGTTGTAGGTTCTCACCTTTGATCAATTGAAGACTGCACTTTTGTATGCTCCACAGCTAATGCTTTACTCTTGTCTTTGTTTTCCTACAGAAGTCCAAGTCAAAGTAGGACAGTCAACAACCGTAAGAAGAACGTATTTATTTAGGCATTTTAGAATTACATAATACACAAACCTTGGCCAAGTTAAGTTTGTCGGGGTTGGCTGTTGACAATTTTGACACCTTAGCAGTTTTACTGTTACATCTCATGCTCATCTCCCTCTCATGTAAACAGCCTAAGTCCTGGCCTGATGTGGGTTTTGTCACCACAGAATCACAGGAAGATCGAATTTGTTCATTACAGATGATGGCTTCAGAATTTACATTTGCATATATTTTGTGCTCATCATCAACAGAGAACTCATGGTGCAGTTCAACAGTTCTAGGAGGCAAAGAAGAGACAACCAGAAATTGTTCTCCTCCTGTATGAAGCTCTTGATTTGAAGTTTCATGTAGCTCCTTCCGAAAAGAATATGGTTTGTTGCTCTGTTCTCTTA
Source organism: Mitragyna speciosa (assembly GCA_024721245.1). NCBI lineage: Eukaryota > Viridiplantae > Streptophyta > Magnoliopsida > Gentianales > Rubiaceae > Mitragyna > Mitragyna speciosa. The sequence goes on from CM045560.1 coordinate 11,404,566, forward strand.
TCCCAATTTTTGATGCATCAGCAGTCTTACAGAAAGTCATGCTTGATTTGGTGGACTTATCAGCATCAGTTATAAAAGAATCCATGAAACGTTGATCACCATGTGTCTGACAATTAAGAATAAGACGAGCATGCACTGATTTTATGATGCACAAAGGCAAGATGGATATTGACAAGAAAAAATTTAATGTACCTGAGTCAACTTCCTAATTAAACCTTGACCATGTTTATCATGAGCTGAAGAAGCATTAAAAACCTGCAAAAAATCATGAACACAATTTGAAATTACTTGTGCATCATAGTTCAGCTCACAACAGAAAAATATCAGCTACCGAGAACCTGGTCTCTCCTCGTGACACCCATTTTATACATTGATGATGGGAGTAAAACAAGTTCAGGGTTGCCAGATCTGGAGACTGTAATGTATTCCAGTGTGTTCAAAATAGAGATTCCAAAATCTGCTAACATATGCAGCTTCTGCAACATGATGAAAAATATTACTGCATTAATAAATACAATTATTCACAAACACATAGATTACACACATGCATACATACGTACATACATATAATTATGTAATGTATATCCAGGATATAGCATATAATACTATTTGCCTGATGCATGCTGATACTTACTGGTGTCATCTGAGCATCAATTGCATCTTCAGATTTTTTAATTGCTTGAAAAATACTCCTCAAGTATGAAGCAGTATCATTTATAACTTCCAAGTCTCCATCAAAGGAATTAGTGTTTAATAATGCCTGTAAGCTGAAACGTAGTGGACTGCCAACAACAGATTAAGAAAATAGGCCCAAATATTAAAAAGCACTACAGAGAACTAAATTTTTTAGTAAGTATTGGCCAATTGCTGCGATCACTACAAGTATGTCCAAAGCACCATTGCAAGATCAGTTACCAACCTGAAAAATCTGATGTCCATTTCTTCATCTCTGCACTCCACAGTGGGGAAATTGGTATCATGAGCAAGAACATGAATCAAGAACACAATCATGTAGGCAGGATGAACAACTGAACCTCCTAAAAGTGAAGAACTTTCATAGATTCGAGCTTCTTTTCCATATCTTTTTATATATTCTTCCATATATTTCAATGACTAAGATAAAATGGTGTTAGCTCACAGTGGAAGAACATAAAATTGAGTTCAGGAACAATTGGAGAACATAATAGAATGAGACATATACCTACATTATCACACAGATCTTCTTCTGAATGTAGTGCAGTAAAAGAAAACACACAGGCATATCTACAAGGTATGGCGTGCTCCTTTACCAGCCTGTGCACTTTGTTAACAAATAATTTATGCCCCGACAGAATATGGTCCTGAAATAAGCCAAAAAAGAAATTAATACAAGCATTAAACTGGAATCAACCCATCTTATGGTTAATTTGGAAGGCCAAACTATTCAAGGTACTTCATCCCAAATTGATGCATCAAGTTCATTATGTGCAATGATTATGAAAAGATTGAAGAGCATGATTGTTTAGGAAAAAGCTTTGATGTGTGGAGCTGGCACATGAATGAACTAAATTTAGGAAGGTCATCCGTAACATGTCAGCCCCATCTAGTTTGAGGTGTAATGTGCTCCAAAGGAAGTCTTGTTTGACGTGTAATCGCATTCCAATTGTTACAACATTCTATGTCAGGAAAGTGAACATATAACAGGCCAGATTAAAAAGACTTAGGCAATCTAGATGAATTAGTTCCTACATGAATTTCTTAGTGTATAGATTTAAAGGAGCAAACAGAGAAATACTATCAATGACGATTAATTAAGCATAAGAAAGGTGCTTCTTTGACTAACACTACTCAATACGCAGAACTTCTATTTGAAAAGTTATTTACAGCAAAAGTTACAATCCATCTTATTTGAATTAGCAAATTAACTTTGTAGGTCAAATAGACTACTGTGAATGAGATGTATTCTGTGCTAATCCTTTTATTGTGCTAAAGTATTCTTTTGAGGAATAGCAAACTTCAACAGAAAAAAATAAGATCTGAAATTTGAGGCATCAGAAGATTACATTAATTGAGATAAATATTATCCAAAAACTTGCCTAACAAAAAGCCAATCTTATTGCGTAAAATGGACAGAGAAAGTGCTTTTTTTTTACTCTCTTGTTTTTTTCCCCCTGGCTCCAATATCTTAAACAAATATTCAAGTCAAAAATATTTGTTTGTAATGATATTGCTCACCTTAGCAACCAACATTGTCAAACGGAAGATTAGTGGTGAAATATGCATATCCCATTTTCTTGAAAGCCTGATAACAGATTTTGCTGCAGCTAACTGGATGTTGCCCCTATCAGAATGGCTGCCAAACAGGAACTTGTATTGGTTGTTTGACAAGCACAAAAAATATCCTCAACTAAATAGCCGGATCACAAATTATAACAAATCAAATGAATAAAATGCCAATAGAGCAAAGTCACATCAAGAAGGCACAAGAAAGCATAAAAGATAACCTATAAAACCAAATTGCAGGCAATCTCTCAAGCATTACAAGTTCAGACATTTAGCAAGTACAGATAATGTCAATAGCATAGTAGATTGAGCAAAAGGCAAAGACCTAGCTCCAATGGATATTAAGGGACACCATCATCTATCCCCAAAAGAGAACACAAATTGAAAAATAGAAAGCAAATTCCTTGAACATTTTAACTTAATACTCCCACTTTACCTTGCAAAGATCCAAAATACATCTAGGAGGTTGCCCGCATCATGAGCAACCAAAAATTACTTCCAGAAAAAGGATGAAGTGAAATGTTGTCTATAACTCATAACCAAAATATGCATTGAGAATGAGTCTCGAGAGAATGAATTTCTTCTATGCATCGATAATCTGTTTCATGTGTAAGGATGGCTATGCTGATGCAGAAGCTGCCCACAATGATTCGTGGTGGACTTGGATGTTAAATTGTTTGGTAAAAGGTCCGTAAAAGGTCAGGTTAATTTAGGGTTGGAGAAAGTTTAAAGACCAAAAAAAAAAAACACTCTTGCAAGGCTGTTAGGACTATAAAATTAAGAAGAATTCTAGGAATCCCATAAAGATTTCCATAAAAATTACCAAAGCAGGTTGCTACGATACCAACAGAAAGCTTAGGCACACTTTTCTTATCTCAAAACATAGTATATTTCCTTCTGTAAAGAATTGAAAAACTCCAAGTCTCTTGTTAAGAGAGTTATATTTTTGTAAATGCTGGTTAGTTCTACCCCTATACATATAGGTAGACACCCACATTGGACAGGCTGAGATTTTCCTTCCACATGTATCGACATGGTATCAGAGCTAAGCATTGAGTTTTTTTTCAACTCCAACTCGCATTCTCATACGCAAATCGGTTCTTTGTCAACCTGTCTCAGATTCATGGGTACTTATGAGTCCCATCCAGTTTCATGGACTCATGCGAAGCCCTTTCCACTTTATGTCATGGACTCCTGCAATACCCCTTCCAATTTCATGGCTCATGTAAAGCCCATTTTAATAAGTGTCATGGCCTCATGTCAAGCACAGTACAGTTCATCAGCTCCCACAGATCTCAAAACACAAGCGGGGAGGAAAGGTTGCTGAGAAACAAAGTTTCACATTGCTTTCCCCAGGTTCTTTTGCAAGTATTTACTGACACAAATGCTTCCAAGAACTAGTCTGACTGCTACTGTAGCAACAAAATACAGTTAATAACTCATGGCATTGATTCCCACAAAAAAAGAAAAAAAAAAAAAGAAATAACATTCCTAAACCATGCCTGCTCGAGGTGTGTTACTTTTGGCCAAAGTGTTTTCTTTCCAGAAATTTATCTAGAAGTGTTTGATGGTACCAGTAGCACTTTTTCTCTTAAATCATAGATGAAAGATACTTTCTGACAAAGCTCAAATTGGTAGCTTCTCCATATTATAACCATCTCTCCAGATCAGTAATACCAGTTAACATAGCTCATATTGTGAACTTTTGTCAGTTAACATAGCTCATATTGTGAACTTTTGGATTTGACAACATTGTACCAAAGTTCTAAACCACACTTCTGAATGAGCTATGAATCATAGGTAAATACAATTTGCAAAATTATTGCAATTGGCAAAATATCTTGTCAGTTAAACTAAAGAAGATTTAAAAAAAAAAATATCCACTAAACATGATCCAAGCCAAAATATGACAATAATGTGGAAATCCTAGTAAAACATCTCAGAAGAGTTGATTTGCATCTGAAATAAATTTTAAAGCTTCCTTTAAATCTACCCTTTCTAGATCCCTTCCCAGACTTCACTATATACATTAGAAACACCACTAGCACCAAAACCTTGTTCAAAATATGTACTTAGAATTCTCAAGGAAAATCCAGAACTACTCAACATAACAAGCTAATTATCTGCATTGAACTCAAATAAACTAGTACTAAACAATTAAGGATTTTTGGGAACATAATTATGCATCCACCTCCAAATAGCTTGCCCAACCAACTTGGTGAATGATTCAAGCTTTACATACTTTAAATGTCACTATCTCTATTCTATGAGATGGCCTAACCCCAAACTGAAATAAAAAAGAATCGATTTACCTAACATTCAAAACTTTTATTAATTTTTTTATTTGCCCTTTACTTAGTTAAGAACTATAAACTTAAGATAAGCAGCAATAAGCTTACACTATTGACATTAAAAATATGCGCAGTGAAATATTGAGAACCTTAAAAACAAAAGCCAATCATGAACAAGTAAAACACCAAAGAGCACAAATTTACAGTCACCAGTTTTTCATTAGTAATATCTGGAGCTTGATACTAAAGGAACATATTTTTTGGATATCGCACGTTAGCCAATGTACTGAGGAAAAAGGAAGGCAAACAACCAGTCTTAGAAGCAATAGGATTTTCATCATCATTTATAGCTGTAGATGGCTCACCATTGGCTTGTTCTGTCATTGAAGCTACCTGTCTGGAGCAGTTGCTCGATAATATCCAGCAAATAATTGATCTTCTGATTGATGCGAGCATGATTATTTGGCAAAAAGCTTCTCACAATTGTTTTTAGTGCAAAAATCTGCAGCAGAAAGATCTAAATCTAAGACATAAAAATAACAAGATATGTTGCTGTAACATGTTAGGATAGGATCTTTGACGCCTTTGTTCACAGACCCCTACTTCACCATAAATTAGTAAAATTCATCCAATTTACTCGTCCCTTTGCCCAAACCATCATCAAAATCAGACATGGACATAATTTCTAAGGAACGGCTATTTTCCTTTATGAGGACTTGAGGTGTCTTGCCGACAAAGACTGTAAAGGTCACATTAGGATGACAGTTCTTCTACCGCAACTAACTTGGAGGATGGAACCCCACCCTGTTCTCCCCAATGTTATTTCAAAAAATGGACAACTTTCTATGCTTGAAAAATAGAGGAAAAAGAAAAACACTAAATCATTATCTCAGGTGTCTAGAGAAATGACTGCAGTTTCTCTATGGATACTTAATATATTCGTTTTAGTATATTCCACTATTATTCTTAATCATTGTACTACTGCAATATCTAACTTTATACCTTATTGTTGGGTGTCATCTCCAAAAACAGACATGGAAATAGTTTCTAAACACACAGGACAAAAAAATAAAATATTGAATTATACACACTGACCAGTATTTGCGTATACATGTACAACCCAAAAATTCAACAGGCCATCTACAAATTAAAAAAGCCTCCCAAAAAAACAACTGGAGAGGAAATTTTGAACTGTGTCCTTTATTCAACAGATGGCTCTTTTATTTTTCTCCATCCAAATGCTCCACATGGATAACGTCAATGTCATCAGTTTCCATACCCCTCATTTTGTTGTCCCCATATGATCTTCCATGTTTTTTTTTTATTAGCTTAAAGCAATTAAGAAGTCCTTAACTCCTCTAGAAATGAAGCCCATATGTTTAAGAGGTGAAAGACAAACCAAACCATGTTACTGTAGTAGCAGATAATTTTAGATTCTCCAGTTCTCAACAATTATATTACATTTTAAAGTCCAACAGAAAAGAGAAACAAGGTTGAAATGAGCTATTAACTTTGTCAACAGAACTAAGTACCTATACATATCTTTTGGCAATTTTTCAACACCACATGCATCATAGCAGTCTAAGTTTCATGCTTTTCTAAAGATCAGAAAAAGAGAGCGAAAAGAAGTTTATAGGCAACAAAACAAGCAGTCATTCTGATGACATTTTACGCAGATTACCTCATGCAGCATTCTTTTATTTTTCTCCATCCAAATGCTCCACATGGATAACGTCAATGTCATCAGTTTCCATACCCCTCATTTTGTTGTCCCCATATGATCTTCCATGTTTTTTTTTTATTAGCTTAAAGCAATTAAGAAGTCCTTAACTCCTCTAGAAATGAAGCCCATATGTTTAAGAGGTGAAAGACAAACCAAACCATGTTACTGTAGTAGCAGATAATTTTAGATTCTCCAGTTCTCAACAATTATATTACATTTTAAAGTCCAACAGAAAAGAGAAACAAGGTTGAAATGAGCTATTAACTTTGTCAACAGAACTAAGTACCTATACATATCTTTTGGCAATTTTTCAACACCACATGCATCATAGCAGTCTAAGTTTCATGCTTTTCTAAAGATCAGAAAAAGAGAGCGAAAAGAAGTTTATAGGCAACAAAACAAGCAGTCATTCTGATGACATTTTACGCAGATTACCTCATACATAATAATAGTGCCTTGAGATAAACATTAAACATGTAGACCAACCAGCCTCACCATTTTGCTTGCATAAAACAATTGCACGTCCTAATATGAAACTCCACATAGAAGAAAACTCTGCAGATATGCTGTAGCGCTTACCTTCAATTTGCAAGATTTGCAACACTGAGAAGTCTCATCAAATGAATCTAAATCATTTGACTTGCTCACCTGAGCAAAAAGATCCACAGATATGTTAAAATAAGAAATATGAGCATTGCAGTGTGGAAACAAAGAGTATAAACATCAAATTGGTTATTAGGAATTCCTTTAATCAATATACTTGAATAGCTATATGCTTTGCGGAAGACTAATGTAAGAACCAAGACCCACATTGGTTACTGGAAATACTTCCTCAACAATATACCGACGGATCTCTTCTTCTCGGGCTTCAAAAGCCAAAACAGAATGCTGTGCTATACATCCCAAGGACTGCAACACTGTAGGGATGTTCAGCCCAAGATGCAACGAATCCACAAGTTTCTGAACAGATGAAATGTACAAGCCAGATAATCAAAACCGAAAAAAAAAAAAACAAATTCAGTACAGCATGGAGGCTAAAATTACGAAATAATCACAGAATTATGACATTTTCTCCAAGTTCGATATTTAATTAGTCAAAAATTGTACCTTGTACCTACATGACAAGGACTTCATTTTATAAAAATAGCACTTTGTGACCATGTTGAAAATGTTAAACTGCAACACCATACTCTATTTTTTACGTTGCTAAAACATCATCTTGGCACAAATGGACAATTCAGCAAACAAGATTAAACAGTCTTCCTTTCATAACTGCAGGACAGAGAAGGATGGTCCAATTGGTGAAGATCAACAAGTGATAAAAGCCTCAGGACATCTCCAGTTCAAGGGATTTGCTGCTTAGTAACACATTCCAGTGGCTTGTGTTATAAGCACTTTTCAAGCTTACAAAAAAAAGGTCCATACTGAATGAAAAAACTGAACAGAACTCAATGATTCAGAAGATAAAGATGAAAAATGATTAAAAAAATGTGGTTTTATACAAATGAACCAGTATATTTTTTGTTCTAAACTTATCAAGAAGAAAGTAAGGTTCCATCCAGGACATCAATTTTTTGCAGTTACCCCTGCTGCGGCTCTAGCATTAAATCCGAACATGGTGAATTGAGCTTGATAAGCACTTGTCAAAGAAATGCTTTGCATCTTTAGATAGATTAGAAGAGATTAAACAAAGTCAAACATTTATTGTCCCACAATCAGTGATTTTTACAAGGCATTTTTTTTTGGGGGGGAAAGAGGAGGGGGATAAGACAAAATTGCCGTGATCCTCAAGAGGTGTCTAGCTTGTGGGCCTAGACGCTGAATCAACATTCCATGTATTGAAGCAAGTTTTATTTGCAACAGAAATGAAAGGCGAACCAAGAAATATGGTAGAAAAAAGAGTTTCAAATATAGAAGACGAAAAAGAAGCCAAATGAGTGTGGTACTGCAATGACAATTTCTAGGGAGAAAAGAATTAGTAATGGCATGTCATCCTGCTCCATTCCCGCTAATCTGAATCTGAATCAGTTTGAATCTAGTAACTTCAAATCCGACAAACTGTTACACCTATCCTCACAACGATCTAATGTGGCCAGCACAGGACAAACATTTGGGATGTTATCTTAGATGAGCTCTCAATACACAAGTTCCTCACCAATTTCATGGAACAACATAAATTAAGAAAGACTATATCAGAATACTACAGGAATTTGAAAATTACATTACTGGCAATTTATTCCTCAACATGTAACTTCATCATTTCAGTAATTTTCTCTTTTCTACACTATTACAGTCCAAATGGAACAAAATAGAGGCTGATATCCAGTGGCAATACAATACAAGAAGCATGTTGAAAGTGATAAACTTGATTGCATGAGAAAGATAAAATACAAGGACAAGTGCATCAGCATGTAAACTATCTGTGACACTTTTAACTCAATATTTCATGGTGGTTGACACAATAGCGACTAATTTATGTAATTGTTCAAAGCACAAAGAACAATATATATCTATATCTATATCTATATCTATATATATATATATATATATATATATGTATATATAAGTCAAGAAGATTAAATTTATGCACCAAAGACAAAAAAAACATTGTGATTATACAAGCGTGTAAGATGTGCAGTCAAAATAGAGAAGAGAAAAATGTGCAGAGAAAATAGAGAAGAGAAGGAAAAGAGAGGATATGTAGAAGCGGTTCACCCCATGTGAGTCAGAAACCACCCAGACTATATATACTTTATCAAGAATATCCCAAAGACATGACTACACTTTTACTTCTAACATTTGAGAAGGATAAACCAGTGGCTCCCAATTAGAAGCAAATCTGTTTCTAACAGATTTGTAGATAACTATAGAGGTTTGATTTATAGATAAAATGTTTTGATCAGGAGATAGATTATAGGATACCTGATTAGGAGATAAATTAGCAAATTTCATTTTTGATTTGATTTGGATAGGATTCTTTCCTAGTATAGACACCTTTGTCTTCCTATTTATATGTAATCTAAATAGAAGAAATAGATGCGGTTGAATATTTTTCCACATAATATTAGAGCTCTAGCAAGAAACCTCATTCTAGCCATCTGCACCCTCAATCTTCTTTCACCATCTCAGATTTTGTATCAGAATCTTAACCAAGCTCATCTGAAATTCACAACCCCATCAAAAACCCAATACCCCCCATCTGCCTACTTCTGATTTCCACTCGGGTTCCAGATTTCAACCGTATGACTGAATGGAGAAAATTATCTGTGCTGGTCTCAATCAGTGTGGATGCATATCCATGTGAGAGGCGAAATTGGCTACTTGACAAGAGACAAGAAGGAACCTGCCCCTGAGGATCCAGGTTACTCCACTTGCGATGCTGAAAATTCTATGGTGACGACTTGGTTGGTGAATTCTATGAGGAGGAAATCAGCTCCAATTATGTGCTACCAAACAGCCCATGAGATCTGGGACAATATTAATCTCATGTATTAAGACTTGGGTAATCAGCCCCAAGTGTTTGAGTTGACATTGAAACTTGGATTTGAAATCTGCCAAGGTGAGGAAAGTGCTACAAAATACTTTAATCCTTTGAAACGCTTGTGGCAATATTTAGGCTTGTTCAGAGATGATTACAAGTGGAAATCACCAGAAGAACACTGCCATTATAAGAAAAAAGATAGAGGATAATCATATATTCAAGTTCCTTATTGGACTAAATGTTTAGTTTGATGAAGTTAGGGGCGGGATTACTGGTAGACAGCCGCTTCCCTCCATAGGAGAAGTGTTTTCTGAAGTTCAAAGAGAAGAAAGCCATAGACTTGTGATGTAAGGGAAGAAAAAACCTAACAAAACAGTGGAGAATTCTGCCTTTGGTGCATAGGCTCATGCTGGCCGAATGGTTTAGGGAAAATTGGAGGAAAAACGTCATGTTGGCATGATCATTGCAACAAGCCAAAGCACACGTGTGAAACCTGCTAGAAGTTGCATGGAAACCCAGCAAATTAGAAAGGAAAAAAATGAGAGTAGGAGTCGGCCAGTCTCTACTCATGAAGTTGAGACTGCCCCTTTTAGCAAAGAGCAACTAGATCACATCCTAAACTTTTGAAATCTAATTATGGATTGTCAGTTGCACCTAATGCTTCTACGGCACATTCAGGTAGTAATCCAAATGCTCTATTCAAGAGCCTCTGATTATATTACAAATCTTTCAAATGTGTTTCATACTTACAACCCTTATTTTGGTTATGAAAAAGTCCGTATAGCTTATGAATCATATTCCCCTATTGCTGGTAGAAGTTTGGAAACCTTATCTAGTACCTTGTCACCTAAATTCTCTATATACCTAAACTTAAATGTGATCTCCTATGTGTTAACAAATTGTCTAAAGATTTTAACTACCGAATTACTTTCTTTGACTCTCATTGTGTGTTTCAGGACCAGACCTTTGGGAAGATGATTGACAGTGCTAGATGATAGATGGCCTCTATTATTTGATGATGAAGATTCCAAGAAAAAAAAATCTCAAGGATTGAGTAGTATCAGTTCTCTTTCTATCACAGTCCAAATTATACTTTGGTAGTAGAGGTTAGGACATTTAAGGTCCTTCACGGGTTAGAACGGTTTCGAGAAAAAAATGGTTTGTGACATTTATTGATGATCATACCCGTTTGTGTTGGATTTACTTGATGAATAAAAAATCAGAAGTTGAAATCTTATTTAAAAAATTTTACACAATGATTGAAAACCACTTTCAACAAAAAAAAAAAAAATTAGCATTCTCCTCGCTAATAATGTTACTGAATATTTTAATTAGGATTCTCGGTGATTTTTCAAAACACAAGGGTATTCAACTTCAATCTACTCATGTCGATACTCCTCAACAAAATGGAATTGCTAAAAGGTAAAACAAACATTTGTTAGAACGTCTCGTGCCATTATGTTTTCCAAAAATGTTCCAAAATTTCTCTGGCGGGAAGCTATTTTAACAGCAACCTACTCAATAAAGAGTATGTCTACTCAGGTTCTTAACTGTAGTAGGCCCCTTGATTACTTTAAAAAAAAATTTCCTAAAGCTCAAATCAATTCAGATTTATCACTAAAAGTTTTCGGGTGCACTACTTATGTCATACCTTCTAGGGGATGGTCCAGGCTAGATCCCGAGGTAGAAAAATGTGTCTTTGTAGGCTATGCCTCAAACAAACAACGGTATAAATGTTTTAATCCAAGAACCAAAAAATCTTTGTCACTACAAATGTCTCCTTCCTTGAACATCAACTCTTTTTTAGGAAATTTTTCTTCAAGGGGAGAAATAAATTGAAGAAAACTTTTGGAAAGTTAATTCTACTCCCTTGCCTAAAACCATAGATTCCAATGAAAATTATCAAAAGCTGGTTGTTTCTAATATTGTCAAGCCAGAAAATATTGAAATCTGATAGGAGGAGAAATACTACTAGACGATCCTAAAAGACAAGAACCCGAATTTAAAGTTTACACAAGGAGGAAGAATCATCAAAATGATAGATAGAGAGCCCATTGTTCCCAAGGCAGAAGATCAATCAGACATCCCGAACGATGAACCTGTAGACATGCGAGGTACTCTAAACCCTCTACTATCTAAAAACGTTCCTGTTGTTGATACTTACCATGATCTTGACATTACCACAGCACTTAGAATAGGTACCCAATCTTGTACTAACCATCCTATTGCAGAAAATCTATCATATGATAAGCTATCTCAAGGTCATGGGGCATTTACATAAAAAATATATAATCTTTCTGTTCCGAGAAACATTCAGGAAGCAATTGATAATCCAGAATGAAAATCAGCAACAATGGAGAAGATACGTGCTCTTGTAAATTATGGGACATGGAAAGATGTAAAACTATGCAAAGACCAAAAAACAATGCAAACCTAATAGAAGTGCAGAAAGATACAAAGGAAGACCTGTTGCTAAGGAGTTTACTCAAACCTATGGTATTGATTACTAAGATACTTTTGCCCCAGTAGCTAAAATTAACTCTATTCGAGTTTTGTTGTGTCTTGCAGTTAAATTCAACTGGACTTTATATCAACTAGATGTGAATAATACATTCCTGAATGGTTATTTGGAAAAAGAAGTGTTTATGTGTCCACCACTAAGTTTTGAAAAAATTATTGGCCAAAATAGTGTATGTAGTCTCAAGAACTCATTATATGGCCTGACACAATCTCTGCGAGCTTGGTTTGGAAGGTTTGGAAAGGCAGTATAAGCTATGGCTTTCACCAAGTCAAGCAGATCACACTCTATTTTATAAATATTTTGAGATGCAAGAAATTGCGATTCTAATTGTCTGTGTGGATGATATAATCATAACAGGTATGAAGAACTTGCAAGGTTAAAAAGGAAGCTAGCATAGGAGTTTCAAATTACAGACCTAGGACTATTGAAATATTTTCTTGGAATGGAATTTGCAAGGTCAAAAGAAGGAATGTTTGTGAATCAGAGGATGTATATCCACGATTTACTTGGTGAAACTGGACAACTGCGATGCAAGGCAACTGAAACTCCAATTGAGGCTAACCTAAAACTCTGTCCCACTAAGGATGAAGATGTGATTGATAGGAAAATTTCCAAAGATTTGTGGGAAGACTGATATATTTATCACACACTCGTCCGGACATAGCATTTGCTATAAGAATGATAAGTCAGTTTATGCACTCATCAAGTCAAGAGCATTTTGAAGCTACCTATAGCATACAAAGGTATTTGAAGGGGCACGCCTGGGGAAAGGCTTGATGTTTATAAAATGTAACAATGTATAGTTGAAATCTGTCCAGATGCTAATTTGGCAGGTAGTATTTTTTATAGAAGATCAACATTAGAATATTGTACTTTAGTTGGAGGAAACCTAGTCACCTAGCGAAGTAAAAAACAGAATGTAGTAGCTCAAAGTAGTGCTGAAGCTAAGTTTAGATCCCTCCCATGTGGGATTTGTGAAGCAATCTGGATCAAGAGGTTACTAGAAGATCTTAAGATTTCTATCACTTCCTATGAAAGTCTGTTCTGACAACAACTCTGCCATTTCGATTGCGCACAATCCTGATCAACATGATATAACCAAGCACATCGAAGTGAATAGACATTTATCAGAGAGAAAATTGAAAGTGGCTTAACCTATGATCCTTACAAACCAACCGCTGAGCAAGCACATCGAAGTAAATATACATTTTACCAAAGAGGAAATTGAATGTGTCTTAACCTGTATTCCTTACATACCAACCACCGAAGACATTTACAAACTAGCTTAAGGGGAAGTGTTGAGAAGGAGAAAGCAGTTGCTATTTCTAACAGATTTATAGATAAATTTAGAGACTTGATTTGTGGATAAAATAAATTGATTTGTAAATAAGATAGGATATTGGATTAGGCGATAAATTAGGATATTTAATTTTTTATTTGATTTGATTCGAATTGAATTGATTTGGATAGGATACCTTCCTATACATACAACTTTGTGTTTCTATTTATATGTAATATAAATAGAAGAAATACATATCGCAGAATATTTGCCTGCACTAATAAATAGCATGCCCGCATAATGGATGCAAAAAATCACAAGTCTTGTGATTTTTTGCATCCATTATGCGGGCATGCTATTTATTAGTGCAGAAAAATATTCTGCGATATGTATTTCTTCTATTTATATTACATATAAATAGAAACACAAAGTCGTATGTAGATGCTTCTTGTGATTTTTTGCATCCATATACATGTATATGCATATGTATATGTATGTATATATATAACATATGTGTGTCTGTGTGCGCGTATATTCATTTTCATATTCACATGCACAATACTAGAGTTTGAATATAGTAAAATTGTTTATCATGACACAAGTTATTTTTCCAACCATATACTTAAGTCCAACAAAGTTGGCCTGACCCAAAAAACATGCTTGGAATCCTGCACCTTAGAATAGTCAGGTGGCATGAGAAGAAAGGCAATTAAAATGCAGCTGTGAAACTAAATCTGAAGTGAAACAATTACAAAATAAGAATGCTATATAGTCAAAAATGTATATGGTGAGAAAAATAGGACTCGCATAACATATTAAATGCATCGATGTATGAGAATTCATCAAACTGGAAGTACATTAAATTTAATGCTTCTAATCATACTACTAGAGCACACAAGTACATATTGTGTAAGATACAAAACATTCTAAACCAAATAGGTAACTGATGCTATTTTAGCTTTGTGCTGATATGCATAAGTAAATTTTCAGAAACATCGTACAGAAGTTGATATAACTAAACCTTGCACAACTTCAAGAAGATGACTTGCTCAGAAGAACCACTTAAAGCCGCGATCACAGAAACAGCAAGTTTAGCATCTGCACGAGTCCCTTCAAAGCACAACCTCTCCAAGAAATAGTAAATATCACTACATGGACAAAGTGCATACGACCAATTAAAATCATGAAACACAATGACAACACAAAAATGATAAATCCAAAATAATATAAACATCCCAAAGATAGATTTGTTCACAAGACAAAGATGAGAGGGAGCATTAAGCCTCATATAGGCGAACGTCTTCTTTCCAGCAACAAAATAAAAATTCTTAACATTCTGGTAAAATTTTTCGGATTTAGATTCTAAGTCCACATAATAGGCAAAGCCTCTGGGGGAGGCAATCCTATGAGTCTAGCAAGCAAAAACAATGCCAAAAACAACCATGCTGTTGCCCAGAAAAGCTCCTACAAAACATTGCTTAAAGATGTGAACCGACCTAATTCCATATCTTGAGATCCTGTATCAAAGAGATGTAGTTAACATGCTGGACAATTCTTGTTTAGTTTCACCCTTTCACAAGCCTTTCATTGTCTAACGTTATATTCCCATGAAGAAAACTAATTTGTGCATTTTACGAATTGTCAGATTAGGAACTGAAAGATGAATGATGAATCTCCAAAACCTTCACAATGTGCAGGTTTTCAAACTAAGATATCCCTGAGATCAATGTTGGAGAAGAACTTCCTCCAAATTCGTGACAAAATCAATGAAGGGAATCCACCATAATTTTTAAGACTTAAATCAATTTATTAATAAATGGGTAAGCTTCCATGCTAAATCTGCCACCATACCAGGTGATTTTTCTCCAAAAAGAAATTAGGGACACCATCTGCTTTGACTTGCTCAAGTTTATCACGTATAAGTTGTTCAATATTATTGGAGACTTTTACATTTTAGATATCGTCATTTCTTAAAGATGATCTTAGGTTCCTCATGAAGAGTTACTCTTCATTTCTTCAGCAAAATTTCTCATCATTACCACTTTGTTAAGAATCTTTTATGTTTTGTTAATCACTATATGCAATTTTGAGAACCTCTCATCTTGAATCCTCAGTTTCTCCTCTAGATTACTAAATCTAGAACTAAACCCCTTAACTTTAAAATATAACTCTTTCTGAAACAATCTCTTTTAAAGAACAGATAAAGCAAAAAAAGGAAAAATAGAGAAAAGAGGTCAACTTATGATACTCTAAAGTCTGATCATGTGAATGCCTATGAGATTCTAGTTAATTAATACAGAAAAGTATTGACAGCAATCTTGCCAATATTTACATGTACTTTGCTTAAAATGAAATAACAAATAAAAGCACACAAATCAAATATAAAGAATAATGTTTGGTAGTATATGCATATTAATTTAGCTACCTTGACAATATCATATGTCAGGTTCAAATGAATGGTTAACTGGAAAACAAATTCAAGTAAATAGCTTTTAAAGTCATCTAGTAAATAGCTTTTAAACCCATCAAAACTAGAAAACAATACCTCAACTCAATTGACATATGGGGTCCTTCTTTTGCTAGAATCTGAATAAGCTGTCTGTTGAAAGGTATGACATCTTCAGCTAACAATAGCAGGAACTTCTTTTCAGAACTTCTCAGAAGTGATGGGAAAGCATTGATAATAGTCTATAAAAGGCAAAAGAACTTGAATTTAGTACATAAGACATACTGCTGGAATATCACTATATGAGCCCTTAGAACAGCCTAGAGCAAAAGAAAAACTTGATACTCCTCCCATCCTAACTAATAAAATATCGAAAAAATGGGTTTATTAACATCTAGATTAATGTGCATGCACAGAAGATAGTGTACACAATATGCATAGAGTGTAGATACTAAGGATGACCACAGTGCAGACACTAAATCGCTGGTGCAACTTTAGCGCTGTCAATCCATCTAGGGTAATTATACCTATTCCATGATTATTTATGCTTTTCTTCCCTTGTCGCGGATAATGAGTCAATTGGTGGTTAAAGAAATATGGCTTCAAGCTAGATGCTTCTTCTGCTCAATAACAGACTTGTTTGACATGTGTGTACGCTCGTGCGTGCGTTTACGCATATACACATACACAATCTGTGTGTAAGTGTAAGTGTGTGTGTCTCTCTCTCTCTATGTGTGTGCATTTACGTGTGTATGTATGGAAGTATACATGTGTGTGTAGTGTATATACATAACTATATATGCCTACATACATACACACGCACATATATAAAATATAGAGATATATACACACACACACACACACATATACACATATATATACACTAACATACATATATATACACACATAAACACATACACGCACGAATATATTCATATAGATACACACACACACACACATATTATGTTAGGTGTGTAAGTATATGTGGGTGTGGAGAGTATGCATAAATATATATACTTACATATATACGTCAAAGAATATAACTTCATTTCAAGTTACAGGCAATCTTAACCGTACAAGGATTATTCTCGATAACAGACTCTTGATTAGTAACCTATACTATAGGTGTTTTAAATTAATACCTATTAGTCCATACTTAGTTTTTCTTATTGCAGTAGAGACCCAATTCTTACATCTCAATCCAATGTATGTAAATTGTATCCAAGTTTGCATTCAATTTTTACTACCCTTTCTCTGTTCCCCTCACCCCTTAGGAAAAGGGGGAAAAAAACTTTTTGGTGACATTTCTATTGCCAGATTTTATAATCCATTTTGAAGTAGGGTTTAGAGTTTAAGATATAGGGTTTACAGTTTAGGATTAGGATTTAGGATTTTAAATTAGATTAAAAAATTGCAATAGCTTTAGCTCTTCATTTATTAAGGGAAATTGCAGCTCTGGCTTTTTGTTTGTTAAGAAGGAACGTCGTTTCCTAACTTTTAGGTTGTTTTTTTAGTAAATTAAAGTAATATACGACTCTTTTAATATTAAGTTAAGTTGGTATTAATTTAGAGGAAAATTATTTTAGTAAGTTAGTATAATATGGGACTTTTTTTTTTCCCCAAAAAAAAAATATGGGACTTTTTTGAAATTAGGTTAATTTATTATTAATACAGAGAAAAATCGATTGCATTAGACGTCTGTGATACCTAGCGTCTTTGCCGCTATTGCTGTTCATACACACACATAAAAATATAGATATATATACATATATATACACATATACACATATATACACTTAAATACACATTATACACTTAAATACACATGTAAACATATAAACATATAGATACACATATATACACATAAAAACACACACAAATATATACATACATACATACATATGTATGTGTGTGAGTGCGCGTGAATATATATCTAGATAGAACACACATAGAGACACATATATGCATACACACGCACACATATACTTACACCACACACAGATACACACACATATGTTATATGTGTGTAAGTGTATGTATGTGTAATGCATATACATAAATATATACTTACATACATATACACACAGTATACATTAAGTTAGACATATACGCATATACACACATATATACACTTACATACACATATATATACATATAGATATACATACACACACATACAAATATATATACATACACACAAATATACATACACACACATATTTACACAACATGCACACACATATGTATGTATGTATGCGCGTGTAGATATATATGCATGTACACATATATAGATATATATATATATATACTTACATATGCATGTGTGTGTGTAGATGCACACACATGCATGCATACATAACACACATGTATGTATGTGTGTATGTATGTATTTATGAAAAGCGCTGAGTAAATATTCATCGCAAAGCTTTAATTTCGCGACAATCTGCAACCAGTTTCACATAAAGAAATAATCAAAAGTATGCCCTGTATTAGCAAAGGTAAATTGTATAGCTACTTTCATGACACTAAGTGTGAATGTGTTTGCATATTTTCCCTCTCTCTAACTGGAATCATTATTTTCCTCTTCCCGAGGGAGGACTGTTAGTCTGGAATTTTAGAGGAAATAGATGGCGATAACAGCAGCATTACGCAGATATATATGGAAAAGAGTACTTGAAAACTAAGAAATTTGACTGAAGTTGTACAGTAAGTGATCCAACTTACCAAAAGAAGCTGCACCGAAGAATCCTCCAAATGCTTATTCCCTACACTCTCACCACCAGTAAGGTCATCTAAAATACAGCGGACATGTCCAGAGCTAAAAATGTTTAACACACACTTTGCATAGAGCAATCTCAAGAACTCAGAAAGTGGACCTTGGTCTCCAATCTTCCTCAAAAGGTTGTCCTGGAAAGAAACAAATACCAACTATAGACAGATGCAAAAGATGGAAAGATGAATTTGAGAAATAATATTAAAAGAGAGCATGTGCACAGACAATGCGGAGCAAATTCAGAAAGAATGATTTTCAAAGTTAATATTGGAAAAGTCGGAGCAAAAAGCCCACCTCTATTATCCCAAGTCCTAAAGTCTTTTTCATTTCGTTAGTATCTGTACCTCAATTCACAAAAATAAACAGAAATGATTTTGAGAAAGAGGATATTTGTTACCTATATTAATGGAAATCAATATAATAGTTTTACAATTCTCCAGGATTCATGGATGTAACTATGATTACATTAAATCCTCTTAAATAGTGAAAGTCTTGTCCAAATTTGCTTGGCCAAATGGGTCAATGAAGTAAGTTATTTGAGTCTTGAGACTTTCCCTAGGAAAGAGGCACTTGACAATAAGCTAAAGAATTCCAACCATACCCAAACCTAGAATCCTTAATCTGCATGATGATACGTCAAATGTCCAATCAAATACATGATTGCAGATGATGGTTGATACCTTTGCAGAAATGCTATGAGAGCTTACATACATACATGCATGCCTGAGACCAGTAGCCTTGGAAGCTCAGAATTTACCGACGATATAGGAACATTAATTAGAGAAAGTATATTTTACATTTACTTCTTCTACACCTCATATAAAGTTATCAACCTAATGCAGATACATTTTCTCAATTAATTTGCATAAGCTCAATTTGTCTTAACAATTCCACATAAGCAAAGAAATCCTTAGCAATCAAAACAAAGAAGCCTAAAGACTAGAGTTCAACCTTTCCTTAGGAATAAAATCCAATAATTATGGCCACAGAAAATTAATGAGGCAAACTAGCAAATATATAGGCTGCGTCTGGATGGATGTTTTTTGGGTTGTTTTTTAAAAAATATTATTGTAGTTGTTTTAAAGATGCTTCTTGGTCAATGTGTATGTGAGATAAAAAGGTGGTTGAAAAATTTGTATGAAGTTTATAAAAAACACTATCAAACAAACAGAGCCATAGTCTAACAACATAAGCTATTAGATGAGGTCAAAAATCTGTTTCAAGGATCTAGTTGTTGTGCATCCTCTTTGTATGTGCTCAACCACCATCAGAGGTGCAGAACATGTGCAAAGCATACGTCTACTGAAAGTTGTCCTTATTTCTGTTCTTCCAAGGTTATTCGCTGTTATTTGACTTACACCACGTTTGAAGTTGTAAGAAACACTGGACAATTTAACATGAATTGTATGACACTGTTTTGACTAAATTGTCAATCAACTGTTATTTAAGACTCAAATCAGAACCAAGAGATTAAAATGCAGCACACAGATGGGCGACAAACTCCCCCCCCCCCCCCCAAAAAAAAAAAAAAAAAAAAAAGCCTGCTTTATCACTTTTCTCTGCTCTCCTCTCTTCCTCCTGCCCCCATTTTTTTGTTGGAATCTTTATTTTTTTTTTATTTTAAAGAAATAGCTGTGATGCTTTCTTGCACTCAATTGAAGTCCAAGGATCTAGCTACAAAGATGAGGTTTTAGAATATGGAAAGATAAAATGTGGAACCTATAAAAGATAATAAAAATTACTAGTTTTAGAACTTAGTTATGTCAATGACACCAAAGGGATATTAAATGAATGGAATTGGGATATGGATGGAATATAAAATCATTGCACCTACGGTCCAACCAATTGGGAGAGAATCAATAGATTCCTTTTCGGCAGCGATTCTATTGCATGTATTTTAGATAAATACATACTTATCTAGATAGAGAAGATTTGAAATACAAAATCTAAGAATCAAATCTTTTTATTACTGTCTTGGATCCACAATTAATCCTATGGATCCTTAGGATTGGTACATTCTTTTATATTCAGGGAGGGAAGAGGCTTGGAAGTCCTGCTGGGCCGGATCCCCAAACGCAAGGTTTCTCTCCCTCTCCAATTCTCCTTCAACTCCTTTTTTTCCACTCCAATTGTCCACAACAATAACCATTCACATCACTCAACCTCAACCTCCCCCCACCCCCCCAAAAAAAAAATCCCAAAATACAACCCCAACTTTCTTTCTTCCTGACTACCAAACATTCCCCAACCCCAACCTTCATATTTACAACATTTTGGTATTTCAGTGTATGGCTAATGCTGATTTTTTATTTGACCCTATGATGTAATAGTAATTTATTCTGCTTCCATTGTTACTATATTGTCATTTTCTGTTTGCCGTGAGAAATTTCGATTGTTCTTAACTACTGCAGTCCCCTGCAAAAAGTTTTGATCAAATTGTCCATGCATCTTGTACTAAAACATTCTCCATTGCTTTTCTCTTGCTTCCCTTTTTTTTTGTTGTTATACTTTTATACAAGTGGTTAACATGATCACAGATGATGGCTTCATATTTAAGTGTTAAATGACCTTATCTGAAACAATGCATGAGCCTTGGCTCAAGACTAAGCCAAAGAGACCCTCAGCACCTTGGTTTGCAGAAGACTTGGACAACCATGGCTCAGGCATACAAACATAATACTCTGACCTTGTATATCAGCAATCTACTTGACTTTAAATTTCCCACCACCAAAAACCTTGAGCTTTTACATATTTGGTGATTTCTAGGAAACTGTTGACTGCAGTTTTAACTATATATGCTGCAACAGAGCATCAATAAGACACTTTCAGTCTCTAATTCCAAAACAATATAAATTCTGATTGCTCTTAACTACTGCAGTCACTGAAAAAACTTTTGCAGAAATTGTCCATGCCTCTTGTACCAAACATTGTCCATTTCTTTTCTCTTGCTTCCTTTTTTCATTTTTTTTTCTTTTTTCCTTGTTCTATTCTTGTACAAGTTGTTGACATGATCATGGATGATTGCTTCATATTCAAGTTTTAAAAAAACCTTATCTTCAACAATACATGAGCCTTACCTCACAACTAAGCCCAACGAGACACTCAGCACCTTGGTTTGCCTGAGCCTTGGACAACCATGGCTCAGACATACAAACAGACTTTGACCTTGCGTGTCAGCAATCTACAAAAATTTCATTTTCAAAGTTTCCCAACACCAAAAAACCTAAAGCTTTTTTGTAGTTCACAGATTTCTAGGGGAACCATTGACTGCAGTTTGACTCTCTTAGCTACCACAGAGTATCAATAAGATACTTTCAATCTTTTAATTGCAAAACAACATAAATGATTTCGCAACAAGAACCTAATCAACAAATAGTGATATGTACATTACATTTAAAATGCTGTGCATGATTATAACAATCGCAATGACAGATAAAATGCGAGTAAATGTTAAATTCAGGCAAAGCAACAACAGCTGCCTTATTGAAAGCCTCTTAAGTGCAAATGCTGCTTCTTGATTTATGTGTCCTAAGACTGTTAAAGTCAGCTTATGAGTCAACTGGGAAATACTTTTTTCTTTTTAACAGTGAAGAAAACAAGGTGAGGACTACTCACAGAAAAAAAGAGCATGTCCCTGAAAGATATAACCTGGAATGTTTGAAATCCTATGGGCATCCTAATATATTATTCTGCCTGAATCATTCCTTTCTGTGCAAAAATTAACAGAAGGCGGGAAATTTTCCTTTCGGTTGTATTTTTAATTTTATTTGTGTATGACATAACCAACATGACACAAAATCCCATATTAAATTTTAAAAATAATTAGACAAAATTAAATTCAGAAACATTCAAACGACCAAAAAAAAAAAAGATCACTTGAAACATATCAGTGTGAAATTCCACCATTTGTCTACCAATAAAAATTATTATGTGGTAGACTTAAATTTTTCAAAAGCTAAGCATAAACGTTTCCAAATCAGTGTTTAAGAAGATAAGCATACTTTATAAATCAATTATCATGTTGACACCTATTGTTATCTCTAAATGTTATAAGGATCAAGGTGATGCTTCAAGGTGATGCTTGAAATAAAAGATATCCTTTACTGCAATAGTGTGGAGTATTTTCAGCCAATGCATGTATTCTTGGGCATTGAGCACTCTCTCGTCAATATTAATTATGAGCCTTGACTTAAGAATATATGAACGGATAATCAGGCAATATCTATATTAATGTCAGAAAAGTAGATAAATAGAAAAAACTAGTTGTAATGATGATGAACTTACTCTAGTAGAATGAGCATCTCCAACATTTAACAAGTCTGCCAGAATTTTGAAAATATCATTATTTTTTACTTCTTTCAGCTTATGAAACCAAGCTTCTGCTTCTGCAGGATCTGGAAAGGAAGCCGACATTTTCACAAACAAAGCTGTGGTTCTCCTTTCCATTTCCTCAGAGCCTATGTCCTGCGATACATGAGATTTTAAGCTATTATAAGAAAATCAATACACAGAAATAACAATACACAAAATAGAAACGCAAAATAAGCCTTCTACGCATGTTCTTGATGCAAAGAGAAAAGAAGTGAAAATAAAGCCATTTTGAAAAGCCAACAGTGCAAACTGCTTCTAGAACTGGTCAAATTACAAAACTATAGGAAGAGTGCCTTCTTTTATGGAAAAAATTTATAGCATTATCAGAGCAGTTGATTAAAAATAGGTTACGTTCCTCTCCTTATATAGCTATGTTTCATGTCCTTAAGTGTACAATATTTGAAATATTTTATTGTTGGCTTGTAATTATCACTCAACCCATTTCAAATTCTGTAGATTGGCTTAACTGAGAGGTTGAGAATACCATCTCTCAAGAGATAAATGAGGACCATGTGGGAATTTGTATTTTAAAACTATTGATTACCAATAGATGCTAATAAACTCTTTGTGATACTTTCTGGAAGAGTGAAACAAAAAATTTTAGAAAAAGTCAAAATTATTTTAGATATGATTAAAGAGGAACATCAGACATTTAACATAAAATGGATGATACGTTACTTTAGATATTGTTGATATTAAAGAGCTGATAATGCTTTAGTTACTCAATTGAAAGGAGGACAGATTGTTTGTCAGCTGAAACATTTTTAAATTAAAAAAAAAATCTTATACGTTTATCATCCAAATTTAAGAAAGATGCTAATTGATATATATTTTGGGCAAAGTTTGCACCAATTGAATGTAGATAGTAAATATGCTCTGGTAAGTTGAAAATTGTCACTAGTCCAACCAATGATCTATTGTTCAACCCACTAAACCATGAACTTATGAAAACATAGATCAAATAAATATGTTCAAAAGACTCGGTTTATTTAAAATATTATCCCTCAAAAGACATATACTCAGTGATATATCAATCCAAATATAAAGAAGGATATTACCATTTAAAAATTAAAAGATGGTAAAGTATGAATGTAGAGTATAAATTATTGAAAATTTGAGCAATGCATAATTTATATGTAACTTGCTCTATAGACGTGTATATGTGTCCGTGTGTTATATCGAAATGAAGTGTTTAAATCGACAATCAGATTACATCTTTCTAGAATTTGAAGTGAACTACGGCAGAGGAGGATTATGTATCTAAAATTACTCATGTCCAAAACAGTACACATATTTTGGCAAATTTCATTGAACTATCCAGTCTGGCAGCCATTATTATGATGACAATATTGTTAACTTGTCATGTGCTTTACAGCTCATATAAGACGCAATGAATGCTACTGATCAGGATGAACACAAGTAACATGTTACTTCTGATTTTCACTGACTTGTTATTCTAACAAGGAAAACTTTCAATTTATTCAACTATTACAGAAGATATGCTTCATGGCTCATATGAAATGCAATGAATGCTACTGATTAGGATGAACAGAAGTAACACGTTACTCCTGATTTTCACTAACTTCTTACTCAAACAAGGAAAACTTTCAATTTATTCAACTATCACAGAAGAAAAAATGCAATTTTTCTTCTTTGGGATAAAAGGGGTTGGGGAATTGCGGTATAAGATTGGCTGCTACAACCTCAAGATTTATAGGAAGCCCCCTATCCCCTAGCAAAAATCTGCATCATGCAAAAGTTTCCATAGCTTGTCATTAAGTAATTAATAACATTCACCAAGGCAAAGAAAATAAACTTAATCACCAAACTAACTTAAGTATACCACCAAGCAGAGAAAACTACGGATAAAAACTTCAGCAGTTTACTCTCCAACTTGTGAGGCTCCACCAAAGGAACTCTTCAGAATTATAGAACATCTAAAAGTCTGTTAATCTACATATAATTGACATGCTATACCTCTTTTTTGTCCTGGAGAAGTAAGTAAGTTTGCAGCGCATCGCGCAACCTGAAAGCATAGAGGAACACAAATAGAGAGAGAAGAGAGGGAGAAAAAAAAAAAACTCTGTTATCAAACTAAGCCAACACCTTACAATTAATACCTTCTTTTTTGAGAGAGAATGGTGTTCAATGCCTTCAGATGAAGTGGTGTAAAAAGTGAGAACAAAAAGATCCAGTGCTTAGTTCTTTCCTCAACTGAAAGTGATACAGGAAATAGATCTTCTGCTAGCACAAGCTCCAAATTCGGAGGCCTGCTAAACAAACAATTTGATATTGATGTAGCTATAATTTTATCTAATCAATATATTAAGGGAATAGCCTTAACCTAAACTCCTTGCAGTCCTTGTCATAGCAAAGCATCAAAATTTTGCAAGGTATTTGCTCAAACTGGTCACTGAGCTTCAAGATACCTCCAACACATTTTGTACAATAATCCTGATATAGTTCAAGCAACTTTTGCAAAGCTATCTTTCTGACAGACACCTGTTTTTTTTGTTTTTTCAAGAGAAGTGAGTAGTAGTTCCATTCTCCTTATTTCTTCCAGGAAGAAACTGAAAACATGAAAATCAATGTCACCTTTTTATCACGAAGTCTTTCAGCCACCCTACATATTAGTTCATTGGAAATTGAGTTTGTTTGTGATCTGGCCAGATCACACAGGAAAGACACAGCTTGTATTCGAACTCTATCATCCAAATCTAGGAGTCGACTCTCCACTGCTGCTGCTCATTTCACAGAATTTACATAACAATAGTAAAGTTAGCTCAAGATCTTCCATATAGAAAGAACAAAATATGCCATATGCAAAAGAACAACCAAGATTTTACAGCTTACTGAGGACTTCAAGTGATTCTCTTCCAGATGGATTGTTAGTGTAGAAAGCTTTAGCACATGAAAGAGCACATAATCTCACTTCAGATGCCTTATCAGAAATTCTATTGAGAAATTCCATGAAAAGGTTGCGATACCCCAGAGCAATGTTGTGGCCAGGTAAAGCAAAAAATTTTCTTATTAAATTAAGAGCTTTTATCCGAACATCAACCTGATCCGTCTGCAAATCATATTACACACCAGTTCATGAAAACAGCGAGAATAACGATAGAAATTTTTCAATAAAGCGTATATCAATAATAATTTTGAAAAGATGATGTTATCACAATAAAATGACTCAGTTACAGATATAAAGACAGCCAAATAAAATTCCTTGCAATTGCAAATTGAAAGGATTTGAGGACCTACAAGTAACTCATGGCTCAAGCTAGGAATGACAGAAACAAGCATTTGAGGAGTACTCTGGAAAATTTCAAATATAATTTCATGGTAATATTCTTTGAGTCCACTCCCAATTGTGCCTCTGTTCAAAATACAAGATCTTAAAAATGTACAGATACAACGTTCAAGCTTTTCATTGCAGTTTTGAATGACAGAAATGGCAAGCTGAGCAGAGCCAGCTGATGCACCCTGCAAGAGACAAAAAGACAAATTACCAACCAATAAAAAGCACACCTATCAACATGTACTAGAGAAGTGCAATACTGTATGCTAAATTATAAAAATCTACAGATACTCATATGATGAAAATATCACCTAACAACCATTTGAGTAAGTTTCTTCCATAATTACACACCTAAACACAAATTAATTCTAGTGATCAAAGACCAAAATTCTGCTTGAACTAAAAGGCACCTTCTGACTATATTGAGCGTCAAGAATAAAGCAAGGAATCCCTTTTCAACTATGAATTCGAAGTTCTGATAAGAGTATGTACATGTAGTGTATACATCACCTGCCAATAATGAGTGTACTATTTATCTTTGTCCATCTGTAACCATAGCTATGTATTCCAGAGATATGAATTCATGTCTCAATAATGCATCTCCAAAATTGCATATCCTAAATATAACTTTAGGCAAAAAAATATCTAATTATATATAAAGTACGAGCCAGATTTTTGCATCGTCAATTTTTGCCATTTTATGCTATTTCAAATGCCCTTCTTCCATTTAGGTTTAGAAATACCCACTTCCTCTTTTTTCCTTCACATAACCTTCAATACAACAACTTCCTTCAAATTTCTACTAACAAATCTTTTCAGAACAACCTTCGCAGATAAATATATATTTTTGGAATGAGCACATACATTAAGTGTACCAAAAGCACTAGTTACCAGAAAGCAAAGGGCTATATTTATTATTATTATTAAAGTGGAACCTAAAATGCTATTCAAAAGCACAACTTCAAATTCATAATTACTTTACAGTAGCCCAAAATACGATATCCAATGCAGAATCAGTGGAATCTACAACATGGCATCCGGAGGTCCAACTTAGACCCGATTTATACACAAGTGTCTGAATTGAATTTATAGCACGTACTATGTAGTTAGGATGAGTAAAAATTGAATACTCAACCAGTGACTCCAATCAAAATTACACATTGTATGTCCCTGTCAAGAGGTTTAGGTAATTACGGTCTTGTCCAGTGGGTGAACTTAGCCACTCATTGAGGACTACAAAACATAGTACACTCATTAGGGCCACATATTCTAATCAATTTCATCCCAGTTTAGCTTCTCCACCTGGGCTTAGATGTTGGCCATGCATAATTGACCATTACATAGTGCTAAAAGAAACTACTAGTGCAAATGAAAGCAATACGTACGGAAGTAGTAAAAAGTGAAAAAATGGTTCTCTTGACATCAGCTTCCCCAGGCATATCTTGCTTGAAAACCACTAAAGAACCTCCAATGAAATGCAAATCTTAAGTCAAAGTTATAAACATGTTGACATTATAAAAATATAAAGTTCACTTGCATCTAAAGTTGAAATATGCAGATCAATAAATAAAAACAAAAGAGATTTTTTTAATGCCATCCCTAGAGCTGAATACCACATTCACTATTTCAAAGGATATAGAACCATTTCATTCACATTCTTAGTTATTACTTTTACTTTTTTAATAATCAAATTATTTACACACAGGTAGTTTAAAGAGTATAAAACTGTGAAAAATGGATCATGAGATAATTATCTTACTATTCTTAAAAGGGAGAACACACTTTGTCCGGTAGTCTCCAATTTGTCTGTTGGTCCCTTTTTCATTTTTTCTTTTGGAAAACTAACTCTTGCTCCCACTACTCTCACGTTCACATAGAAGTCAAAACAGTTTCTCATTCTTTTAGTTTATGTGAACTCAGAATATCAACTTCGTCCATTTATCCTTACCTAACCACAGAATTTTATACAAAATACAGTTCTATCTTTCTTTTGTTTATAAAGGCTGTACACTCCAACGAATTCAGCCATCAATTGTAACCATAAATTAGGTATTTATCCACTATTTAAATGTTTTTAAGCCTTTCCATTTTCATGGTTTCTTCGTATGGCTTTTAAAATTGCATTTTCCACCTGCATTTGCTATGCTTTTTTATATGGTTTTTTAATGCTTTTTAATGCTTTCTTTGTGTGGTTCTTTTATATACTTTCTTTATGTGGCTCATTTTGTCACCTTACAATTACTATTGATAAAATAGAGTAGATTTTAGTCTAACAGTCCCCCCCCCCTTTCCTCGCCAAATTTTTTTCTGTAAGAATTCCTCATTTTTAGGCCATGACTTCCAATATTAAAAAAAAAAATCAATATACAATATTAACTAAATATGTAACTACTTAAGAATATATTTGTACTTTTGAGAAATGTTAACAAGAAAATACGTATAATTACTTTAATTTTTTGAATGAATATACCTGCCTCAATTTCAAATTATATGAAAATTAATATTTTTCAACTGCATACGCGTCAAATGCGCCAGCATCACTAGTTATTATATTATGTTTCCTTTCAATCCCGTATTCTTTTGAACCATATTTATATCATATGAGATTGTTCCCACTCATAAAAGGTTATAAAGTCAAATATTGGTATCCACTATATCTACATAAGCTAAACGTAACCTGAGGAACAATTCTATGAGAGACACAAATGCACTTTTAAACCAATCATTTCATGGATAATACATTGTATTATATTGCAGCACCAACACAATAAAAGAATGAGTAGATAGGAAACAACCTCTAAAGGGATTCTAATCCACAAGACCAGATTAAAAGTTGGCACACCAATACTTTGCTAAGAAGCTTATTTAACCTTCACAAAACCTTTGAATCCATTCAATGCAAATCATCCAAGTGTTTGCAGAAAACTTTTTTTCCTATAATTTCATTCATCATTGTGCCACATAGCAACCATGAAGATGCTCAAAAGTTCTCCGATAATAATTTGCAACCGGCCGAGAAAGAAAATGCATGACTTGCACAGGAGTAATAAATATAACAACATCTTTTCTAGTGCAATTTTACGTAGTTAAACTTTTGCAACAAAAGCCTTATGAATGACTGAAAAGTAGATCAACCCCAGAAGTAACCAATGAAAGATTGGAAAGAAATTAATCAAAATGTAGAAGAGTTTGATGGAGTGCTCTAAAGGAAATTGGGTTTGAATTTTGAATTTAGAAGAGAAACCGACATAAAGTAAAAGCAAGAAGGAGATGTAGGAAAGAAACCTAGGAATTAAAAACTTGTGGCATTCTACCATATGTTTTAAAGGAATCACTCCAATTCATGAATTTGGCAGCAGTTCTTCAAGCTAAGGATGAAATAGAAATTTAATTATAAGTGAAGAAACTATATGCATAGAAACCTAGTATTAGTATAAGCAGTTTACTATATTCACATTTGAGTGAAAAAGAAATCATCCCTTACAAAAAATGGTCATACACCAAATTTTGCAAACCAGAAAGTGTGTGTTCTCCACAAAAGAAAAACCTCCTTATTACCAATAACTCCCTAAATCTGGAAGAAATTTTCCCCTATCTCAATACAAAACCTAGCTAATTAACAGTTATCGAAAAGTTGGCATTACTTGGTAGCTTTGGAACCAAACTACAATTCTAGAATCCAAGTCAAACACCAAACCTGTAAGGAATTGGAAAATCATGCAAGTAGCCACTCAATGTGGTAATAAACATATCCCCCTTTTCAACAAATGCTTTAAAAGCCAGATTATCTGTTCCATCACTAAAGAATAGCACCCAATGCCAAGGAAAATATCACAATAAACCTGTTCTTCATCAATCAATTAAGTAATGATAGCTCTAGAACATAAATTATTCAACAAATTAATAACTATTGGCAAATCAACCAAAAGATGGTGATTGGCTGAATCAAAAGAGGAAAATTGGACCAAGGGTGCTGATTTGATATAGAAAGATAGAGCTGGGAGAATGTTTGAAAACAGTTGAATTGCTGAGATTTACAACATTAACAACAGAAAGGCTTAAGAAGGAGAGGAGTCAGAAGGGTTGAAGAAGAACATGAACATGAGAAAATACAACTTTATGCCAAGTATCAAAAGCAATAACCCCAGAGGCAATTAGCATGTACATGATCAAGAAGTCAGACAATGAAGCACTTTTCTAAAATTGGAATCAAGAAGCTAGTATGTACCATACTATTCGGGCTGTACTAATTTTCTTAGTCCATGAACAAATAATGTCAATTTAGACATGAAATATGTCAAACACCATCTTACTGGATAAGTAGAGAATGTCATTTGTTGTCCTTGAGCATGTTAAGCCTAAGATAACCGGTAAACTTATGTTGGTGTAAACCTCTCTCTTTCATCTTTTTCATATGCATCCATGACAACAAAAGGTACAAAATCATTTCAAATTAATTGCTACAGAATGTTAACTGTTTTCAAGTAAGCTCGTAAAACAACATCTTAACAAGAGATGAATAGGGATATTATATACAAGCAAACAATTCGGCAAAGACTTACCTTTGTTTCTTTCAAAAGATTTTGCAAAATCACATCCAAAAGTGGCTCAGAAAACTTTTCCTGAAAAATAAGTGGCTCAAGATATTTTTCCTCCAACTTTTCTTCCAAAACACGTGCCATTATAGATGACATTGCAGTAAACATACTCTGAGGGTGCTGTTCTCTGCAAGAGAGCAACTAAAACTTCATCAAAACCTAGCTTGATAACTAAGTTCCTCGTTTAGAACAAGTATCTTAGTATATTACAGTTAAAAAATGTTCACAAATGTGATCAGAGATAACAAAAAATCAGGTAGCATAGGGGGTTAAAGATTTTTGCCCCCAGTCGATATGTTAAAGGTTTGAGATGCAGGTTTGTGGTTCTGGAGCTTCCCAAGAGACACTATGATTAGGTTTTGTTCATATAATTCTCTTAACTAAATCTTATGAGCAGATGTCAGCTGTAAAGCACCATATTAGATACATCTCTCCTTGTACAAGACTAATGAACATTTCATTTTCTAACGTTATTCCAGCTGTATCTCAAAAAGAATTGTATAGCACTCAATGTGACATCCAGCAAACTTCAATACAGCACAGGAACTTTCAATTTTTCTTTTCAGTTAAACAACATGAATCATGGGATTGGAATCGAAACTAATGGGATAAAAAGGAATAGTAACAAGCATGAACTTTAAAACTTAATTATTCCACGGCACCTCCAAGCCTCAAAAATACTTTTGTGTCTAAAGCATCATTCGCAAGTGCAAATGATTTCATTGCGTAGTTTCAAGTATAATAGGCCAACCAGACAAACTTTATACCCCATTACGTACTCCATTTTCTCACCTCATACTTTCATCAATCTGATTACTCTACTTTCCTAATTTTTTGCTTGCAGAAAAATTGATACCACCATTATCGCAATCTCTTATTCAACTTCCAGCATCCTCATTCAAGTTTCCTTTGCTATATACAAATATTTAAAACCCTCTTTACTTTTTCTCTCTCATTTTCAGTTCACCGGCAGTTATACTATTGTCCCCAAAATGTCATGCTTGTTAAGAGCCTTACAAATTTTTCACTCCTGTTAAGTTAGTTCCTATCTGCCAATTTTTATTTTATTTTTGTTGGAGTTCCAATCCAGCCAGCACTGATGAAGCATCGCTAAATCTGGAAGCAAAACCCATAGAAGCAATAAGTTTGTTTTAGAGCACAACAAATTGTTGTGTGATTGTTCAATGCTTGTTTCTTTTATCTAATTCGTGAAGCAAATGCATTTGTCTGCACCCTTGTCTTATCCCCGGGAAAGTATTATTAGCAAACTGATGTAGGAAAAGATTGAAGTGATCTTTCCTACAAACGCAAGCGGAAGATCAAAAGAGATTGGCACTGTTCACGGATGAACAGTACGTGAATAGTGGCACTACAGTAGCGTGAACAGTAATGAGAGGGAAGAAGAAAGAGGAAATTTGGAAAATCTCAAGAAACAAAACAAACTAAAACAATAAACTGAAACTTTATTAATCAATCTTTCTCTCTCTACTAGAATAGTCTAATAACAAAGATATTTATAAACTTATGACTTACCTACAAGAAAGAAATCTATTATAAATAGAATTCCTATTTCCTAAGAAAACAAAACACTTATAAAATATTCCTATAACAACTCTAACTCTAATTAGTTAACCTACCATAATTGAATAACTAAATAAAATAAAAACATAGGTGCTGGAAAAATTCCTGCGAAGATGTAAAAGACTAAAATACCCCTGAGACACGAATTCTAGAATAATGACTCTTAAAACATCTACTAATGACACTAATTTCATCTTAAGACCCTAGGGATCACCATGGACACCTCGTTTTAGACCAAAATTCCTCCTTGCTTGCAAATGGTCTTCTAGCTTTAGTTATAGGCTTCCAGAGACGATATTTTTTATCCAACCAGCTTATAGCTACTGCATCACAAACAGACTTTCTGATCTTTGGGTCCTGGTATCCTGCCTAATTATTTGTTAACCCATTTGGTTCAAGTAAGCATAGCATAATAGCAAAGCATTGTCTTAATTGTTCCCATTTGCCCATTGTCAATGTAAACACAGATGGCTGTCATACATAAGTATGTTCAATGACTAGTTTTTGCATCTAACAAAGCATTTTTATCATACTAATGAGTAAATGTAATCATCTAAAAAAGCAGAGCCACCTAGTCCTCGCTAACTCTTAGTCAAAAAGAGTAGGCACAACCAAATAAATAAAATAAAGCCAGAAGCAAAATCTGTTTGGGAAACCAGAAAGCTTAACCTCACAACACTGAAAAAGATTTTAAACATTTTGAGAACCAAATCTTCACATCCAATATCCAGCATTAGTACACAAAAGTGGAGTTTAGCAACTGTCTCCAACAGCTTCACCCTCTTTGAGAAATACGGGCTAGTGGTGTCACCAGCCTCCATAAATATGCTTAGAAGAAGTTTAAACATATCCTGCAACAACATTAATTTTTGGAAAGGATCATCCATCAGAGGAAGAGAAGGCAATGCCAGGTACTCAACAAAATCAAAAGGGAGAGATGAATATGGCAAGCAAATCACACTGATTTAATGGTTACCCTGAAAACATCATCACTGAAACCAGGATTCGGAGCTAGAACTCTGATAATTTCACAGAAGCAGATCGCCACTAAAAGTCTAACATCTTTATCCTTGTGCTGAAGCAAGCCGTGCCTGATTAGAGAATCACTGAGAGGCTTTATTGCAGAATGCAATTCTTCCAATTGTTTCAAGTCTTGCAAAGCTCTCGACGCATGCTGCAAGGAATACATTTATTGTCATTCAAAATTTTTACAAAACAGAACTCCAACATCTCACAACAAAATGCAATCATCAAAACCCACATACCCACAAGTAAATATGCTTAATGTGTTTAGCATCCAGTATACTAAAACCTATTTACTATAATTGAAACTGGACATCAACTAAATTTCACCAAATTATGTTGTATCATTTATTTCATACATTGAACACCGATAGTCGGAAATAAATCCGCTTCCCTACTTTCTGTTTTTGCTTTAATTCCTTAACTAAAATAAGGCTAAAAAATCCCAAAATTTATGTATTCACCTCTCACACCACAATGACCCAAAATACAATAATTAACTTCAAAAAAATAGACTATAATCAACAAAATTGAATTACCCATAACATTTTGAAGAATTTTTCTCCATTTATTTAAGGAAAAAAATTAGCCGAATTTGATGGACGATAACACGAAAACAAATAAAATTATAGAGATTATTTTACTTTCAGCAATTTGACGAGGGTGTCTTTGTTGGGACAAGTTTTGGAAGCGGTGAGTTGTTTGCTGAGTCGAGAAATGAGTTGTTTCGCCTCGGTCTCGGACTCTGCAGCGGTCATTTCTTTCTTCAAAGTTTTTTGATCTGCGTACATTAGGTGGTAGAAAATTATAAAGCCCTAGGGCTTTATGAATTGTGAGAGTGGAGAGCCAGAGTGGGAGACTCCGTGTGTTGAGTGAACTGTTAGCGTGTAGTGTGTGAGAATTTGACAGCAATTTTTCCCGCCTGGCGGGCCTGCAACGTGACAAACGAGAATGCAGATCAATGAAATTATTAATAAACTCTTGAGATAATTTCACGTAACTCCCTTGAGTTTTGCCACAATTGCAAGAACTTCCCTTCAAATTTGGAAAATAACAGTTACTTCCCATAGTTAAATGAAAAGTCAATTATACCTTTAACATGACAGTTAAAATAAGAGTTTCAATAGAGTAAAAGGGACAAAAGAAAAAGAAAAAAACATGCGTTTCCTGCTCAACCTTCATCCTTTATCTAAATTTCTCCTTCAAAATGCTACCATTATAGCCCTCTCACCTCTTCCTTTCCTCTATTGACTACAACCACCATTACATTTAATATCACCTCCAAATTATCCTATGCTCACCCTCCTTCCTAGTCCTCTTTTTACTTCCACCGTCATTCTTTACCTACACCTTTTTCACTTCTCCAACCCTCTTAGATTTGCACTTTTTGTGCAACCTTCTCTTCTGCTTTCTTATGCCCAACCTTTTGCCTTAACTTGGTTTCACTCTTTTTTATTCTTGGTTGGCAAAAAGCCTAGAGAAAATTAAATAATTCATACCTTAAATCACACCAAACACATATCAAGCAATTAAATTCATATCAAATTGATAAGGACAAATTTAAATTTGAAATTGATTTTACATATATGTTTTTCAATTATATATTTTTCTTCAAGGCTAATCTCTAGAAAGAAAAAAAAATGGTTGTTGCACTCTTGTCATCTGTCGCGCCCCAGAAAATCAAAAGCAAGAGTTTATCTGTGATTGTCGCGCCCAAAAAGATGGTCTGGTTTGATGACCCTTTTTGAAAATCAAATTTTTGGAAAAACTGTACGTGTGTGAGAAAATCAGATTTTTGGTGAAAAAAGTGTATAATAGAAAAAAATGATATATTAAAAAACAAAATAACGTTGGCACTAAAAATGCGATAGTTTTGGCCAACTAATTTTGAAAAAGGGTTTTATTTGAAAAAAATGGAGTCGCCACTTGGTATTGAGTTAGGGTGTACAAAATCACCCAAAAGATCGTTTAACAAAACAAAACAAGAATAAAATATTTAGAAAAAATATTTAAAAACCCTGTTTCGACTCCAGTCTATGAAAAAAACAAGAGAAAAGGGTTCGGGAGACATATTTGAAGAAAGAGAAGGCAAAGGCTCGCACCTAAGGCACCCTTTCTACCTAACCAATGCTAGTTGCGAGGTTTAATCAAATTTTCCTAAATCAATCCTAAATTCTATCTCGTTTGGATGTGTCTATATAAATACAAATCCTAAATCTAAATGTGAGAATCGGAAGGGTCGAGATGTTCCTTTGAGACTTGGTCAAAATTATCGCATTAATTGTGAAACTCGAGTCAAATCCTCGAGTGAGTCACAAGCATATATGCAAAATAGAATGCAAAAAGGAAAGAAAAGTACTATAGATGGTACGTGTCAAAGAAAGTGGAGAATGCAACATAATGGGTATGGGAACTAATAACTCATGACTGACATTTTTCTACTC
Source organism: Mitragyna speciosa (assembly GCA_024721245.1). Taxonomy (NCBI): domain Eukaryota; kingdom Viridiplantae; phylum Streptophyta; class Magnoliopsida; order Gentianales; family Rubiaceae; genus Mitragyna; species Mitragyna speciosa. The sequence continues at coordinate 11,440,654 of CM045560.1, forward strand.
ATGAAGGGGGGAACGGCTTGTCAATCCGCAGCTTCCCATGTAAGTAGAAGACTATTTCTAGTCAGAGAACACAAAATGATCTAAATTCTATGTGAAATGTAACCTAAATATCATGAACTATTAAATGCTAAAAATCGATAACAATAATAAAATAGATACCAAAAATCATGCCAATATGGAAAACTCTAAAAAAAGAAGAATGTGTTGTGAAATGAGATGATATGCACGAGAGTGAAACTAGCACTAAAATGCCCTAAGCTTATAGCGTTGGACTGGCCCTTTTTAGGAAACTCCCACTAGCATTGAACTAGTAGGAAAACAACCACAACTAGCGTTGGACTGGTGTGGTGACGAATTAATAAAATTAATAAAGCATGAATCAAAACGATAAAACATGAATCAAAAGCAGCATATAAAGACACATAAGAGCACATAAGAGCACATGACACGTAGGCATGATATCTAAATGCAAAATCTTAATGAAAGCGGTAAAATATATAAGCACACAAATACACATAAGCCTTTACTATTACATCAAGGAGATTTTACTTACAATTTAAGGGAGAAAAAGTAAAAAAAAAACATATCTACTACTCTTACTATATAAATACACAAATATTTTGCTAAAAGAATATAAGAAATATAATATATCACATTGACTAGCTAAACAAAAATAAGCCAAAATAAAAGAAATTATGATCTAACTATTACATTTTTGCCAAATAATAAAAATTCGAAACTAAATAGCGTTAAATAAATAATTATGCATAAGCATGTAAAAGTAAGAAACATATAAAGAAAATGCATAAAAAAATCACATTGGAGTACATAAAGAGAAATTAACAAGGAATAAGGATACCTCTTGAAAACCCAGTACTAAAGCTTAAGAAAATGAGCAAATGCGTTAAGGTGTCACGATATAAATGAGTAAATATAAAGTACTAACAAAATTGGGGGGTAAAACATAAAGTCTAGTAACTACGGGTACCAAAAATAACAAATTTTTATAAAGCTTAAAAGGGAATATTGGAAATTCTAACTAATGAATGGGTCATGATGAAAAAAATAAAGCAAATGGGCAGAGCCAAATATAAATTCCAGCAAGTAAGGATATGAATTGCAAAATTTAGGACTCAATTGAAATAAATGTAAAATTTATGAGATCAATCTAAAAAATTGGGGACTTAATCATATAAAAAAAATGAAATCTTTAAAGGGCATGCTAATAATTAACCAAACATTAAGGACTAAAGAATAAGTTTATAAAAAAATCAGAACATCAAATTCTAAAATACTAGAAACCTATTTTAAAAAAATTTAAAAACTAATTCAATTAATTTAACTAATTATCCAATTAAAACTAATTAAAACCCATATCATTAATTAAGAGCAATACTAAAATACTAATACAAAGAAAAATAAAGCTAAATCACTCCCCCCTTTTTCTTAATCTCTTTCGTTCACTTTCCCCAGACATCTCTTTTGTTCTTTCTTCTGTTTTCTCTCTCGCTTACTCTCTTCTTCTCCCTATTCTCTTCGTTCTGACTTCCCCTCTCTTTGTATCTCATCTTTCTCTCGCTCTTTTCTTCTCTTCCCTTGTGTTTTTCTCTTTCAAATCTATCTCTGCATTTATTTCTCTAGTTCTTCTCCACTTTCCCCTTACCCCTTCCGTCTTCTCTTCTCTATGATTCTCACTTTCTTTCTAATTTCTTTCTCGGTTCTCGCCGAATCTCTCCTCTTTGGTTTCTTGATCTCTCTCTCTCAGTTCCATTCTCCCATGAAGCAGGATCGTCTTCTCCAGCTGCCTTCCCCTTCGAAGTAGGAGTGGAAACGTGTCTCAATTCGATGGTTGTGGAGACGGAGGGTGGTGATTATCGACGATTTGGGGCTATGAAGGTGGAAATGGTTTGGTGATGCTATTGATTAGGCTGCGTCTATTGAATGAATGGGATTGAGGGTGCTGGGTGGTTGTTATACAGTTGTCTTGAGCTAAAGACTGTGATGGTGGTAACAGGGGTTGGTTTGCAGGAGCCTGAATTGTGATGTCTTTGGTGGCTTATTGCTGGGCTTTTGGGCGGGTGGGTGTTTGCGGTAGTTTGACCATTGATGATGGTTTGGTAATAGGGTAGATTTTGGGCTGATAGAGAGGCGATTACATGGTGGTGTTGTGTGATTTTGGGCTGTGATTCGTGAGGCTAGTAGCAAGTGTTTATGCGGTGGGTTAGGTATTAATGGGAAGCTGATTTGTGCAACGATAGTTCAAAGGGGGCTGTTCTAGTAGTTGTTGATGATGGTAATTTTATTATGCTATTATTGTTTCTTTTTCCTGGCAGGTGATGGATTGGTTGCTGTGATTGATGGGTCGAACGACGGTGATGGATGGTGTTCATGGTCCATCTATGGTGGTTACTAGTGGAGAGAGGAAGAAATGATGGTGGTTTCAGTGTTTAAATGATAGGGGAAAAGGCTCTGGGTGGTGGTTTGTTCCGGTGAGTTTATGATTGTTGCAATGGCTTTTGGAGTGGCTGCGATGGAGGTTAGGTGGAGTTCTGGGAAGAGGGAAGATGATGGTGTGGTTGGGGCTAGTTTCGCAGGTGGTTTGGTGGCCATTTAGGCTTGTGGTGTTGGAATTGGTGGGTAGTATGGTTGAGGGATGACAATTTGATTATGGGTAGCCAATTGATGGTTGTGTGTGGCGTTGAAATTTGCAGGCACCAATTGCCACCGAATAGTAATTGTTTTGGTGGAGCATAATGGATTTGTGCCCTTGGGTCGTAGTTGTGGTGGTAGTGGGCAATGATTGTTGGTAAACTAGGAAATTGTGAGCAGTGGAGATGGTGTTGGGTTTGTGTTTAGGCTGCTGATTGGGGAAATAATTTGGTGGTCTTTGGAGGTTTGAGACAGGAGAGGTGGCTTTTCTGCTTGATTTTTAATAGTGATGGGTGGCTATTGGAGGGGAGTAGGAACAGCGATGAAGAGAGAAGAAGAAAGGCCCCAAAAAAAAAAAAACGAAACCCCCCAAACAAAATTTCTAGGAAAAAAAAAAGGAAACAATGAAGAAAGAACAGTAACAAAAGAAAAGAAAAACCCTAAAAAATATTTAAGTAATAAAAGGAAGAAAACCCTAAAATTTTGGCAACAACAACAAATAATCTTATAAATGAGTTATTAGGGTTTAAGATGGTACCTTGTGATGGGAGTTGATGGATTGAATCTTGTTAGCTTGATGAATGAAGACCAAAAATTCTTTTCTTGTTCTTGAATTATTCTCCCTTTGATCTTAGTATGTGAAAAAAAAATGTGTTTATATATGTGTTAGATCCTACTGTGTGACTTTTTAGTGTATTAATGTGTGAGTTTTTAATGTGCTAGTGTGTGTATAGGAATTAATGTGTGTAAAATGTGTTTTATGTGTGCAAGAGTAGAAAAGTGTGCGCAGTATTTTTCTAATTAAGACCCCCGTTTTATTTTTTCAATAGGGGTATTTATAGAGTCTAGTACTCTTGGCCTCCAATAATACTTAAAAATAACCAAAATACAACTAGCAATAAAATTCTAATTTAATCATAAAAATAATTTTTTTACACCAAAAAATTAAAATTAAAACTAAATAATGTCATTATTTTTCTAAAACACACAAAAATTAAAAAAATTAGAAAATGTAAATAACAAATTTTATTTAATCCCTGAATTTTATATCAAAAATACATTTGTGTATAAAATTACTGTTTTGCCCTTAAACATAGTATTTTTAGAAAAAAAAATAGCAGTTGACCCAAAAAAATTATCAAAAAATAGCAGTTGACTTCAAAAAATTGTCAAAAATTAAAAATAAGTTTAGAATCCTAGAATATGAATTTAGAACTAAAAAATTGTAAAAAATGTATTCAAAGTGCAAAATAACTATTTTGTCCTTGGACTGATAAATATACAGAAAAATAGTTATTGATCTCAAAAAATTTTAAAAATTAAAAATAAACTTAAAATTCTAGAAAATGAATTATGACTCAAAAATTAGTGAAAAATGTGTTTGAAATGTGAAATGATTATTTTTCTCCTAAACGCGATATTTACAAAAAAATAACAATTATCTCCAAAAAAAAAAATTTAAAAATATGTTTAAAAACATGAAAAACAAATTTAAAGCTCGAAATGAGCGAAAATAATGTTTGCAAGGCAAGATGACCATTTTGCTCTTAAAATGACAAAATTTATAAAAAACAATAATTATTCTGAAAAATTGCAAATAAAATTCATAAACATGTATGGAAGTCTAAAATATACCTTTAGACCTCAAGTACTGATAAGAATATTTACATATTAATTACTGTTTTACCTCTCAAAATTATTGATTTTGTTCTCTTTTTATTGAAAAATTAGAATTCGGCACCAAAAATATTTAAATGCCCCAAATATTGGAAAAATAAATGACGTGTCAAAATTTGGTGTCTACAATTTGTTCCTCTTTGTCGAGAATCTTGTAGAGACTTTAGACAAGGATGTAGTTAACACTAAATTTTGATTCACCAAAATGTGAAAACAGAAACCAATATAAACTAAAACATCTAAACATGCATAGCACGAGAATGTGGTGAGATATAAACCAATGAACATATGAACACAGAAAAACATGTGACCAAGCACTCTAAGAGCTGCCAATATATCATTATGAAGGGAATCAGATCAAACGTAGTTTAGACTGTAAGTGAATTGTAGATGCAAAACACTATTGCAAATTATAACAAAAAGGCTTCAATTTTCCAAAACTTGTGACCAAAAGACAAAGAAGAAAATGCAACATTTGAATTACTAAACAAAATAATATAAAGTGATCCAGACTATTGGACAAGCTAAATGCGATGAATAAAAATGTAATGTCTGGGCTGCCAGACTTGGAATGTAAATAATAGATGCATAATCTTGGACTGTCAGGAATCATGCAAAATTTAGGCTATCAGACTTGGAAATATAAATGATAGATGCGGATTAGACTATTGAACGGATGCATGACTTTGGACTACCAAGGTGGATGAATGCAATTCAAAGTCTGGGCTGTCAAACTTAAAATGTAAATAGATGCCGATCAAACTGCTAAATGGGTGTATGATCCTGAATTGTCAGGATTGATAAAAATACAAGTTGGGTTGCCAACTTAAAATGTGAATAACAAATGCATGTTCAGGCTACTGGACAAAATAAATGCAATAAAAATTTTAAGACAAAGCAAAACAAATATCAAATATAGCATCCAATTCAACTCAAAAATAAAAATTTTCCCTTTTCTTTTTTTTGGAAAGTAAATGGATTAATGTGACAACTAATGCATGATGAAAGAAGAACAAGAATGCTAAAAGAAGATGACCAAGTATGCAACTGAAATAAAATGATATTCAATGTTGCAAACAGAATTACTGAAAATTGAAAATGAAAGCCGGTACCCGATATTAGAATTGAACCTACTGCAAACTGAAAAATAAAGACGGTACTTTATGCTACAACTGAGCCTATCGCAAACTGAAACAAAGACGGTATCCAAAGCTATGATTGAGCTCATCATAAACTGAAAAATAAAAACGGTACCAAATGCTACAATTGAGCCTATAGCAAACTGAAAATAAAAACGATACTTAATGCCACGATTGAACCTATCGCAAACTGAAAATAAAAATGGTACCCAATGTTACGATTGAGCCTACCGCAAACTGAAAATAAGACGGTACCCGATGCCATGATTGAGCCTATCGCAGATTGAAAAATAAAATCAGTAGCCGATGCCATGATTAAGCTTACCGCAAATGAAAAAATAAAAATCAGTACCAAATACTACGATTGAGTCTACTGTAAATTGAAAATAAAGATGGTATTCAATGCTACGATTGAGCCTATCGTAAATTGAAAAATAAAGATGGTATCCAATGCTACAATTGAGCCTACCGCAAATTGAAAAATAAAAACTGTATCCAATGCCATGATTGAGCATACCGCAAACTGAAAAATAAAAACCAGTCCCCAATGCTATAATTAAGGTTATCAAGAACTAAAAATAAAAGGAATATGAAATAAAAATACAATATGCAAACTGTTAGGCACATTAAAACATCATGTAGTATGCTGGACATATGTTAGATAATTACTAAGAAAAATAAAACTTACAAATGGGGTGTGAACTGACAAATGAATGCATGAATGAAAATGAAAAGTCTGAACTAAAATAAATAGAAATTAAAACCCAACGGACGAGTTGGGACTTAACAGAAAAGTAAATTCAACGGACGAGTTGGGGCTCAACGGACGAGATGAGATTTAACAGAAAAGTAAACTCAACAGAAGAGTTAGGATTTAACAGAAAATGTAAACCTAACGAATGAGCTGGGACTCAACTGATGAGTTGGGACTTAACAAAAAATCAAACACAACAGACGAGTTAGGACCCAACGGACGAGATAGGACTTAACAGAAAATATAAATTCAACGGACGAGTTAGGACTTAACGTAAAAGTAAATTTAACAGATGAGTTGAGACCCAACAGACGAGTTAAGACTTAACATAAATGTAAATCCAACGGATGAGGTGGGCCTCAATGGACAAGCTAAAATTTAAAGGAAAAGTAAACCTAACGGACGAGTTGAGACTCAACGAATAAGCTAGAACTTAACAGAAAAAATAAACTCAAGGACGAATTGGGGTCCAACGAATGAGTTGAGATTTAATAGAAATGTAAATCCAATGGACAAGTTAGAGCCCAACAGATGAGTTGAGATTTAACAGAAAAGTAAACTCAACGGACGAGTTGGAACCCAATGGACGAGATGGGATTTAATAGAAAATTTAAACCCAACGGACGAGTTAGGACTTAACAGAAAATGTAAACCCAACGGACAAGTTGAGACTTAATAAAAATGTAAATCCAACGAACGAGATAGGATCCAACGGACAAGTTGGAACTTAAAAATGGACGAGGTGATGCCCAACAGACGAGTTGGCATTTAACAGAAAATGTAAACCTAACGGACAAGATGAGCCCCAACGGACGAGTTGGAACTTAACAAAAAAGTAAACCAACGGACGATATGGGACTTAACAAAAATGTAAATCCAACGAACGAGTTAGAGCCAAATGGACAAACTGGAACTTAATAGAAAAATAAACCAAACGGACGAATTGGGACCTAAGGAACGAGTTAGGATTTAATAGAAAACATAAACCCAGCAGACGTGATGGGGTAAAACCAACAAAAAGTGATATGTAAAATGCTAGACAAACTAAAATAATGTGCAATATGTTAGACGAATTCTAAATAAATGTTGATTCGGATAAGTAAGACACGTTAATGTGATCTAGGCTACTGGATCCAATGCATGAATTCACTAAATCAAACAAGAAAATTCTTTATGTTGTTTGAATTAATGACTGAGGGAAACATCCTACCATCCACTTTTGCCAGTTAATGGTCTCCTTTGGATAATGCTTCTTCTCTTTTTGTGCTCTAATTGATCCAATTCCTGTCCAAATGTCATTAATTTGTAAATATCCCAAAACTTGTATATCAATTTGCTCAAAATTATTTCTTTCTAAAAAAATTTTAAATTTTGAATCAACAAATGTACCAAAATGTATTTTTTTACCCTTATTAATTCTCTCACACTTGAATCGTTGCTTGTCTTCAAACAATTAGAAGATACGAGATCAGCTAATGATTCAAGCATTGAAATTACATATGTGCATTATAAAATATATTTCTTCAAGGCTGAGTAAATAATCATTATGCGATTCATTGTCTTGTCTTTAATATTCATAATATCAAGTAAATGAGGAATTATATCATAATTAAGCCAGTTCAACTAAATTTTTTTGTCTTACCGAATTTCACAAGTAAATAAATCATATAATCAATCAAAAAACACCCTATGTCTATGATCAATTTCATTTTCACTTGAGTGATATTTGTAATATCAAACTAATCACTACGAGAATGTTTTTTGACGTAAAAATCGACATTGGTTATGAAGGTTCTCGTTTACTCAATATCTCAATCTATAAACAAGTAGCAAAAACTGTATTTGAAAAGTAAAATTACCTTTTTACGCAAGAATCGACATTGAGTGGATGAAGATCCCCAGTTACTCAACAATTACTTACTCAAATTTATAATACATTACTCATAGTTCAAGTACCGTTTGATGCAAAAATCGACATTTTTTTATGAAGACTCCCGATTTATAAGCATAAGATCCATTGGAGTAGAAAAAATTGCATCATTCTTTTCTTTTTTTTCATTTTTTTTGCAGCATAAAATCTCTCAAAATAAGTATAAAAAATTTCATGATCGCACTAATTAATCATAATCAACATTTAACCTATGAAATTAAGTAAAAAAGAGAAATTTTCATTCAACATGCAAAATTTAGACAGAATTTCAATCATTTTGCAAGATATATTTTCTATAAGAACAAAACTCTAAATCACATAATAATCAATTCTTAGTACTTGAAGAAAACATTTAGTCAAAGCACATAAAGTAATTTCAACAAGTAGGGAAATTAGACAAAAATCACGATTACTAACTACAACTCACAAGCCCATGGCATTTCCATGTCCTCCCCCCTACATTTAACCTTTACAATACACTCTAAATGATAAATAAGAAAAGTTAGGATATGAAACAATAAACTCCCCTTGTGGATTGGTTGAAGTCATATCCTCTGCAAGTCCATTCCTCTTGTTGCACTTGAATCTTCTAAACGTGCATCCAAACTCGCTTGATAACTATTATGGCTCTTTTCTTAATAACTTAAATGCCCATAAGTGAAAATCTGGACAACAAATTCTGCCATTCTACTTTAGATGCCAATGTTGATAACTTCTGTCTCTTCTGAGTTAAACTTGAGTTCATTTTTGTACCATTCAGAATCCTTAACACAGAGTCTATATTTCTCTTTGGTATCACTCCTAATTCTCATTAACAGTTCTCACTAGTTTCAGAATCCTATGGAGATATCGAAGTAGTAATCATCAGCTTCACAGTGAGGTGACATCCAAAAATCATAGGAATTTATTTTGGCCATTTGAAGGAAAAAATAAAAACATGAAAACAATTGAATAAATAGACAAATGAGAAAACTTCCATTTTATTGAACTCAAACTTATATTTTCTTGGAAAGGGAATATTTACAAACACATAAACTAGCATTGACATTTGGAAAGTAGTAAACACAGTCCAAATTTTAAACAAAACATTTTACTTAAAATGTAAATAAGGACTCACGACCCACGAAATAAAAGTAAAACATGACGTGAACCAAACACTAAAATCATTTGAAGAAAGAAATCCATTCCAAGGCTCTATCTGGAAATGAATTTAGAAAACGAAGGCAATCCTAAATTCACAGTCACCCGCCAGCACAAATCAAGTGACCAATCTGTTTAGTTGTTCAGTGCTCCACCATCAATGAAACTTGAAACCAGTAGTATCGAATGTTCCCTCCATCATGACTTTCTCATCTAGCGCTATCATTCTAATAGTATGCATATGTTGAGAAAAAGGATTGTTATTGACATTCGAAGCCTGTCCTCTGCCCCTCCTTAATACAATATCTCCAGTTTCAATCATATCTTGAATTTTAAGCTTTAATGCTGACAATTGGCTGTGAAATGTCCCTAATCTCCCGAATAGTAAGCACAAAAATCCTAGGGGTCATAGTCACACGGCAATCTATTAGAGTAGATAGCTTGAGACATTGTACCTATTTTGTGTGCAGCCTTCAATTACTTATAAATTTGCTCTATAGGACGACTAAGAGGAGTGAACATCCTATTTGGCCTTTGTGGTCGATTGGCTTGGCTAACAACTTTTTGATGTTGGGCAAGCGGAACATAGTTGTTAGAGTGAATTAGCCTTGGGTGGGGTTAAAATAGAGGATGTAGGTTATTTTGTGGTGTGAGTTAAAAATTCTGAAATGTGGGTTGAATATTTGGAAGAAATGGCTATGCATTCATTGGTTGGGATTGGGTGTGAAAGAATGGTCGGGCACATGGTGGCAAAGTAGGAAAAGCATGCGCTGATGAAGGGTATTGTAGATAATTGGCACGATAGTTTGTGTTGGTTTGGAATCTGAGTTTAGGTCTCGAGCCTTGATTTAGTACAAAAATTGATTCCTCTTCCTTTTGTTCAGCTTTCTTTCCTGCCGCTTTCTTTAGATTATTGTTGTTCTGCAAATTTCTACTTATAATTTCATGGCAGCCATATCTATCACTTTTCCTTTCTTCACCTCTCCCAATGGCATCTGCCTATTCTATGACCTGAGCGAAAGTTTTTCCAACAAAGCCCACAACTGCCTGATAATATGGCGGGTCTTGTGCATCAATGAAAAGTTTGACTATCTCATTCTCTTTAATGGTTAGATGCACTTTAGCAGCAATGCTTTGCCACCTTTGACTGTAAGTTACATAACTTTTCGACATTTTTTTCTTTAGCTCTACTAGAACAAATCTGTCTGGAACCAGGTCGCAGTTGAATTCATATTACTTGATGGAAGCCCGTAAAATGTCTGTCTAGTTTCAGATCTTTGAAAAGTATAATTTCATATGTCACTCTAATGCATCTTTTTTAAAACTTTCTCCTAAATGCCTCATTGGTAACTTGTCATCCCCAGTTGGTTTTTTCAGTTTGTTACAGAATATCTTGAGATGCACCACAGGGTTCCCCACTGCCATTATACTTGAAAAATCTTGGTACTTGGAATTTTGGTGGCAATTGAGTATTTGAAAACATGCAAAAATCCTCGTAATCTAATCTACCGTATCTATCAAATCCCTAACTTTCTTTGATAAAGTCATCAAATCTTTCCAACCTTTTTAGCAAAGCCTTCTCCGTCACGTTTGGATTTTTCTCTCTAGCATAAGGCTTCATATCTTTTCCTCCCTGATACCTAGGGTCCAACACAAACTGAGTTGTATTGATGGTTGTTGGTGTTTGAGAGTTTAGAGGAAACTGGGTGGCTTGCTAAGGGTATTGAGGTTGGTTCAAAGTATTTTGGGCGTTTCTAGGGTTGGATGGAATATGAACATACATTTGAGGATTTTGAGTAAGTGAAGGTAGAATCTGAGCGTTTTGGGTATTCAAAGATGAGGTTTGTATCTGGATAGCAATGTCGTTGTTATTCGTACCTGGGATGCCTCCACTTGCATTGGGTTGGGTTTGCAGGATTTCTCGAGTGGGTAGTGCGTTTGAGGTAGAGCCATTTTTTTCATATTATTTATGAATTGGACGATGATTTGGCTATGGAAAGAAACCTCATAAATCATGTCATTCATTTTAGCTAGCATTTCATTCATATGTACTCTAAATACTGTCAGCTTGGATGTTTGATTCCCTGCTGACACTTTGAGAGATTCTGGATGGTCACTTATGTTTATATGCAGCAGTTTGGCACGAGACCGCATATAAATGGAGTTTTGGTGAAAAGATACTATGATTTAAAGTACTTGAGAGACCGGAATCAAAAGAACATGATTCAAATATTTATCTTACACAACACTGTCAAATTTTATTTTGAGAAAAGAGAAAAGATTGAAGTTAGTAAATGTATAAACAATTCAGATGAATGCCCTAGGGGAGGCCTTATTGTGCCTAAAGTAGGCTTAGCGTGAAATGCAATGTTTTAGAGTGAGACCCCCTTTTTAATGAAAGTTTATGTCATATTACCTTATTTAGGGTCTCATCCATCAGAATTTACTGAAAAATATAAATGCATATGTCTTTTTAGGGTTATGTACTCAAGACAAAAGGATGACTTTACTGTCATGAGATTTTCGAAATGACATTTCCTTTAAAGTTTGTGCATGATGCTAGTTTATCAAAGCAGATTAAAATATGCAAAAAATATAAAATTTGAAAAATGTCTTAAAGGTTTTAATTCGACAATGATACACAATTTCTTTAAGGAAGATGGAACATAAACTATACAAAAAATTATTGACTTCAACAATGAAAGAAAGCCAAAAATTACAACACTATTTAGAGTTACATAAGTCAAAAATGCCAGTTTCTTAAAATAGAATGAAACATGTGTTGATATTTTCTTTTGTGCAGTGTGGGATGGAAGGATGGGGGATAAGGCAAAAATGACGTATAATTTATTTGAAAAAAATGAACATGAACTGTATGAAAATTTGCCCTCTTGGATGCTGTCGCGCCCTATTTTGAAAAGGGAGAAAAAAATAAATAAGAGAAAAAAAGTGATTTTTCAAAAAATAACTTTTAGAAAATAATTTTTACTTTTTTGAAAAATAAAACAAGATAAAGGCCGGAACTTTTGAAAATTGTGATAGTTTTGGCCAAAAACGAAGTCTGAAAAGGGTTTTGTGAAAAAAAGAGTCGCCACTTGGTATTGAATTTTGGTGTACCAAGTCACCAAAAAACATTTGATTAAAAAAGGTAAGAAAATCAAGAATAATTTCTTTGAAAAAGCTTTTGGAAAAAAGGTAGGAAAAACGTTAAAACTCTTTTTAGACAACTCTAGATCTTTGAAAACTAAAGAAAAATATGTTCGGGAGACATAGTTGAAAAAAAGGAAGACAAAGGCTCGCGTCTAAGGTATCCTTTTAATGTAGCAGAAACTAGTTACGAGATTTAGTCGAAATTTTTCTAATATAACCCTAAATTCTGTCACATTTGGATGTAACCATATGAATACAAACCTAGACCTAAAAATAGATATCGTTAAGGGGCAAAATGTCCCTTCGAGGTTTAATTGAAATAAACACATTAATTGCGTAACCCAAAAGAAACCTCAAAGGGGGTTACGAGTGATGCAAAATGAGACTCAAAAAAATAAAATAGAGTTTATATATATATATATATATATATATATATATAAGTGACCAAGGAAGGGAGATGCAACATAAAGGGTACGGGGAACGAAAATTCGTGACAGAATATTCCTTTTTATAGAGGGATAAATAGCGTACTAAGGTTAGAAAAATCATACTCCCTACTCCCATGTTCGAAGGGTGACTCTTCCTAACTTTAACAAGCAAATTGTCTATCTATCCTAAAGTTCTATATGAAGTGTTTAAATCCTATGCATTATATATTCACGAGAAGAGGGATAATATAAGGAAACTGACATGTAAAATGGAAGAAGATCCTAAAAAATAAAAAAATATATATGTAAATGACATGAATTTTATGCAAATGATACTAATGTTTGAGAAGCCTAAGATTCTAGCGTCAAACTAGCCAATTTTCCATAAAATCCTCATTTTCGTTGGACTAACGAGGAAATGAGAATGTGCCACAACTAGCATTGGATTAGGGTGGTGACAATACACATATATCATAACAAAACAAAACAATAAATAAATAAACATAAATTAAAGCAATAGGTACATGGAAATAAATAATAGCACATAGGATCACATAGCATATAAGCATAATATTCTAGATGCAAAGCCCTAAGAAAAGTGAGTAAAAGCAAATGAGCACATAACACACAAAAGCTCTAACTATTATACTGAGGATGCCTAATTATAATCTAAAAGGAGAAAAAGATAAGAAAATAACCTATCTAACCTATCTATTATATTTTCTATCTAAAATACAAAATTTGGTTAAACAAGAATATAACATATCTATTACATTAGCTATCTAAATACAAATTTTTGTTAAATAAAATATTACCTGTCTATTACATTTCTGAGAATAATAGAATTAAATTCAAATGAATAATCATGACATAAATAAATACTCGCACATAAATAGAAATAATAGCCACAAAAAAGAAACATAAAAAAAACACATAGAAAAAACACATAGGAGCACGTAGGAGCACATAAAGATACATTGAAAAGATAATAGAGGTACCTACCACTCGTAAACTGAGTACGAATCCTAACAAAATAAACAAATACATCAAGACACCACTATTTTGGATAAACAAGATCATAAAGTAGATAATACAACATTAATTACCATAATCAAAGAATAAAACACAAGACAATCATAATAATAACAATGAACAAAAAGTTAAATACCAACCAAACATTTAGGAAAAGAAAAAAAGAAAGAAAAAATATATTTATATTTAGTTTAAATAAAGAAAAATACAATAATATATAGTTAAACTTTTTACACATAAATAAAAACACCAAAAATAATATAAAGATGTAAAAAGAAACTAATTCGAGCATTAATTAAATAAAAAATCAAATTTGGGCATTGATTAGAAAAATGTAGAAACAAAAAAAAGGCATAATTAAAAGTTTTAAGGACTTAATTAAAAAAGTAAAAAAAAATTGGGTTAAAAATGAAATTTTTTAACAAAATTCTGGAGAAAAAATGTAATTTATAGCAAACTATAGGGTAAGATTCCAATTTTAAACAATACTTAAGGTAATAATATAATTTAAAACAAATTTAAAGGCTAAAATGTAATTTTCAGCAAACATAATGATAAAAATTAAGATTTCCAGCAATACTTAAGGGCAAAGATGTAATTCTAGCTAACGTGAGGGACCAAAGTGCAATTTTCAGCAACATTCCAGGGCTAAAATTGCAAATTCTAGCTACTTGGGAGGAGAAAAACAAATTTTGGCAATGTTCTAGTGCCAAATTGGGAGGCCAAAAACAAATTCCAGTAATGTTTAAGGGCCAAATTTTCAGCAATGCATAGGGGCAAAATGCAAATTTTCAACAACATTCAACAATAAAATTGTAATTTCAGCAAGCTTAAGGATGAAAAATTACTATTCACAGCAAGCTTGGGGGGCCAAAATATAATGTCTAGTAATTTAAAAACCATTTGCAATTATTCTGATTCGGTGAGGTCACTGGTGGTCTTCGATGGGGCTATGGCCAGTGATTGGAGGTGGTGCGGTGGTGCAAATTGTGAAAGGGAGGCCGTGGCTGTGATTGGAGGTCCTTGATGGTGATTGTATGGTGGTTGTTTGGGGGGGGTGTGTGTGGCCGATTGTGTGTGTGATTGATTGTGTGCGTGCGTGCGTGCGTGCGTGCGTGTGTGTGATTTGTGATGCTGGTAAGTGAAGGTGGTGCACTGGGGCTATTCTTGGCAGTCAAGAGGGCTAAATTGCTAAGGTTTTTGGTGGCAACGTTTCTGGCTTGTTTTGGACTTGTTAGTAGTGTGTGTTTTTTTGTTGCAATTTGGTGTGTGCTTCGTGTGTGTTTGTGGTTTTGTGTGAAATTGGTATGTATTTGTGTAGGTGTGAATGTGTGCAGATGAGCGTGTGTATATGTGTTTGTGCATGTGTGTTGTGATTGTGTAGTGAAAGTGAGGGTTGTGAAGATGGTTGTTTATGGTGAGGACTGAGAGTGAGTGAATTGAGTTTTGTGGAGTGCCAATGAAAATGATGGAAAAACTGAGGGAGAGTTGGGAGAGTTCTTGTGTTGTGAGCTGAAGGTAGAGGATAAGTGTGTGCGATTGAAAATGCAAGAGAAGTGCAAGAGTGAGGAGTGTGTGTGAGGGAGAGTGAATCGAGAGGAGAGGATGAAGAGTTTTGTGTGTCTTAATGACTAGAGAGTGATGATGATGAATCAAAAATGAATCAAGAAAAACCAACAATCCACTAAAATCTGCTGATGGGATTGCAAGTGGGGATGATGATGATGATGGCGTTGAAAGGTTGAATTGGATGGTGCTAGGTGGGAGTTGCTATTGTGGTGGATGTAGCAGCCATGCTGCTACAAAACGCAGCTTGCTGGTTTTTCCTTTTTTTTACTTTCTAAGAAAAATGAAGAAAACAAAAGTAAATAAAACAAAATCCATTAGGACTCTTTAAAAAGTATAAAAATTTAGCATTATAAGAATAAATAAATAAATTCACCCTAAAGTTCGAGATTAATATAACTTTGAAGAACGTGTCATTAAATAGATATAAAGATAAAATTTTGAAATAAATACCAAACGATCTTTAAGAACCATGAAATTTTTACATAAAATCTATGAATAAATAAAAATGCACACGTAAAATTTTTCCACGCAAATTCTTAAATAAAAGCCACATTGGGAAAATGTGTCATACATGACAAAAATTACGCATATTAAGAAAATTACTAAATAATATTTAAAAATCACAAAAATTGTACACAAAAATAAATTATTATGCAAAACACATATACTAAAATTTTTACTCAAGCATTTTAATATTAATGCAATCTCGAGAAATGTGTCATTAATAAACAAAAATACAAAAAAATAAGTAAATACCAAATGACCTCTAAAATCATGAAATTTTTATAAAAAATTTATAAGTATACAGAATGCAAATATAAAAATTTTCAAGCAAGAACTATAATTAGTAAATGACTCTGAAAAATTATTAAAATTAGAAAAATCATAAAAAATATGAATTTAGAGATTAAAATAAAATAAAAAGGTATTTATATGTTAAAATTATCATTTTGTCCCTGATACGACTGATTAGACATAAATTATGTAAAAATTCCAATTGACCCCCGAAAAATAAAAATTACCTCCAAATAAAACAAAAACACATTTTTACAAAGGATGTGTCAAAATTTGGTATCTACACCTTACTCCTCTTTGTCAGAAGCTTGTAAAGATTCCAGATAAAGATATAGATAAAACTAAATTTTGACTCACCTACACATGAAATACAAACACAATGGCCTCTTTAAAGATGAATGTGTGAAATGCGGAAGTACTGATCTGGCTCTCTGAAAGTTGCCTACGTATCCTAGTCAATGGAATAATATAAAGTGATCCAGACTGTTAGAGCGATGAATAAAAATATAATGTCTGGGCTGCCAGACCTTGGAATGTAAATAATAGATGCATGATCTTGGGCTGTCAGGAATCATGGAATGCAAAGTTTGGACTGTTAAACCTGGAAATGTAAATGACAAATGCCGACCAGGCTGCTAGACGGATACATAACCTTGGGCTGCCAAGGTTGATGAACGCAATCCAAAGTCTAGGCTGCCAGACTTGAAAATAAAAATAAATGTTGCTTAGGTTATTGAACGGATGTATAATTTTGGACTACCAGAATTGATGAAAATACAAAGTTGAGCTACCAACTTAAAATGTAAATAATAGATGCATGTCCAGGCTGCTAGACAAAATAAATGTAATAAAAATTTTAAGGCAGAGCAAATTAAGTGTCGAGCATAGCATCCAATTCAACTAAAAAATAAAAAAAATCTCTCTCTCTTTTTTTTAATGTAAATGGACTAGTATGACAATTAATGCATGATGAAAGAAGAACAAGAATGCTAAAGGAAGATGACCGAGTATGCAATTGAAATAAAATTATATCTAATGCTGCAAACATAATTAATGAAAATTGTAAATGAAAGTTGGTACCCGATATTAGGATTGATCCTATTGCAAACTAAAAAATAAAGATGGTACCCTATGCTACGATTAAGCCTACTGCAAACTGAAATAAAGACGGTATCTAATGCCATGATTGAGTTTATCACAAACAAAAAAATAAAAATGATACCCGATGCTATGATTGAGCTTACCGCAAACTAAAAATAAAGATGGTACCTAATGCCACGATTGAGCCTACCACAAACAGAAAATAAAGACAGTACCTAATGCCATGATTGAGCCTACCGTAAAAAGAAAAATAAAAACTAGTACCCAATATTACAATTGAGCCTACTGCAAACTGAAAATAAAGACAGTACCCAATGTCACGATTGAGCCTACCACAAATTGAAAAACAAAGACAATACCCAATGTCACGATTGAATCTACCACAAATTGAAAAATAAAGAAGGTACTCAATGTCATGATTGAGTCTACCGCAAATTAAAAAATGAAAATCGATACCCAATGCAACGATTGAACTTATCGAGAATTGAAAATAAAGACATATGAAATGAAAACACAATATGCAAACTACTAGGCACATTAAAACAACATGTAGTATGCTGGACATATGCTAAATAATTACTAGGAAAAATAAAACTTGCATATAGGATGTGGACTAATAAATGAATGCTTGAATGTATGAATGAAAATGAAGAGTTTGGGTTGCCAAACTAAAATAAGCAAAAATTAAAATTCAATGGACGAGTTAGGACTTAACAAAAAAGTAAACCCAACGGACAAGTTGAGCTCAACAGACGAGATAAGACTTAACAGAAAAATAAACTTAACGGACAAGTTAGGGTTTAACGGACGAGTTGGGACTTAATAGAAAATGCAAATCCAATTGACGAGTTGGGGCCCAACGGACGAGCAGGACCTAATAGAAAAAGTAAACCCAACAGACGAGCTGAGGCCCAACGTACGAATTTGCACTTAACAGAAATGTAAACCCAACGAACGAGTTGGGGCCCAAAGAACGAATTGAGACTTAACAAAAAAGTAAACCAAACGGACGAGTTGGGATCCAACAGATGAGTTGAGACTTAACAGAAATATAAACCTAACGGATGAGTTGAGGCCCAACGAACGAGTTAGGACTTAATAGAAAAGTAAACCCAATGGACGAGTTGGGATTTAACAAAAAATGTAAACCCAACAGCTAATGGACGAGTTAAGACTTAACAGAAAAGTAAACCCAACGGACGAGTTGGAGTTCAATGGATGAGATAGACTAAACAGAAAATGTAAAACCAACGGAAAAATTGGAACTTAACAGATGAGTTGGGACTTAATAAAAAAATAAACCCAATGGCGAGTTGGGGCCCAATGTACAAACTGAGACTTAATAGAAAATGTAAACCCAATGGACGAGTTAGGACTTAACAAAAAAGTAAATCCAACGGACGAGTTGGGATTTAACAAAAATGTAAACCCAACGGACGAGTTGGGCCTAACGGATAAGTTAAGACTTAACAAAAAAAATAAACCCAACGAACGAGTTGGAGCCCAATGTACAAACTGAGACTTAATAGAAAATGTAAACCCAACAGACGAGTTGGGACTTAACAAAAAAGTAAATCCAACGGATGAATTGGGACTTAATAAAAATGTAAACCCAACGGACGACTTGGGCTCAACGGATGAGTTAAGACTTAACAAAAAAATAAACCCGACGGACGAGTTGGGGCCCAATAGATGAGTTGGAATTTAACAGAAAACATAAACTCAACGGACGATTTTGGGTAAAACCAACAAAAACTGCTACGCAAAATGCTAGACAAACTAAAATAATATGCAATATGTTGGACAAATGCTAAATAAATGTTGATTCAAAAAAATAAGACACGTTGATGTGATCTAGGCTACTGGACAAAATGAATGAATGCATTATCCTAAATTAATGAACAAAATGTAGTGTCTAGGTTGTTAGACTAAAAGAAATATGATGGGGCCAAACTACTAGACAAAATGCATAAAGAAATTTAAGACGTTAGAAAACTTGAAACAACTATCAAACATCGCATCCAAAATAACTCAAAGAACTAAAATTTTCCAGAATTTTTGACCTAGTGTAATGCATTGCAATCACTCCTTTCAAGATTTGGCACTGTGGAAAGCATAAAAATCTATACTCCATCCCTTTTAAAAAAAATAATAAATTGCCCCAGTATAAATCAATTTGAAACCTATCTTTTCAAATCTGCCCCAGTGTGAGTTATTATTGATTTGAAATTAGTCCTTCTCAAATTGTGCCCTATCATAGAGCATCAAAATCAATTTCGAAATCAAATTTCTTTCAAACAATTTGCCCCAGTGTCATTATTGAAATCAATCTTTGAATTAAATTGTGCCCTTGGTTAAACCATCATTAACTTAAAAATTGCCCCAGTTTTTATCCTTGATAAAGGTCTCAATTGATGATGGTGTGATCGCATCTGCAAAAGAGAAAAAATAGCTACCATTGCAAAATCATGCCACCACTTGCAGTCCCTTGGCTCCACTATCACATATAAAGATGAGGATTGCTATTGTGGATCTCTGATACGGTCTATTGGTTTACTCTATGCAATCTCCTTTTAATTTTTGGATGTTGTTCCCATTTGAATTCCGAAATTGCCACAAAATGATCAATATTGACAAGAAAACTTAAGTAACTGTAGTTGCCAATTTCCAAATGAATCCAATGTGGGCATAATAACTTTTCATTGGTGAGCCTTCAACTGTCATATTTGCTCAAGTATAGTACCCTTTTGAACTATCAACTTCAAAGGATGAAATGAAATGAATAGCAGTATCCAAATTTGAGATAGTCTTTTCCCTTTTCATTAAAACAAACTAACACTTGAAAAACATTTGGCATCAGTGATGCAATCTTCTTTTAATGAACTTGACATAGATATATTAACATCATATGCCTCATTTGATTTGCAAATTTTCTCTCAAAAATCATTACAAAATAAAAACGAAATCAGTAATATTCTTGATTTTTGAAATGGGATTAACTAATGTGCTGGAAATGTTTAAGGTCAGAAAGTGGGATTGATAAAAGGTTTAATTAACTTGAGGTTGCTTTTGTAAAGAATTTGCCCCAGTTTTGATAGTTTCCCCTTTTCTTTTCTTTTTCATCCTAGCTTTGCTACTGTCTTTTGGGGTTTTTTCCAAAAAAGAATTTGTCCCAATTTTATTACTTTTTGGGATTTTTGAAAATTATTTTTCCTTCATCTTTTTTCTTTTTTTTAACACAGATAAAATTTGTCCATGTGTGTGATAAAATTACAGCAAAAATTGTCCCAGTATGGGGTGCGACCTTCAACTGGATTATCAAACAAAAATCACATATTCTGAAAGCTCAAAAAGAAAACTAGGGGAACAAAATGTTTGTTGGGAAGGAAAGAATACCCGACTTTAATCCGTCTCTTTTGCAACAATTTTTAAAAGAAAATTCACAAAATCAAACAAGAAAATTGCCAACAAAATAGCAATTGACCTAAAAAAATAGCAGTTGACGGCAAAAAAAAGGCAAAAAATAGCAGTTGACCTTAAAAAATTATCAAAAATTAAAAATAAGTTTAGAATCCTAGAAAATAAATTTAGGTTTAAAAAACTGGTAAAAAAATATGTTCAGAGTGCGAAATGACTATGTTGCCCTTATACTGACGAAAATACACAGAAAAATTACTATTGATCTCAAAAAATTTTCAAAAAATAAAAATAAGTTTAAAACCCTAGAAAATGAATTTAAGACTCAAAAATTGGTGACAAATGCATTTGGAATATGAAATGACTATTTTTCTCCTGAACGCAGAATTTACAAAAAAATAGTAATTGTTCCTGAAAAAATTAGGAATATTTAGAAACATGTCTAAAAACATGAAAAATGAATTTAAAGCTCGAAATGAGCAAAATGGTGTGCACAATACGAAATGACCATTTTGCCCTTGAATTGACAAAATTTACAAAAAACAATAATTATTTTGAAAAATTAAAAAAATTCATAAATATGCATGGAAGTCCAAAATATGACTTTAGACCTCAAAAACTGATAAGAATATTTACATGTTTATTATTGTGTTGCTTTCAAAATTGTTGCTTTTGTTCTCTTTTTATTAAAAAATTAGAATTTGACCCTAAAAATATAAAAATGCCCCCCATGTTGGAAAAATAAATAGTTTGTCAAAATTTGGTGTCTACATCAACTGTGAAACTGTGGGCATTTGAAGGAAGAGTATGGGTATTTGATGATTGGATTGTAGTTGAGGTTGATATTTGATAAATAGCCAAAATTGAGTTTCTGTTATATTGTTGGTTTGAAGGATTTTTGGATGGCTCCAAAGAGCTTTTCCCTGGGTTGAGAAAAAAGCAAGAAATAGTATAATAGTGAAAGGCCAAAAATACTGTAAAATAGGAATTAGGGATTTTGCATATATATTTGGCAAGAATTTTTTATAGAAAATAATGGTGAATTTTTTTTTGTAAGTTACAAAAGGTATTTTAGGATAATTATAGGAAGAATTTGACAATGTCATCTATGTGGGTGTGTTGTGTAGCTAAAGAAACAAAATGAGGGGAGATAAGTGTTATTTCTCAAATAAGAAGGGAGGTTCCTACAATTATTATAAACCTCAAGGAAGGTATTCGAAATTATCCTTGAACTCTTCGAAGTTTAATCTCCACTCCTGTATATTGTACCGCTTAAAATTTTTGTCCTCAAAGGTCTTTTGCCTTCTCTTTTAAATGGTATTTCTATTCTCAAAAATCTTTTGTCTTCTCTTTTATATAGCTGCAATGTGTATTAATTTGTTTGTACATTTAACAAAATAACTTGTAAAGTTTGTCAATTTTTCAGAAACACTGATATCCGTTTCGCTACACTACGGATACTTAGGCAAGTGCACCTATCGTTTCTAGTAGTATAGCGAAACGGATATTAAGTTTTTGGCGCCGTTGCCGGGGATTAGGATATTAGGAACGCCGTATTTTTATTACTCTAACCATTTTGTGTCTTTTTATGTTTATTCTTGTTATTTTGTTTAATTTTTGTTTCTTAGCTTTTCTTTGATTTTTGGTGTAGAAGTTGGTGTTTTTGAGGATCTCAACTCTGCAACTTTCACTTAAGAATGGCAGAGTACTTCTACGATTGGCCTAATGAACAAGGTAACAACGCCGAGCTTACAGGTACGAATGAATTTAGTACTCTTGAAAGGCTACTTGAGAATATTGTTAATAAAAATAATGAGCAGATTGAGTGTATTCCCTCTTATTCCCAAGGTAATGCTATTGTTTGTACTTGTTGTGGTGGAAGTCACGAGTCGTTTGAGTGTCTCCATTCTAGACAAGTACTTTTTAATGATATTTATGCCTGCCCCCTTCTTTATGACCCCTATTTAAATACATACAACTCGGGGTGGTGGGATCATTCATCTTTTGAATGGAAGGAAAAAGGGAACCCACAAAATAATGCTTGGGAATTAGCCCATGAGAGAGTAGAAGAGTATATGTTTGAATCGTATCCTTCCCCTGTAGAGTCTAACCCTAATTTAGAATTGGCAGTTGTGAATTTTATGAAAGCATCGAATGATAGGATGGATAAAATAGAGGCTGAAGTTGAGAAAACGGGAGAAAAACTTGTTGCTATCACCAAGGCTATTGAGAGTCTCGTAGGACAAATCACTGAAGCTATGAACACTAGGCATCCATATGAGATACTGAGTGGCATTGAATTTAATCCTAGTGGACAAGTAGAAGTGATTCATAATGATTATGGTGATCAATTGAGTGCACCTCCGATAGTGATTAAAAGGGAAGAACATGAGTGTGTTGAAGTAGTAAAAGAGAGTGAGGTAGTGGTTGTAAGTGAGGATGAGATACTTAGTGAAACATTTGAAATGGGAACATCTTCACTTTCAATTGCTCTCTCCATTCCACAAGAAGCACCTCATGTGTATAATTTTAAGCCTTTATATGTAAATCTTCTTTGTGGTACTAACATTTTACAGGTTCCTTCTTGCTATGGAGTTCTTGATAGTAACATTGCATGTAAGAGGAAACTAGAGGAATATGAGAGCAAGCACACAATGGAAGAATGCCATTCTATCATTGTTGCTATTCCATCACCGAAGCTGAAAAGTGATGAGTTGCAAAGGGCTAAAAAAGATAAATATCCAACGACTGAGATCCAACGGCCTAGAAGGAAGAAGGAGTGGGCCAAAGACATCTTTCATCAAGGGGTTACGTGATACCACTTGATGGCGTCGAGCTAACGACGTTAAACAAGCGCTTGTTGGGAGGCAACCCAACATTTATTTCATTATTTTATTTTATTTTTAGTTATTTTTATGTTTATGTAGAATACTTTGGCACGTATAAATAACTTGGATGATGTAATATTTTTGTACTTATGATGCAGCTGCAGTAATTCGTTCATTTCTGGATCTCTTACCTGTAGCTGTATCGTCCGTTGAGTGGTTCCACTACGTAAGGGGAATTCTTCATCTAAATTCACCTCTACTTTTGTCCATTCTCTCTACTGAATTCTATATTGTCATTTAGTTAGATAATTAGTTTTAGCTAATTTGTATTTTCAGTTAATTCGTCATTCACTTTGTGAGGTTAGATAATAGAAAGAATGTTAATACTAGTACTCACATAGTCCCTGTGGGATACGACACTCGATACTCCTGTACACTGTACTACTGGAAACGATAGGTGCACTTGCCTAAGTATCCGTAGTGTAGCGAAACGGAATAAAATCATAGACCTAAGAATCTAGGGTTCATCCCATCTAAATCATAAACAACTCAATTCATAATTACAAGAATAAAATTCAACAAAATACAAGAAAAGAATAGAAAAACTCATTCTCATGCAGCCCTCTTGAATCCTCCCTTGCATCTTGATAAATTCTTCTTGCTTTCACTATTGAAGCCCTTGAGTTGTCCCTCTACTCTTGCTTTCTCCTCCCTACATCACTCTAGATGTGCAAAATGTGTGTTTCTGAGATGTGTGCGGCGTGTGTGTGTTTTCTCTCGAGTTAGGGTTTTCCCCTTTGTCAAAATGGCCAGTTCAGCTGCTAAATACGCTGTAGATTCTGTGAAGAAATCGTGGCATAAACCGCGCGCGGGTTGTCACGCGGTTTGTTCACTTAATTTCTGAATGGAAACCGCAGCACAAATCGCGCGCGGGTTGTCATGCGGTTTGTCTACTTCAGATTTGGCCTCAAAAGTAGCCGAATTAGCTTTTCCTTAAAACACAAAAGTTGTAACCCCTTGCGATAGCTTTCCAAAACATCAAAAATAATGTCATTTAGAGCTCTGTATCCAGAGATATACTCAAAATACTAAGAACTGGTCGGAATAGCCTTGCAGCGCAAATGTGCTTCAGTAACTTGGGATTTTGACCATTGAAACATGAGAATTGGACTTTGATGTCTTCGTATGAATTGTAGAAAATTGTCTTAGCTTCAAAATACTTCAAGATTCATCCTAATCCAATGTCTCTAGCTCTAGATATGACCAAAACACTGAAATATGTCCAAACTGCCAAACTGTTTCCATTACAATTCTTCTTCGCCTATTTCTTCATTGCACTCCAATCAATTGAAATCGAGTTGAAGCTATCAAAACCCTAAAAAATGGTGTAAAAACACTTTTAAATCATAGATTTACACAATTTGGCATTAAAATCATAAAAGAGAAGAAATAGCTAAGAAATAGAGAAAAACTCATGGAAAACCCGAAAAACCTAACCTAAAAAACTAGTTCACTTTAACACTTATCAAACACCATGACTTAATTCACGTGTCAACTGTATAATAGTTTATGAAATTAATGATAAACACTTCAAAGTTCAATCTCAACTAATATCTTATACTATACACTAATAATTAAAGCACACTTAATCTGTGTAGCCAAAAAAAAACCCATACATATAAAGCACAAAACCAAAAGTTATTGATAATTAATGCATGCCTTATATGTTTGCACCCTTATATGTGTGCAAATAATAAAAATTTAAATGGTTTGTAAAAATTATTTTTGTGCACAATTTTTTCTAAGCGTAAATTTGCAGAGAATTATATGAAAATAAGGGTAATAAGTAGCTATTCCATAGTTATAAAATATTAAATTCAATAAAATTAAAAAGAAAAAAGATAATAAAAAAGGTACACCACAAACCAAATATGGTACTCTCCCTTTATCTTATCTTATCTTATTTTATTATTTAATACAACGAAAGGGAGCCTTTGGATGTTACTTTTTTTTGTTATTTTATGCTTTGTTAAAATTGTCCTTTAGAATGCATAATAGAAGCAAAACATTTTTAATTAATATTTTAACGATAAAATGCACAGTAATTAATATTTTGGTATTACTTTTTTTTTTATATTTTATCCATAATTTATAGAATAAGATACTAGTATTCAAGCCACATTTGATAATAGTCTCATGAAAAAAATTATTTTGAAATTATTTTTTACATTGTTAAATTAAAGAATTAAAAAATGATAAAAAAGATGTTTATTGTTTTGGAGGTAGTCATAAGCAAATATTTTTCTAAATTTAAAGAAAAAATTCAAACAAATGGAGACAATGCAAACTAAATGGCACCCTCCTTTATATATGCTAGTGATCACGACGCACTCCATGTTTGTGGCTCAAATAAAAAAGATAATAAATACAATTTTTAATTAAATAATAAAACATAATAAGATAGTTTCAATTAATCATTTATTTATGATTAGTTATTTTTATAAAAAAATCTTATCTTGCTATATATATAAATATAAGGGGAACATCAATTACTAGTTGGTCTCTATGGTGTTTCCACCTTTTAACCTTTTTTATACGAATCAAATATCAAGATTGAGACTAACTTAAGATCTAAGGGATAGAAGAATCTTGACCCCTCTAACCCTCACAAACTTGAACAATTTTGATACAATCTCAAGTTTGCACAAATTAGCGAACCAAAATTATCGGTAGAAGGCGCCACAATCAAGCGTGATTCTTGATTGATAAGTTAAGTTTGAAAATCCGTAGGATCAACCCTAAGAATCCCAATTGGGAAGGCTAGAAAACCAAAAGAGAGAAACTCTCAATTTTATGAAAATTCTTCTAAAATTATATGAGTAGTAACCCATAAGATTAGTATTTATACACAGTTTTGCACTTGAAACCCCAATACATGAAATTGACTAAAAAGGACAAAATTACATAATAAAAACATTGGTCAAAATTTGTATCCGCCTTTGACCAGGGGTGATCCGTGGGTGGACGATGAACAGTGACCTGCAGATTGCTGTATTGACGGATAGCTCAACGTCCCCAGAAGTTGATCCACGGATAGATTCGCAAGTAAAAATCCGTAGTTCTCTACACACGCGGATCTCACGTACCTCCTAGAATCTGATCCGCGGGTAAGGGCTAATGGTGATCTGCGGATGGGCACCCGTAGATCGCTAAAAATTTCTATTTTTCAGCAACTTTGAACTCTTCAGTTGATTCATATTCTTCGACTTGAATCATACAATGTAAACTAGTTCTCCCTTACTCCAATCTTCAAAGGGACTTGAATTTTCAACTTGGAAATGGTACTTTTGGATGAATAATTAAAGTTTCTTATTGAATCGCTTAGATCTTGCCCTTGTCATAGGTCCTTTTGGCATCAATACTTGTGTTTCATCTTAGACCTTTAGATCAATGGATGCTCCCACATCATTCACTTGCTCTTGAGAAGGATTTGCTCTCAAATCTTCTTGTAATTCATCTGCAAAATAAGGACTCAAGTCAGAAACTTTAAATGTAGCATGAACTCCATGCTCATTTGGAATGTCAAGTTTACAGGCATTGTCATTGATGCGTTCCACTACTTGAAATGGTCCATCGCCTCTTGGCATCAATTTATTCTGCCTTTGAATTGGGAATCTCTCTTTCCTCAAGTAAAGCCATACCCAATTTCCAGGTTGAAAGATCATTTGCTAGCGTCCCTTATTTGCTTGCTTGGCATATTGCTCCATCCTTCTCTCAATATTCAATTTCACACGTTCATGTAATTTCTTTACAAAATCTGCCTTTTTCTTTCCATCTAAATTTGCAAGCTCGTAAACTAGTAAATGTGACAAATCCAATGGTGTAAGATGGTTAAGTCCATAGACAATTTCGAACGGTGAATGCTTAGTAGCATAATGGATAGTTCTATTATATGCAAACTCTACATGAGGCAAGCATTCTTCCCATGTTTTGAGGTTCTTTTTAATGATGGCACGCAATAATGTAGACAATGTTCTATTTACTACTTCCGTTTGGCCATCAGTTTGTGGGTGACTTGAAGTTGAAAATAACAATTTAGTACCCAATTTTGCCCACAAAGTCTTCGAAAAGTAGCTCAAAAATTTGACATCTCTATCGGATACAATAGTTTTAGGTATGCCATGCAATCCTAACTATTTCCTTAAAGAACAAATCCACTACATGAGATGCATCATCAGTTTTATGACATGGAATGAAATGTGCCTATTTTAGAAAACATATCTACAACCACATAAATAGAATCATGACCTCTTTTTGATCTAGGTAATCCAAGTACAAAATCCATTGAAATGTCTACCCATGGTTCACTAGGTATAGGAAGTGGAGTATACAAACCATAGGGTTGTAACTTTGGACTTTAGCTTTGTGGCATGTAGCACATCTTTCCACTGCTTTCTCAACATCTTTCTTCATGTGTGGCCAATAAAAATGTTCTGCAAAATAGAAAGAGTTTTAGCCACTCCAAAATGTCCCATTAATCCACCACTATGTGATTCTCTAACTAATAATTCTCTAATGGAACCATTTGGAACACATAGCTTATCCACATACATCAAGTAACCATTAGAAATGTAAAACTTACCATAAGGTGCATTCTTACATTTCTCAAAAATATCACCAAAATCTTTGTCATTGAATACATTTCTTTCAATAATTCAAAACCTAGTAATTTTGAATCAAGTGTAGTGAATAAGGTATACCTTCGAGAAAGTGCATTGCCACTACATTGGTCTTACCAGATTTATACTTATAACATATGGAAAATGTATCAATGAAAGCTAATCCACCTGGCATGTCTCTTATTTAGCTTGAGTTGTGACTTTCAAAGTGTTTAAGAGACTCATGATCGATGTGGATTACGAACTCCTTCGGTCTTAAATAGTGCTACCAAACTTACAATGCACGAACCAATGCGTACAATTCTTTATCATAAGTAGGGTAGTTCAATGAAGCTCCTATTTAACTTCTCACTTGAAATACACAATCGAGTCTCCTTTCTTGCATCAAGACCGCCCTTATGCCCACACCTGAAGCATCACATTCAATTTCAAAAGTTTTATCAAATTTAGGGTAAAGCTAAAATAGGTGCATGTGTGAGTTTGTCTTTCAATACTTGAAAAGCCTTCTCTTGGACTTTCTTCCCAATGAAACTTCTCATTTTTCTTATAAACGCAGTATTGGTGCAGCTATAGGTACTGAAATCTTTGACAAATCGCAGTAGAAACTTGCAAGTCCATGAAAACTCCTAACCTCGCTCACAGACTTAGGTGTAGGCCATTCTTGAATAGCCTTAACTCTTGGATTCATCAACCTTGTATTCCATTTTTACTAACAACAAAGCCTAAAACACAAGTTGATTAGTACAAAAATTGCACTTCTTAAGGTTAGCATAAAGCCTCTCCTTACGAAGCACTTCAAGAGACACATTTTAAATGAAATAAGTGGTCATCAAAACATTTACTATAGATCAAAATATCATCAAAATATACAACCACAAATTTCTCAATGAATGGATGCAAAACATGATTCATTAATCTCATGAAAGTGCTTGGTGCATTAGTTAAACCAAATGGCATAACTAACCACTCATATAAGTCCATGTTTTGTTTTGAATGCAGTTTTCCATTCATCTCCTTCTCTAATCCTAATTTGATGATATCCACTTTTTAGATCAATTTTAGAAAAATATTCAGACCCATGAAGTTCATCTAACATATCATCAAGTTAGGAATTGGATGCCTATACTTTACTGTGATTGCATTGATAGCTCGACAATCAATGCACATTCTCCATGTTCCATCCTTTTTAGGCACCAAGATAACGGCACGGCACAGGGCTCAAGCTTTCACGAACCCAAGCCTTTCTCCATTAGTTCTTCACTTGCCTTTGCAACTCTTTTGTTTCTTCTGATTACTCCTATAGACTAGCTTGTTTAGAAGTGATGCACCCTAGTATCAAATCAATTTGATGTTCTATTCCCCGAATTGGATGGTAATCCACTTGGTACTTCATCAAGAGATATCATCTTCAAATTCCTGCAAGAGATTTGAAATAGAACTAGGCAAAGAAGGAATCGATTTTGTTAGTAGAAAATATTACTTCCCTACACAAAGCACAAAAATCTGGTTGGTTAGAATTATAAAGCTTTCCTTCACATCTTTGGCTTTTGCAAACAAATTTTGTTTTCTCTCTTGTTTTACCTCTAGGGTTGAATTAATCAATGCTTTTTGTCTCTCATTTTTCTCAACCCTTTTTCCTCTCTCTTTTCTTTTCTTCTTTCTCATTTTCTTGATCACTCTCTTGTTGCAATTTACTTGATCCTTCATGCACTTGTTGAGGTGTAAGAGGTACAAGTGTAACTTTTCTACCCCTATTGTACAAAAGAATACTTGTTAGTTTGCCCATTGTGAGTAGTGTTCTTGTCAAATTGCCTATGGTCTTCCAAGAAATAAGTGACAAGCTTGCATTGGCACTATATCACGACAACACCTTATATTCATACCATCCAACCCTAAATGGCACCACAACTTGCTTTGTGATTCCTCACTTCACCACTATTGTTGAGCCATTGTAGCATTGTA
This sequence comes from Mitragyna speciosa, assembly GCA_024721245.1. Lineage (NCBI taxonomy): Eukaryota > Viridiplantae > Streptophyta > Magnoliopsida > Gentianales > Rubiaceae > Mitragyna > Mitragyna speciosa. The sequence continues at coordinate 11,470,904 of CM045560.1, forward strand.
AGGTCTTGGATGGTCTCTAGTAGGCAATGTCAATCTCTCAACCATGAGTGCACTTGCTACATTTGCACAACTTTCGGTGATCAATCATCAAACTACACACTTTGTCTTTGATGTGACAATGTGTACTAGAAGATAGTTCTCCCTCTGTGCTTCATCTTCCTTAATTTGTGCATTTAATACTCTACGAACCACCAAGCCCAAATTGATTCATTCGTTCCATACTTCCTCTCCGGATGTATGTTCATTTTCTTCCATCAATGGTGGCATATCCGCATACTCTTCTTCATCATCGGTCACGATCTCACCATTTGGAAGCATCAACATGGTTCTTTGGTTAGGACATTGATTGGCATAATGTCCTCTATCTTAATATTTGAAGCACTTAACATCTCTATTCTTCCCTTTTGATGGTTCAGTAGATGGTTTCCCCTTTTCCTTGTCATCTCCTTTAAGTTGTTCTTTGGGCTTTGAAGGTGTTGAAGTTGAAGCTCCTTTATCATCCCTCCTTGGTGTGAATTTCTTTGAAATTGGAGGTTGATAGTTTGAAAAAGGTTTGGAGTATACCCTCCTCTTAAGCCTCCGCTCCATCTTTGTAGCTTTGTTCACCATATCATCAATATTGTCATAATGTTGGAATTCCACTACGTCATCTATTTCTTGCTTCAACCCGCTCAAGAATCTAGCCATAGTTGCCTCATCATTCTCCTCAATGTCCGCACGAAGCATGGTTAACTCCGTTTCCTTGTAGTAATCTTCCACACTCCTACTTCCATGGGAGAGAGTTTGAAGCTTTTGGTATAAGTCAGATGATAATGACTGGGCACAAATCGGCTCTTCATAGCTCTCTTAAGTTCATCCCAAGTGTTGATGGTTGGTAATCCTCTTCTCCCCGCATGAGTACATACCTGATCCCACCACACAAATGTATAGTTAGCAAACTCCATTACTGCTAATTTTACCTTTTGTTATTCAGTGTAGTATGGCAATCAAATGTCAACTCTATCTTCTTCTTCCATTCAATGTACTCCTCTAGGTTTGATTTACCCAAAAAAGTGAGAATTTTGATTTTGACTCCTTTGAATGCTTCTCTATTAATCAATGGTTCAGGTGTTAGTGTATGCCCTAAAACCAAGTTGGTTTTTGAGATTTTTATTACGCTTATTTTGTGTTATACTTATATATGTGGCATTTTCTTTGTTATTTAATACTTGTTATTAATATTACTTGTTTATTTGATAAAGTTCATAGAATATTAACTGTGTATAAGAGATTGTAAGAGTTACAATGATGAGACTCTTATTACACATAAAGTTATATTCTTAAATATCCCTAGTTATAGAATTAATGAGATTGGACATCATTAATACGGGAAAACTAGCACATATTTTGCTTCTACTTATGGTAAGTAGTAGTTGATCTCGTCAACAATGGTATGTGACACTTGAGCCGGTATGCGGATACTTGTTAGAGAACAAATTCATTGGATTGATCCGCCAAGAGTTACTATTCATAGTGCTAATGAATTATACTCTTAATGGCAATAGTGTAAGTGATCCTTAGACTTGAGATTACCATGGTATCTTGAGTGTAGATTGCTATGCTTTGACTCTATTGCTTGGTGCTCGTAAAAGAGTAGCCCATACGGTAGAGATTGGGTATAGTATGAAGCATGGAAGGAGAGTGAGTAATCGATATAGGATTCACCACTTCTTATTATAGGAGAGTATATCCCGAATTGGCCACTTGTTGAAATATGACTTAAAGAATCTTTTGCGCAAAAGTAAAGGTATGACTTTAAAGAGTTTCAAGGTTATACTTTTATGAAAGTTATATTTCAGAAACTAGAAATCGTTAATTAGTCATTTAAAGAGTGCGCATTACACTCTTAGACTAATTGGAATATAGTGTGGTAAAAGGATATTAATTACACGGTAACATTGTCATTAATAGGTGTAGTCTACCATATGACCTTCCTATTCACTTGGGTGGTTATGATGCATTGCTAGACGCCACTCATGATCTATAAGTGCAAATTAATTAATTAGTGAATTAATGATAAATTAAAGTGTTAATTTATCTAGCTCTTAATTAATTAATTAATAAATTATAATTTGTACTTATTGCCAACGTGAATGGAATCTAATGGGTCACACACAATAAGAACATGGTCTTTGGGTTAAATTGTTATTAAGATAAGTATATGATACTTATGGGGTTAATTTATGTGATAAATTAACTTAAAGGACTTATTTATAAATATTCTAAGTCTTGATAGAAATTAGTTTCCTAAAAGAAATTAAGAAGCTATTTGGTTTCCTTTTGGAATAGGTTTCCTAAAGGAATAGGATTAGCTTAAGGCAAGCTTCCTAAACCTTCTTGGTTTCCAATTGCTCTTGTTTCCTTAAAGACTAGGATACTACATCAATAAATAAGTCCATGCCTTGACTCTTGAAGGATGAAACATAATACAAAATCTAGAGAGAGAAAAATTGAGAGCATGAGAGGCGTTTCTCTTCCCAAGAAAAATGCCACCTCTCTTCTTCCTAACAGTTAGGGTTTTTTTCTTCTTTTTGTGTTCTTCATAATCATTCAAGGGAGCTAACATTCAAAAGGCATGGCAAGTAAGCCCAAAGGTTCCTAAAGATCATGTTCGTGTGGATACCGTTGGAGGCTCTACACTTGGAGGGCTTTTCATGGTAGATCAACACCTTCATCGAATAGGATCTTGCCCTTTGAAGCATAGAAATTTTCTATGCTTGAGATATTTATGCTAAACACCCTTTAATCATATAGATTACATCAAAGAGATCCATGGCTAAGGTAATAAATTTTTAAATTTTTCGCTGCGTTACTCATCGGAGTCTCCAAATTCCTCTATTGGAGCATTGTCTCGCCAATTGGTTGATTTATTTTGTACATCTTCAACATGATCCATACGTGTATTCATATGAGTCATGTTTGCAACGAGTGTTTGTGCTTGAGCTAGCAATATGTCAAGGGTTTGTTGAATATCAGTGGGCCTAGATTCTCCTTCAATAGACATAACTTCTGCAAGAAAAATTTAGTGCCAAGAAGGAATAATTCCACACTCAACCTCACGTGTATATACTCGCAGTCTTGTATCCCTCAAAGACCACTCTATTAAGCGCATTATCTCAATTGACTTTCAAAGTTGATAACCTTCTCACAATATAACTTATGAAAAGCTTACCAATACGAAACAACCGCTAGATTGTACACTAAGAATTGACTTTCTTATATGTAACACAAATAATGAGATCAAAAATTCAATAAGACACAAGAATAGCTTCTGGAACAATGAGTTTTGGAAATTGGAAAGAGTGGATTTCTTAAATATTTATCTTAAATTGGTCACCCTTGAATGAAGATTCAACAAGAATTTTCTTTCCTTTAAATTTAAAAATTCTTGAAAAAACTCTCTATTCTTTTGTTTCAAGAAGCAAACTACTTTCTTTTCATTCCCAATATTCAACCACAATTAATCAATTTTTTTATTAACTTGGACGAATTTTTTTTTTTTTTGACCTAGTTTTGGATTTTTTCTGAAACAACACTAACAAATATCAAGATTTAAGTTCAAAAAATCAATGGAACAACTAGAGTTATTAGAAATTACAGAGAAAAATGGAAGTCTTGTTCAAGAGATTCAAACAAGACAAGAACAAACAATAATAACTTGAGATTTAATCTAACAACACACAAAGATAGTTAGATCTACAATAACAAGAGTAAAACCTTGTAGATCTACAACAATAACACCACAAAAACAACAAAGACACAAGATTTAGGATAGTTTGACACAAGAACAACCAGATAATCACAAGAACACAAACTCGAGGGTAGGAAAACAACAAGGACAAAAAAAATAGCACAAGAACTAAACAAGAACAAGATTATAGAACACAAACAGTTAAAGACAACAAGATCAATAACACTAGACACAATATATATTTCAAATAACAAATCTTAATCTAGTTTACCTCAACCTTTTGCTCTGATACCAAATTATACATACCCAATATCAAGATTAAGACTAGCTTATGATCCAAGGGATGGAAGAATTTTGACCCTCTAACCCTCACAAACTTGAACAATTTTGATACAATCCCAACCCAAGCTTGCATGATTTAGCAAATCAAAATTATTGGTAGAAGGCGCTGTAGACACCAAATTTTGACACACTATTTATTTTCAAACATGGGGGGGCATGTTTGCACTTTTGTGACAAATTTTTAATTTTTCAATAATTTGGGGGATAAAATTAGTAATTTTATCTGTAAATATTTTTCTAACAATTTTTGGGGGCTTTAAATTCATATTTTTACTTTTATATGAATTTATTAATTTCTTATGATTTTTCTAGATTTAATTAGTATTTTTTATATTTTTACCAGCATAAGGGCAAAATGGTAATTTCGTCTCGCGAATACCATTTTAGCTCATTTTAAGTTCCAAATTCATTTTTCAAATTCTTGAGGCATGTTTCTGAATTTTCTTAATTTTTTTTTGAGGCCAATAGTTATTTTTCTGCAAATTTTCATTGCCCAAGGGCAAAATCGTCATTTTACAAATTAAATTCATTTTTGTCAAATTTTGAGTCGAAAAGGCGTTTTCCAATGTTTTAAGATTATTTTTAATTTTTCTTAATTTTTGAGGTCAATAGTTATTTTTCTGCAAATTTTCATTGCCCAAGGGCAAAATCGTCATTTTACAAATTAAATTCATTTTTGTCAAATTTTGAGTCGAAAAGGCGTTTTCAATGTTTTAAGATTATTTTTAATTTTTGATAATTTTTTGAGGTCAATAGCTATTTTTCTGTAAATTTTCATTGCCCAAGGGCAAAATCGTCATTTTATAAATTAAATTCATTTTTCATCAATTTTGAGTCAAAAATGCATTTTCTAGTGTTTTAAGCTTATTTGTAATTTTTGATAATTTTTTTTGAAGTAAATAACTATTTTTCTGTGAATTTTCTTTATCCAAGGACAAAATTGTCATTTCACATTCCAAACTCATTTTTCACTAATTTTTGGGTCCTAAATTCGCTTTTAAGTTTTAAGCATGTTTTTAAGTTTCTAAATTTTTCTCGGAAGTAAATTAGTGTTAATGAATTTATTATTTATATTTTTCTTGATTTTTTTTATTGTGAAAGAATAGATTTTTAAAGGATAAAGTTGTAATTTGTAGTCAAGGGTATTTTGGTCTTTTAACCATTTCTTGTAGGTTAAGACTTGTGCAGTATAAATACCCCATTTGGGGAGAGAGAAAAAGAAAAAAAAACCCTAAAACACTTCTTCTTTTGTGACTTTTTAGATCAAAACACACACACTTCACACCACAAAAAACACACAAAAGCCACTGCCTTTTATTCATTTTTCCGGTTACTGTTCATCGATCTCGGCCACTGTTCATCCTATCCACACTGTTCATCAGATCGCTTTTTGAAGTTTTAAAAAGGTAAGTTCTTCTTTTAATTTTATTGAATTTTTCTTTCATTTTGGGCAAATTGGATTAAATTCATATGTTTTGTTGAAGAATTTTACTGAAATTATTAAATTTATTTTCAGTTTTTGCTTTTCTTGAATTTTTCTTTAGTCATTTTTCTGGTTTTGTTCTTGTTCTCTCTCCACCGTCTACCACCCTTACTCCACCGCAAACCACCTATCTCCACCGTCTGCCACTTCCCAGTCGCCACTAAAAAATACTTCTATCACCTCAGTTCAGCAACTAGGTGACCTGCAATGCCATTTGCAATAGACCCAAAATCACAAGATTCAGCCCCCACCCTCAAAACGCAATTCACAATAAATCACTGCATAAAATCTAGACCCCAGTTCCATAACTCCTAAAGTCAATCTCTGCTCCATCGGATAACCATCACAACCCATGAAAGTCTCTCCCAATCGGCAACCTGCAAAAAATCACCCAGAACCCCAAACAAACCCACAAACGCCTCCCATTACCACCCATAAGCTCCCCACCGCAATCCGAGTCCACTACCAGACTCAACAATCCCCTCTAACTCATCGCCAATGCCCACAACCTTAGTCATTTGAACTACCCAAACTGCCACAAACAGCCCCAAAATACCATCAATTGAGCAGCTTCACCGCAACCAGTTCACCATCCTTTGCCCAACAACCAGCAGCTCTGCTCCATCTCCAAGCCACCACCACCGTTCACCTCTGCCCTGAACCTAATACCAACACTCACAACCTGCAAGGAAAATCAAAACAAGGCAAGACGCAGTCACAACAGCCCAGAACCAAACCACCTTTGAATGCCATCAGAACACCATCATCTCTGTTCCATCAGCTCGTGGAACCCAATTAGCCACCAACAACCACAATCATCATCACAATAACACAGAAATTCTCACATAAATCACAGAATTCCTGCAAACTCTTACACAGGCACATGTTCACCGACCGTGTACACACACCGCTAACACAAAGTACACACAGAAATTTCTCACACTCACGCACATCATACAGAACACAAACGCACAACTCACATACACACGATTCACTCACAAATCAGGCAGTCACACAAAGTCACAACACACACAGAAACACCACACAACCGAACGGCCACCCAATCAATTCACCTCCATTAACATCCACTGCCTGCAAGAGAAAACAATCAAACAACCACAATCACAGTCCACTTCATGTTTACCACCTGAAATCGTACAAACCACCACCACACGCATCCCTCCCCTGTTTAGAGAGAGAGAGAGAGAGAGAGAGAGAGAGAGAACGAATCTGAAAGAGAACAGAGAAATCGGAGGGGAGCAGGGGCAGAGGAAGAAAAAGAGAGAGGGAGTTGTAGACACGATAGAGAGGCTGCAAGAGAGTTCGGATTGACAGAGAACAGAAGGGAAGGCCAGAGAGGGAGAGAAGGGAAAAGCCGAACAGCGAGAGAGAGAAGAGAGAATCGGCGGGTGAGGGAGAAAGAAGAAGGAGGAAAAGAGAAATAAGGAAGGAGAGGAACAAAGATCGAGAAGAAGAAGCAAAAGAGAAATGGAGATTAAACAGAGAGGGATGGAGAAAGAAACAGAGAGCATAAAAAAACAAAGTGAGATAAAACGGAAAGAGAAAAAGAAGATAACGAAAGGAAAATCGGAGGAAAGAAAAAGAAAAAGAGAAAAAAGAGAAATTAAGTAGAAGGGGTGGGTATTTGGTATTAGCTTTTCTTTTCTGAACTGTTTAGTTTTTAATTGGGATTAATTGTTTGAGTTGTCTTCTTGATTAATCTAATTTAGTTTTATTTAGTTCCTATCTTAGTTAATTGGGTTAATGCGGTTATCTGATTTTTTAGTTTAATTTAGCATTTTTTTTAATTTTATTTTTTGTTGTTAAACGCATCATACCCCTAGACTTGTGTAGATTTTTAATTTTTTATCCCAATTAGTTTAAATTTATTATTTGATCCCAATTTGCTCTATTTTTTATTTTTCCCTTCTAACTTGCTATAATTTGCATTCTTCTAAATGTGTTTGTATTTCATATTTTACTCTTTATTTCATTAAATAGTGGTCCCTTTAACTTGTGTGTTCGTTTTTAAGCTTTTGTACCGGGTCTTCGAAAAGGTATTCTCGTTACCTTTTAATAATTTCTTTATGTGTTCCAATGTGCTCCAATGTGATGTTATGCATTATTTTTATTATTATTTGTTTGTTTCTTATTTTACATGCTTTTTGCGTATTTACGTATTTAATTTATTTAATGTTAAATTTTATTATTTTGACGAAAAATGTAATATTTTGTATTTAGTTAGTCAATGTAATAGTTAGATTATTTTTCTCATATTTTAGTAAAATTTTGTATCTAGATAGAAAGTGTAATAGATAGGGCATTTTAATTTTTCCCCTTTTAAATTGTAAATCAAGCCCCCCCAGTGTAATAGTTAGGGTTTATTTGCTTTTGTGTGCTTACGTGTTTATTGCTTTTACAGCTTTCCTTAGGATTTTTGCATCTAGAATAGCATGCTTATGTGTTATGTGCTCCTATGTGACCTTATATGTTTTTATATGATTAATTGCTTTTAATTCATGCTTTAATGTTTAATTCATGATTTTATGATATTCCGTCACCACACTAGTCCAACGCTAGTTGTGGCTTCATTCTTTTTCCGCTAGTCCAACGCTAGTGGAATTTTTAGAACGGGCTAGCCCAACGCTAGACCCTTAGGGCATTTTAGTGATTAGGTGCACTCGTGTGCATTTTACATCCCACTTCACACATTTTAGTTTTCTTTCCATTCGGCATGGTTTTTATTATTATTATTACTCTTATTATTATTATTATTTTGACATATTTTAAAATGCATGACATTCAGGTTGCATTTCACTTAGAAATTAGGACATTTGTGTGTTTCGACTAGAAATAGTCGCCTACTTACGCGGGAAGCGGTGGCGTACAGTGCCGTTCCCCCCTCCGTGAGTAGAAACATCCAGTCACGAGATACTAGTCTCCCGTACCCGTTATGTTGCAGTACCTACCTTCTTTCCTCACTTACTATATATTATTATTTTCTTTTCTTTTTGCATTTCATTTTGCATAGATACTCGTGACTCCCTCGAGGTCTCGACTCGGGTTTCGCAATTAATGCGATAATTCCGACTAAGCTTCGACGGGATATTCCGACCCTCCCGATACCCACATTTAGACTTAGGATTTGCATTCATTTAGACTACATCCAAAATGCGATAGAATCTAGGGTTAATTAGGAAAATTTGATTAAACCTCGCAACTAGCCTCAGCTAGGTTGAAAGGGTGCCTTAGGCGCAAGCCTTTGCCTTCCCTTTCTTCAAATGTGACTCTCGAACCCTTTTCTCTCGTTTTTCGTAGACCGGAGTCGAAAAAGGGTTTTAAATGATTTTTTTTTAAAATTTTACTTTTTGTTTTGTTTAAACAATTTTTCGGGTGACTTGGTACACCTTAACTCAATACCAAGTGGCAACTCCATTTAAAAATAAAACCGTTTTTCAAAAAATTATTTGGCCAAACCTGTCGCACTTTAGTCCCGGCCTTGCTTTCTTTTAAAATATCATTTTTTTTAAATACACTTTTTTTACTAAAATTTGATTTTTCACACACGCGCACGGTTTTTTCCAAAACTTGCTTTGTTAAAAAGGGGTCTCGAACCGAACCGTCTTTTCAGGATGCGATAGGCAGCGACCCCACTAGCACACTTTTTACTTTTACGATTTTTTTGGATGCGACAGGCACCACAATCAAATGCTGTTCTTGATTGATAAGCCAAGTTTGAAAATCCTTAGGATTAACCCTAATAATCCCAATTGGGAAGGATAGAAAGCCAAAAGAGAGAAACTCTCAATTTTGTGAAAATTCTTCTAAAATTATATGAATAGTAACCCATAAAATTAGTATTTACAAATGGCTTTGCACGAAACCCTAATACATGAAATTGATTAAAAAGGACAAAATTACATAACAAGAACACTAGTCAAAATTTGTAACCACTTTTGACCAAAGGTGATCCGCAGGTGGACAATGAACAATGACCCGCGGATTGTTGTATTCGCAGATTGCTCTATGTCCTCAGAAGTTGATCCACGGATGGATCCATGAGTAAAAGTCTACAGTTCTCTACACGTGCGGATCTCACATACCTCCCTGAATCAGATCTGTGGGTTGATCCGCAGGTGAGGGCTAACAGTGACCCGCGGATGGGCACCTGCAGATTGCTGAAAATATTTTTTTCAGCAACTTTGAACTCTTCACTTGATTCATATTCTTCGACTTGAATCATGAAATGTAAACAGGTTCTCTCTTGCTCTAAATCTTTAAAGGGACTTTAATTTTCAACTTGAAAATGATACTTGGATGAATAATTGAAGTTGCTTATTGAATCATTTAGTCCTCGCCCTTGTCATAGGTCCTTTTGGCATCAATATTTGTGTTTCATCTTGGACCTTTGGATCAATGGATGCTCCCGCATCACTTTTTTTTAATCTAATCTTACAGTATATAAATGTGGAGCACTACTTGGATTGTGATATCTTCCTCTCTTTAACTTTTTTTTAATCTAATTTATTTGTTAAGTTTTTGATAAAATATGTTGGCCCTAAATGCAATCTAATTATACTCCTAATTCAACTAGATAATTTTTGCCTAAGTAACTTCACACTTAGCAATAATGATAAAATAATAATACTACAAATAGTTAATATAAAGAACAATAAAGTAAAAAGGAGAAAGAGACAAAACCGATTTATAGTAGTTCGGTGCCAAGCTAGACACCTACATCCACTCTCAAGTTCATCAACTTGGAATTTGAATCCAATATGTGCTTCTTCACAAGTTGATGAAGCAAACCAACATGTACAATATAGGAATCACTCTTTGCCCATCCTAGCAAACTAATATGTACAACGTAGGGATCACCCTAACACTCTCTAATTGAATCAAAGAATTTTATAATTCACTCAATTAACCCTCACAAAGTTACACTTGAATGCTAGTACTCACACTTTGAAGAACACACTATGACCCAATCAACTATCTCATAAACTATTACAAGAACACAAAGAGAGATAGTATTTTACACTGAAATCACTCTTAAAAGCTTGTAATAATTGGAGGTAAATGTTATCCATCAATTCTATACAAATTGGTATTATAGGGATGAGAAATGGGGTTAAAACAAGCTCCAATGGTAAAAAATTGTCAAACTGAAGTTGCTGTAAAACTAGAAGTTAAGGGTGTTAGGACAACCGAACCACTGGCCGAACCTTTTTCTAGAGCTTTCTGTCAAGTGCGTTAGGATGGCCGAACCGATTGCCAAAGGGTGTTAGGATGGCTAAACTACTGGTCGAACCTTTACTGAAACTTTCTCTGTCAAGCACTTTAGGACGGCCGAAGGGGCGTTAGGATGACTAGTCAAGTGCGTTAGGGCAGCCAAAAGGATGGCCGATCTTTGCTTCAATTGTGCAATTTTTCAAAATTAATTTACTCAGCTTTTGTGTTTCATTTGATATACTTAAGTCCTATTTAATGCTGCAAGATCATTGCTAAACACACTAGAAAACTAATTAATAATATATTGATTTGTTATCATCAAAATTAGGATTACAAAATATTATCAACAAAACTATACATAAGACAGGTAATTAAAAAATGAAGAAAACTGTGTGTGTTTTTCTAAATATGAATTAATTTCATAAAAAGTTATTCATTACATTTTTTATGAAGAAGGGGAAATTATTTTGTTAGTTACTCATTTTATGGATAGTTTTGTTGATAATATTTTGTAATCCTAGTTTTGATGATAACAAATCAATATATTATTAATTAGTTTTCTAATGTGTTCAGTAATGATTTTGCAACATTAAATAGGACTCAAATACATCAAATGAAATACAAAAGATGAGTAAATCAATTTTGAAAAATTGGACAATTGAAGCAAAGATCAGCCATCCTTTTGGCCATTCTAACGCACTTGATCGGCTGTCCTAACTCCCTTTCAGCCGTGCTAAAGTGCTTGACAGAGAAAGCTCCAGTCAAGGTTCAGCCAGTAGTTTAGCCATCCTAACACCCTTCGGCAACTGGTTCGGCCATTCTAACGAACTTGATAGAAAGCTCTAGAAAAATATTTGGCTAGTAGTTTGGCCGTCCTAATGCCCTTAACTTCTAGTTTTTCAGCAACTTCAATTTGACAATTTTTTACCATTGGAGCTTGTTTTAACCCCATTTATCATCCCTATAATACCAATTTATATAGAATTGATAGAGAACATTTACCTCTATTTATTACAAGCTTTCAATAGTGATTTTAGTGTAAAATACTATCTCTCTTTGTGTTCTTGTAATAGTTTGTGAGGTAGTTGATTGGGTTATAGTGTGTTCTTCAATGTATTCAAAATTCAAATACATTAGTAACTACCCATAACTATATGTATCAGAAAAATATATTCTTGTTAATTTCACAAAATTTCTATATATTTATTGTTAAAAGGTACAACATATTTTTATGGAAATTAATTTATACAGATAATTTTAATTTTTGTTATTTGCACACATATTAATTATGCGATAATCACTAGTTGATAATTATCTGATTTTAAAGGGAAAACCACATATCAAGTGGTGTCTCATCTTTTTTAACCTTTTTTAAATTTAATTCATTTATTATTATCAACAAATACATGGTAGTATTCATAGTTGTGTAGAAAAAATTTTAAAAATTTATTAGCTAAACCATTGACCAAACAAGATACAACTATGCAGATTATAGAGAATTAAAGATATTCACTTTCCTAAGGATGATTTCTACGTATAGGCTTAGGAGATTGCTTGCAAGTGGATGATTTAATCAACAAAGCAACAGTATCCACGAGTAAGACCACTGGGAACTTCAAAGGTTTGCCTAGCCTTAGTCTTCTGAATTGCTAACTCTCTCATCATCGCTCCTTCGATAATGCGGATATTCATCTTCTGAATGAGTAGTACACTGAGTAAAGGAGTTTGGATGGTGATTTTTGCAGGAACCACTCTTCATTCAAACATTATTCTTCTTTAGAACTCTACAAGAACCATGAAACATATGCTTAATAACTAAAGAATATTAATTGTAACTTTCAGTAGGATCAGGAATCTCAACACAAACAAACTTGTCGTATGACACTGGGTTTAATTGGTTTATATTCGGGTTTCATAATAAGTAATACATGAGCATGAGAGAGGCCTCTTTTTTGGAACTCAATAACATGAACACAAGAAGCAGCTTCTCCAAATAGTTTTTTTTTCTTGAATAAGTCTTGAGCATCTCCAACTTACCTCTAAAAATTTAAGCTAAAATATTAATCTATTCTGAGTTTTTCGTCACAGCAGAGGTTTGTTTTGAATTTTAGGCCATATAGGATTACATGTCTTGGTAATGAAAAAGTCAAGCCTATCATATTTTTGTACTAAGGCTATTGCATTAACGTATATACTGTCGCGTCCGAAAATCGTAAAAGTAAAAGGGTGTGCTAAGTGGTACTAGGGGGGTCGTTGACTGTCGCGTCCTAAAAGACGGTCCGGTTTTGATGACCTTTTTGAAAATAAAAGTTTTTTGAAAAAACTGTGCGTGTGTAAAAAAAATCAAATTTTATTTAAAAAAATGTATTTTTTAAAAAATGGTATTTTAAAAAAAAAACAAGGCCGGGACTAAAAGTGCGACAGGTTTGGCCAAATAACTTCTGAAAAAGGGTTTTATTTGAAAAATGGAGTCGCTACTTGGTACTGAGTTAGGGTGTACCAAGTCACCCGAAAAAATTGTTTAATAAAACAAGAAATAAAATTTTTAGAAAAATATTTTAAAACCCTTTTTCGACTCCGGTCTACGAAAAAAACGAGAGAAAAAGGTCCGGGAGTCACATTTGAAGAAAGGGAAGGCAAAGGCTTGCGCCTAAGGCACCCTTTCAACCTAGCCGAGGCTAGTTGCGAGGTTTAATCAAATTTTCCTAAATTAACCCTAGATTCTATCGCGTTCGGATGTAGTCTAAATGAATGCAAATCCTAAGTCTAAATGTGAATATCGGGAGGGTCGAAATGTTCCGTCGAGGCTTGGTCGGAATTATCGCATTAATTGCGAAACCCGAGTCGAGACCTCGAGGGAGTCACGAGTTTATGCAAAAATGAAATGCAAAAAGAAAAGAAAATAATAATATATAGTAAGTGGACGAAAGAAGTGGGTATGCAACATGACGGGTACGGGGACTAATAATCTCGTGACTAAATGTTTCTAATCACGGAGGGGGGAACGACATGTACGCCACCGCTTCCCACGTGAGTAGACGACTATTTCTAGTCGAATCACACAAATGCCGTAATTTTAAGTGAGATGCAACCTAGATGTCATGCATTTTAAAAACGTGTCAAAAATAATAATAATAATAATAATAATAATAATAATAATAATAATAAAATCATGCCAAATGGAAGGAAAAACTAAAAGTGTGTGAAATGAGAAATGCACACGAATGAACCTAATCACTAAAATGTCCTAAGGGTCTAGCATTGGGCTAGCCCGTTCTAAGGAAAATCCCACTAGCGTTGGACTAGCGGGGAAACGAAAGCCACAACCAGCGTTGGACTAGTGTGGTGACGAAATAATAATAAATCATGACTCAAACATTAAAGCATGAATTAAAGCAAATTAAATATATAAAAACATATAAGATCACATAGGAGCACATAACATAATATCTAGATGCGAAATCCTAATGAAAGTGATAAATCAAATAAGCATGTAAGCACACAAAAGAGCAAGTAAACCCTAACTATTACACCAGGGGGGTTTGATTTACAATTTAAGGGGGAAATTAAAAATGCCCTATCTATTACACTTTCTATCTAGACACAAAATTTTACTAAAATATGAGAAAAATATTTAACTATTACATTGACTAACTAAATACAAAATATTACTTTTTTCGTCAAAATAATAAAATTTAAAATTAAATAACACAAAATAAATAAATACGCAAAAAGTGCATAAAATAAGAAACGCATAAGAAAATGCATAAAATCTCACATTAGAGCACGTTGAAGCACATAAAAAAGCAATTAACAAGAAATCGATATACCTCTTTGGAGACTCCGGTACCAAATCTTAAAAAACGAACACACATGTCAAGGTATCACGATATAAATAAATAAAGCGTAAAATACGAAGTATTGGACAAATTGGGGTAAACATGTAAAGTTTTAGCAATTAAGGGACTAAAATAAAATTCTATAAGACTTAGGAGGTAGAAATTGAAAATTCACATAAGTCAGAGGGGGTAGGCATGCAAAATTAAAGTAAATTAGGGCAAAACAATAAATCTGAATAAATAGGGGCAAATCTGCCTAATTGAAATGAAAATAAAATTCGGGGGCCAATCTAGAAATATGGGGGGACTTGATTGCTAAAACAAAAGAATTCAAGGTGTACAACTATAATAATCAAAAGCTAGGGGAAGCTAAGAAGTAAATTTACACTTTTCATGACAAAACAAAACAAAATAAATTAAATTCTGAATTAACTCAAATTAACACAATTAATTAAACTGAAATTAGTTAATTACCCAATTAAAACTAAGTTAAAATTAAACACCACAAAATTATTAACTAATTAAAACTAACACTTAAAAAAAATAAAAACTCGCAAATTGGCCCCCTTTGCACTGTTTTCTTTTCTTAGAAATTTCAAGAACTCTTTCCCCCAAATCATTCGGTTATTGAATTGAAAAGAAAGTCAAACTGGCCCCACCATTTTACAAGCTAAATTTGATTTCTCCCCTGCTGGACGTTTTCTTCTTCAGCAGAGAAGAAATTTTTTTCCAGATTCGAAATGGTTTCAGTCAGGTTCCACACAAACCAAACGCAATCTGTCTTTTCTATTCTCTGATTTCTCTTTGATTTCTCTCTTTCCAACTCTCTTCATCTATCTATTCTTTGGTTTCTTTCTCTTTTCTTGCCTTATTTTCCTTCTTTTCTCCCCAATTTTCTCTCCCCCTATGTTTTCTATGTTCCAGCTTCCTTCTTTTCTATTTCTTTACCCTTCCCACGATTTCTCTCTCTAAAACCTCTCTTTTCTAATCTTGTTTTTCTCTCCTCTGATTCTCTCTTGCCTCTCCTCTCGTCTCTGTTTTTCTTTTCTTTCTTACCTCCAATCTCTCTTCTCTCGTTTCCCGTCATCTCACTTTCTCTCTGATTTCCTCCGAATCCATTTCTCTCTTCCTCTCTCGCACTCTCTGTTTCACTCTTCCCTCTTCTGTTCTCTCTCCGTTTTCCCTTGTTTCTTTCTCCCCTTCTCTTCTCTACTGATTTCTCAGCTTCACTGTCTTCCCTCTTCTTTTTATTTTTTATTTTTATTTTTATTTTTATTTTTTACCTGATAGAGATTCCCAGGCCCCCCAATCAATATTTACCCAAACCGGTTTCAGATCCTAAATTCGCAAATTACTTCCCATACAATTGCAATAGAATCGACCCTTGATATCCGTTTCGCTATACTATGGATACTTAGGCAAGTGCATCTATCGTTTCCAGTAGTACAGTGTACAGGAGTACCGAGTGTCGTATCCCACAGGGACTATGTGAGTACTAGTATTAACCTTCTTTCTATTATCTAACCTCACAAAGTGAATGACGAATTAAATGAAAATACAAATTAGCTAAAACTAATTATCTAACTAAATGACAATATAGAATATAGTAGAGAGAATGGACAAAAGTAGAGGTGAATTTAGATGAAGAATTCCCCTAAACCAACATGCCAAGACTCTAACTTGATTAATGATTAACCCAATTTCTTAGAGCCCGGAGTCCCTTATGTGAATTATATCCTTTCTCAAGTGAAACAATTCCTACCTTCTCGGTTGATTAATTGGAATCTCTTCTCAATTAAAACCCCTAAAAGATGCAATTTCTAATCAATGGACTCCATTTGTGGTTGAGCTTTAATCCTAAAACTCAACTTAGGAAGAACTCATGTAATCCTATCTCTAGCAATTCATTCAAGTTCTCTCTATTCATGAAGTGATCTAATCATATGTGCAATCTCTCGATATACCCATACAAAATCAACACTTGAATTGAAGGATGCATGCAAATCCCAATCCAAAACACAAATAAACTCATGAATAAATCTAAGAACAAAGTGGGTCTTTCATTAAACCAAGAATAAAATCATAGACATAAGAATCTAGGGTTCATCCCATCTAAATCATAAACAACTCAATTCATAATTACAAGAATAAAATTAACAAAAGACAAGAAAGAAAGAGAAAGCTCATTCTCATGCAGCCCCCTTGAATCCTCCCTTGCATCTTGATAAAATCTTCTTGCTTTCACCATTGAAGCCCTTGAGTTGTCCCTCTACTCTTGCTTTCTCCTCCCTACATCACTCTAGATGTGCCAAATGTGTGTTTTTTGAGGTGTCTGCGGCGTGTGTGTGTTTTCTCTTGAGTTAGGGTTCTTTCCCTCGTCAAATGGCTAGTTTAGCTGCTAAATACGCTGCAGATTCTGTGAAGAAACCTGCGGCATAAACCGCGCACGGGTTGTCGCGCGGGTTGTTCACTTAACTTCTGAATGGAAACCGCAGCACAAATCGCGCGCGGGTTGTCATGCGGTTTGTCTACGTCAGATTTGACCTCTAAGACAGCCGAATTAGCTTTTCCTTAAAACACAAAAGTTGTAGCCCCTTGAGATAGCTTTCCAAAACATCAAAAATCACGTCATTTAGAGGTCTGTGGCCAGAGATGTACTCAAACTACTAAGAACTGGTCGGAACAGCCTTGCAGTGCAAATGTGCTTCAGTAACTTGGGATTTTGACCATTGAAACGTGAGAACTGGACTTTGATGTCTTCGTATGAATTGTAGAAAATTGTCTTAGCTTCAAAATACTTCAAGATTCATCCCAATCCAATGTCTCTAGCTCTAGATATGACCAAAACACTGAAATATGTCCAAGCTGCCAAACTGTTTCCATTCCAATTCTTCTTCGCCTATTTCTTCATTGCACTCCAATCAATTGAAATCGAGTTGAAGCTATCAAAACCCTACAAAATGGTGTAAAAACACTTTTAAAGTCATACATTTACACAATTTGGCATTAAAATCATAAAAGAGAAGAAATAGCTAAGAAATAGAGAAAAACTCATGGAAAACCCTAAAAACCTAACCTAAAAAAAACTAGTTCACTTTAGCGCTTATCAACCCTGCACAAGGTTTGTGACTGCTTGGAAAGGTCGATCACAGCGGCTTTGAGGTATAGCTGAACCGTGATTACTGGAGGTGCGTGGGGTTGCCTGGTAGGGCTTTCAGGTAGTGGTCGGAGCTATTTTGGGTTGTTTACGATTTACAGAATTTTAGGATAGCTGTGGTGTGGTTGTTTGTTATTTCTTTGTAGGTTTGGGACAGTGAAATTTGGAATTGTTGTCTTGCGGTGATTGGCAGAGCTTGTGTTGTGGGCTTGTAGAGGGGTGCAGGTTGTGATATGTTTAGTGAATTGAATGGTAATGGCTTTTTGGATCGTGTGGTGGCAGGGGTAGTGGAGATGATGGAGGTTTTCGGATGGTTAATTGCTGATGATGGAGTATGAGAGAATGGGATTTTGAACTGTCAATTGATATTGTTTTGACTGGGGTTGCAGTATGGTCTTGCAGATTGGAAGATTGTGGGATTGAATCTTATTTTTTCGTACTGTTTTGTTGGTTTTTTTTTTTTGTTTGTGCAGGTTTCTGTTTATATTTATATTTTTGTGATTTTGGGGCTGTTTAACAAGTAATGGCTAGTGATGTTCAATGGGTGGTTGATGGTGTCTGATTGGTGTTGTTACGGTGGTTTGGTGATGATTGGGATTGTGGTGGTTTAGTGGAATTTGAAACTGGCGGTCATCTGGTGGAGATTGGATTCAAGGGGCAGCAAGGATGAGGTTGTTTGGCTGAGGCGGTGGAGCCTGGCAGAACAGTGGTGGTTGGAGGAGCTACTGGATTGGCAGAGGAAGAGAGAGAGAGAGAGAGAGAGACGATGGGAAGAAAAACCCATAACAGGAGATCCAAAAACATCGCATAACAAAACCCAGATAACAAGAACAGAAGCCAGAAATCAAAACAATGAAACAAAAGATTCAGCCCAAAAATTCCAGATAGATGATTGCACATAATCAGATTCTTAGAAAAAAATAGAAGGAAAATAAACTAAAATCAAAAGAAAAAAACTAAGAACTCACCTTGAAGCTTGGAGACCTGACTGATGAACAGTAAAAAAAATGAAGTTGAGAACCAGACGATGAACAGTAAAAATGAAGTTGAGAACGGCTGTGTGTGTTTTTTGAGTGTGTGAGTGTGTGTTTTTAATCTAAAAATCACAAAAGAAGAAGTGTTTTAGGGTTTTTTTTTCTCTTCCTTTTTTAAAATCCCTAAGTGGGTATTTATACTGCACAATTCTTAACCTCCAAGAAAGGGCTAAAAGACCAAAATACCCTTGACTACAAAATTTACAATTTTATCCTTAAAAATCTATTTTCTCTTACAAAAATAAAAAAAGTAAATAACAAATTTGTTAATAAAAATTCACTCTAAAAAAGTTAGAAACTTAGTGCTTAAAATCTAAAAACGAATTTGGGACTCAAGAATTGATAAAAAATGAGTTTGGGATGTGAAATGACAATTTTTGCCCTTGGATGACAAAAATTCATAGAAAAATATCTATTAACCTCAACAAATTATAAGAAATTACAAGTAAGTTTAAAACACTAGAAAATGCATTTTTTGACTCAAAATTGGTGAAAAATGAATTTAATTTGTAAAATGACGATTTTGCCCTTGGGTAATGAAAATTCACAGAAAAATAATTATTGATCTCAAAAAATTACCAAAAACTAAAAATAAGTTTAAAACACTAAAAAATGCCTTTTCGACTCAAAATTTGACAAAAATGAATTTAATCTGTAAAATGATGATTTTGCCCTTGGGCAATGAAAATTTGCAGAAAAATAGCTATTGACCTCAAAAAATTATCAAGAATTACAAATAAGCTTAAAACACTAGAAAATACATTTTTGACTCAAAATTTGTGAAAAATGAATTTAATTTGTAAAAATGGTGATTTTGCCCTTGTGCAATGAAAATTCACAGAAAAAATAGTAATCATCTTTGAAAAATCAAAGAAATTAAAAAAATATGCTTAAAGAATTAGAAAAATGAATTTGGAACTAAAAATGAGCTAAAATGGTATTTGCGGGGCGAAATTACCATTTTGCTCTCGTGATAGTAAAAATATAAAGAATACTAATTAAGTCCAGAAAAATTATAAAAAATTAACAAATTCACATAACAGTAAAAATATGAATTTAAAGCCCCCAAAAGCTGATAGAAAAATATTTACAGATAAAATTACTATTTTGCCCCCCAAGATTATTGAGAATTAAAAATTAAAAATTAAAATTTATCCCAAAAAATGCAAACATGCCCCCAAGTGTTTGAAAATAAATGGTGTGTCAAAATTTGGTGTCTACATATACAGTGCATATCTGGAGGCCCACCAATAATAGAAAGAGGAAGCGTAATTCTACAACCAAGTTTATTTCCATTTGTCTCACCAGTAGAAAGGCTATCAATAACTCCTTGTAAAATCTTGATTCTGGTATCATTTTGTTTCTTCCTACAATAATCAAGATGACATGTTTATATTTTGATATAAATATCAATAACAAATTGTTGTAATATTCTACTAGTGTGAATGAGCATAGATTCATCATTGTCTCGCATTTGCAATTTGTAACAATAATATTCTCTAGCTAAAATATTTTGTTCCCAATTTTCTTTGGTTTGGAGGCTGAAAAAAATGTTGGTTGGAAAGTTAAGAATAGTGTATATAAGGTTGGAATAAAAGGATTTATCAAAACAAAGGTCTTCAAAACATAAAAGAATTACTTGCCTTTTTTTTTATTCAAGTAATTTAGGGATACTATTTGTTGATAAAGGGCTCACAGGATTGGTACCAAATTTGGTATAATAAGAAGGATCGGAAGATACAAAATTTTGTAGAATAGAACGATGCCATTCTGTTTCACCTCGTGGGAAAAGAAGAGGATATTGCAAAGGATCATGGTATCCATAGTAGTGCTTGATTTGGTGATCGGTGTTCAAATGACTATAGACCTGAATATGTGCACTTTTATCAAGCAAAGCATCTTCACTTTCAGTCCAAAAAAAGTTGGTGAGTTGTATACACGTTGATCTAAACTAGGATTAGAGTTAAGGAGAATACTATGATCCTTAAGATCAGGAACATCTCTAAGGTCTTTAAAGAATTTAGCATAAGGATTGTGCGTTAGAACACGCATTTATAATTTCAAGTGCTTTCACGAAACCTGTTTGAACTATTTAGCCTCTTAGATAACTCTTCTTCCGTGTCAAAGAAATAAAACTGAACACCAGAGGCTGTGTTATTAGAATAATTTAAACTATCTAAGAAATGATAGACCTGTCCCTGAACACAAAATGTGTATACACCATCAAATTCTTGGTAAGCTCAAGATCATATTTTGCTCCGAACGAACGTAAAAGTTAAATTATTATTGTAAGATCTAATGTTCTTACGAAATTCAACACATTCTTCATCAGTACCTTTAAGTAGTCGACACAAATCATAAGCCATTGGTGGAGAAGATAAGGAGATTTCGCCACCACCACAAAAAAAATTTTGGCGGTTCTAAATAGAATCTTTTTGCACCACAATATTAATAATTATCAACCTGAGGCAAAGCCATTGCTTCTTTAGTTATTTTATCTAGTCGAGAAGATTTGCAGCGTCTTTTCCTTCTTTTTCTAGCCGTTTGAACTACACACATATTATAGAAAGTAATTTAAATATTTATAAATAATGAGTACATAGATTAAGACAAGAAATAAAGGGTAAACAAAAAGAAATCTGTTTGTGAGAGTTGCTAGAAAACTGGAGAATTTTCCAAAGCAGTGGCAATTTTAGTGAAGAAACAGTAGGATTTATGAGGTTTCTAGCCTAATCAATACATGTTGCAATGTTTTAATGTTCGAAGAAGAAGGTCCAAGAACGATTGCAAAAAAACAAACTTTGATATCTAGATCAAAGGAGTGTATATATGGATCGTAGGAAAGAAATAAATAAAATTGCAAATATCTTAAATAGATAATTATACAAAGATATAAGATAGAAACAATAGAATATGGAAAAGATCCCAACAGTCACGGAATAGTGATATAAGAAATACAACAAGATATATTTTAAGAATATATTATAATTATATAGAGATGTAAGATGGAAAAAATACAGTATGGAAAAGATCCCAACAGCCAAAGAATAGTGATTTAAGAAATACAAAAAGATGTATTTTACCTCTAAAATCAAAACCACATGTATCCTCTACAAATGCAAAGGCATGCTCATTATTTATGGAAAGATTAGCAGAAGGATTTTTTTTCTTCAAGTCGAGATTAGCAACAACTTATTCAAACAAGTTAGTTAGGCGATAATCAACAAGTTCAGCATTTGTATTAGAATCAAATGCTTCAGTTGCAGAAGGCGCGCAAGAGGGAGAAAGATTAGAGGAAGATCCAGCATTAACAGTTGGATCAATATAACCAGAGCTTTGTTGGCTAGTTGAGGAAAGAAAATCATAGTTTGGAAAATAGATTCCAGTTTCTAAACGGGTGAGGGCTAATTCCGTGATGCTTTTTTTTGTCCCTTTTTTTTTAGTTTGGAGGACTCAGCGACAATAGCAGTAGAACCACTTTTACAATGTGAAGTCTTCTTTTTTGTTGCATAAGCCTCTAGTGAGCGACATAGCAATGCATCTTTAGCATTAGATGACATTTCTACATAATGTTTACGCCGATGAGCATTGTTGTCCATCTAATATAGTAGTAGGCAATAGTTTGCATTCATTAGCAAACCCACAAACATTATAAGGGAAAAGAAAAGCATTATGGATAACATAGGAAAACAAAGAAACACAGGTAACTAAACAAGAAAGCATGCATGAATAAGACAAAACAATATAGAAATCATAACAACATAGTAATTAAAGATAACATGTAAAGAACATATAATGTACTGGAAAGAATAGTAACAAATGCAATAAACACAAACAATAAATGGGCATTGTAAAAAGTAATGATTAAAAACTTCAAACGGATGTTCAATAAGTAAGACAAAATTAGTTGAAATTCTACAAAGGTAGAAATATTACTTTGTTGGAGGAGAAAAATTCAAAACAAAGTACAAAATAACAATTAAAAATAGAATGGAAAAAGTGAAAAAAGGGGGTAAACATATAAACGGAGGGAAAATGCATAATCATACCTTGAATAGCATGCAGTAAAAATAAAAAATAAACTTGCAAAAGGAGTAATCAATAAAAAGCCCTAAAAGAAAAGGAAAAAAGTATTTCCTAACAAAAGGAAAAAAGCAATAGCATGCATCATTTTTTAAAAATAAGTAAATAAAATATATGTCATAGAATGCTAAGAAAACACAAAGAACAAACATAATAACTCAACAAAGATTATAGAGGAAAAAGTAAATATGAATAAATAATCAACATTTATGGAGGTAATAAAATAGTATACCTATCATATAGGTATAAGGAAAAAAAAGGACTGAATTTTAAAAAAATTGCAATAAATTATAAAGTATGAAAGAAAGTGGATACAAAATCATCATATAATCTATGCAAAAAAGGAAAGAATCAGGAAAAAATATTGTAATGACATAATAAGCGGTAAACAAAAGATTCAAAAAGAAACAAAAAGAGTAAAGACAAAGTAACAGATTCAGAGAAATAAATACCTTTTTATTAAAAGCCCAGCAGCAATCGCTAAAAATGGCTTGCATACCCACAAAATGGAACAAAAGAAAAAAGATGGAAAAAGATGCACAAACAATGAAAGTAACAAAGTGAGTAAAAATATAGCAGCAAAAAATAGACAAGCAAAGAAAAAAGGAATTGCAGATTACAGGGTGCTTAGATACGGCAATAATGGAAGAAGAACAAGAATGGGAACAAATGGCGAGCAGTATTAACAAAGAAGAAAAGGAGAAGAAGGTAAATTAGAATAATAGAAATTTCTAATCAACATAAAGTTAGTCGTAACAGAAACAAAAGGATTGTAGTCCTAATTTTGATCATAACAAACCACATTATTACTAATCACAGCTGTTTAGTATTGTGGTAAAGTGTTAGATAGGTTTTAAGAACATTTCTAAAAATTAGAAGTGATCTACCACGAGTTCGGACATGTAATCCATATTTTGGCCGTTCGAAGTAGCTTCGAACAGATCTTCGGATGTCCAATCAACAGTCTGAAAGTGTCCCAAAATTTCCAAAAACTTTCGAATGCTTGAACACAAGGTTTGGACGTCCAATCATCGTCTGACAAAACCAGCAATATTCCAGAACCTTTCAAACACACCTTCGAACAAACCTTTGGCCATCCGAAAATGATATAAGTATCACTGCTACTTTCGGTCACTAGATTGGATGGGGAGCAGTTACGTTCGACTGTCCGAACGGACTTATTCCAGTTCAACATCAAGGCTTCGAACGAAGGATCGGACAACCACCTAAAGGATAAGCTGGCCAAATGTCCAACGGCTAGTTTTTTCTGCAATTAATGCTGGACCGTTGGGAGTTAGTTGAAGGCTAATTTGAAGGATGTACAAAAGCCATAACATCTGAATTAGTTAGTAAGAATTGTATTTGACAATTTGTGAGTACTAAATAGCATTCTTTGGGAAGAAAAGTCTATTCACTTGGTGTTTAGCAAAAGTGTGAACCCTTCATTGTAAGAGTGATCCTTCAATTGTATATTTGAAAGGTTAGCTTGTAAGCTATAAAATTTCTTAGTTCAACTAGAAGAGTGTCAAGGGTGAGTAAGGAGTGAGCCTCTCACTGTACAAATTGGTTGTGAGTCATTTACAAGTGAGGGGATTCAAGTGTAATACAACTTCAAGTTTGGTGAAATTTGGAAGTTGTTTGTGGTTTGATTTATTCATCTCTCTTCTCTTTAAATTTCAGTTTTGTTATTATCTTTGCAATATTGTTTGTTATTTTAACAACTTGATTGATCATCTAGTCAACTTGGTAAATTCTTATTTTGTGAAAATTTGCTATAACCAAGTTAATGTTTAAAATAGGAACCTAATTTACCTCCCCTTTTAGGTTGCACCAAGGGCCTACAAGGATTTTCCAAAAAAATAAAATCAACTTGACACACACAAAAGTGTAAATTACTTATAAAATTAGTCACGATAAAAGATACCATGCATGTATATATAACCGATTGCAAGTGTAAAAAAACACATATCCCAGGCAATAAGTGAAAAACCAAGCTAACACGTATCATCGTACATAATGAAAAGATTAAAAAGTTCGATCACGTCCAAAAAAATAGTGCCATGCAACAGTAACAAATGGGAGAAGGCGAACACTAAACTGCATTGATTGCAGAAATCTTTTATCCTGACAATAAAAAATAAAAGCAAAGAAACCAGCGTTGTATGGCTATCAGAACTCGAGAATGAACCAAAAAGCATCAGCCACCAGTGGGTAAAACAAATCCCGCGTCATTTTGGCCCTGAAGAAAAAATGAAAGGATTAGAAAAATAGAAAAAAGTGCCATTTAGGATTTAGCTTATTTTCCAGATCTAGAACTATTGATCAAATGAAAATATACAAAATTAAAATCAATTGAAAAATTAGGTTTAAAGAAGGTGAAAAAGATAAAACGAGCGAAGAGTTGGGAAAAAATATATTTTTTTATAAATCCAGAAGGAAAAACCTCATCAAATTGTAATCAAGCAATAATTGTCAGAGTTAAAGGGAAAAAAAAAACTAAGAAAGAACAAAGGACTAAAATAAGAGAGATGAAAATAAGGAGGAACAAAAAGAACCAAAAAGAAAAGAAAAAAAGAAAAGTAGAAGGGAACAAAGAAAAAGAAAAAGAGAACGAAGAAAGAAAGGATAAATCTAGAACATATGCAAAACAAGGACAAAAGGCAAAAACACATGGCAAAAAGAGGGTCAGACAAAATAAAAGCAAACTAGAGCAAAATGTAATTCCCAAAACAAGATTTAGACTGCAACAGCCATGTAAGCAACAAATCGGCTGAAAACTCACATGCAAATCATGTGACAACAGTGAAAACTTAACACCCTATATTTAAAAATAACAAAGAAGCACAGGTAACGAAACAAGAAAACAAGCATCAATAAGAAAAAAAAATGAAAATCATAACAACACAGTAATTAAAAATAACATGAAAGAACATATAATGCACATGAAAGGATAGTTATAAATATAATAAACATACAAGATAAACAAGCATTGTAAAAATTAATGAGAAAGACTTCAAACAATGTTCAATAAATAAGACAAAATTAGTTGAACATTTTACAAAGATCGAAATATTACTCCGTTGTAGGAGAAGAATTCAAAACAAAGTACAAAATAATGATTAAAAACAAAATGGAAAAAGTGGAAAAAGAAGGTAAAATTATAAATGGAGGAAACAATCATACTTTAAATAGTATGCACACAAAAAAAAGACCTGCAAAAAGAGTAATCAATAAAAAGCCATAAAAGAAATGGAAAAGAGTATCTCCTAACAAAAGGAAAAAAAGCAATAGCATGCATCATTCTTAAAAAATAATTAAATAAAATATATGTCATAGAATGCTAAGGAAACGCGAATAACGAACACAATAACTCAAAAAAGATTATAGAGGAAAAAATAAATATGAAAAAATAATCAACATTTATGGAGGTAATCAAATAGTATACCTACCATATGGGTATAAAAAAAGGATTGAATATGAAACATAAATTAAAACAATTGTAATAAATTATAAAGTATGAAAATAAGGGAATACAACATCATCATATAATTTATGCAAAAGAGGAAAAAATTAAGAAAAAATATTGTAATGCCATAATAGGCGGAAAACAAAAGATTTTAAAAGAAACCAAAATAGTAAAGACAAAGTAACAAATTTGGAAAAATAAATACCTTGTTATTGAAAGCCAAAGAGCAATCACTGAAAATGGCTTGTAGACTTGCAAAATGGAACAGAAGAAAAAAGAGGAAAAATGATGTGCAAATAATGAATGCAACAAAGGGAGTAAAAATACAGCAGGAAAAAATAGACAAGCAAAGAAACAAGGAATTGCGTATTACATGAAACTTAGATACAACAACAATGGAAGAAGAACAAGAAAAGGAACAAATAGCGAGAGCAATAGTAACAAAGAAGAAAAGGAGAAGAAAGGTAAATTAGAATAATAGAAAATTCTAATCAATCTGAGTTAGTCACAGGAGGGTAAAAAAAGGATTTCCAAAAAAAAAAAAAATCAACCTAGCCCACACAGAAGTGTAAATTACCCATAAAACCAGTCATGACAAAAGATACCATGCTTGTATAAGCAAAGGATTGCAAGTGCAAAAGAAACACATATCCATGAGCAATAAGTGAAAAAACAATCTAACACAAATCATCTTATAGATTGAAAAGATTAAAAGGTTCGATAATATAAAGAAAATGGCGGCATGCAACAATAACAAGTGGGAGCAGCAAATGCGCTTACAGTAAGCTCATTAATTGCAGAAATCTTTTATCTAGGCAATAACAAATAAAACCAAAGAAACCAGCATTGTATGGCCGTCGAAACTCAAGAATGAACCAAAAAGCATCAGCGATCGATGAGTAAAACAAATCCTACGTCATTTTGGCCATGAAGAAAAAATGTGAGGGTCAAAAAAATAGAAAAAAAATGTTGTTTAGGATTTAGCTTATATTCCAGATCTTGAACTATTGATCAAACGGAAATATACAAAATTAAAAATAGTTGGAAAATTAGGTTTAAGAAGGTGAAAACGACGTAACGGACGAAGATTTGGGAAAAAAAAATAGATCAAGAAGGAAAAACCTCATCAAATTGTAATCAATCAATAATTGTCAGATTTAAAGGGAAAAAAAACTAAGAAAGAACAAAAGGACTAAAATAAGAGAGAAGCGAAAACGGAGGAAACATGGGGAACAAAAAGAACCAAAAAGAAAAGAAATAAAAAAAAGCAAAAGTGAAAAGAAAAAAGAAAAAGAGAATGAAGAAAGAAAGGATAAACCCAGAATGTGATGCGTCCAACTAGGTCCCACTCAAGAATCCTGATTAGGACACATGCCTGACTCGCACTAGGACTCAAGTACAAGCAGTCATATGCTCAAAATACAATAAAAAACTAAAAGTTACATATAACTTCAAAAAAACTAATCACAACGTTTGAGCCACTTAGGCCTCAATTTACATCCACCCTATAGCTACTGCTAATTAAAGAAAAACTTCTCTTCATTTCTTTACCTTTTACTTGTGGTTAAACACTTGTAAAGAAGTTAAACACTTGTAAAGAAAAGAAAATGAAACCTGGAATGAGCTTTACACCCAGTGAGGTCTATTTTAAAAACTTTTAGAAAAGTTTGCGATATGCATTTATTTTTATCAAGAAAACGATCAAAAGACATACAAACGTCAATTCACAACATACAGTCCAAGCCTATGAATTTTCCGTAAAAGCAAGGGATACTAACTAAATAAGTCATTACACGTCACGTGTTCTCAAGCCTACGAATCTCCTGTAAAAGCAAGGAGTACCAAATATCCAAGCCAATACGTGCCATACATCCTCAAGCCTATGAATCTACCGTCAAAAGCAAGGGAGTACCAAGTAAATAAATCATTGTTCATCATTTATCCCCAAGCCTATGAATCTCCTGTGAAAGCAAGGGGTATTAAATAAACAAATCACGTGATTACAAAACCAAAACTTGTAAGTAAAAATAAATTTAAGGACACTTGCTTGGCAATAACAATAATAGTTCTCATGTAGTTGTAAATAAGAGCCGTATAAATAAACAATAGTCACATATCTCTGTAGAGCAGAAGTAGTTCATATTGAATCATATAATTCTCAAAACATCATTCATTTTCAAATACCAATATTAAACCATATATTCTTGTAAAACAATAGTTGGTAAATCAGAATGGAGTGTAGACACTCACAATAAGTCTTAAAATTTTCATAATACTATTTGATTTCAAGTACCGATAACAAGTCACATAATTTAATAAAAGAGTATTTCATAAATAAAAATAATTTTAGGACACACACAAATATGTCAACATTTATAGATTCTTCAAATGCTTGTTACTAGGATCACCCGAATCACCTATCAATTGAAGGCAATATAGTTACATATCAAATCAAGGTGGATGAGCAAATTATAAAAATTAGCGATTTTCCATTTGAGAAGTAACTTGATTTTTACTAAACCAACTTTCCCAAACTTGGTACTCCGGCAAACAAGACTTAGTTTGGAGTGCCTTTCATGAGGACAACAAGCTCCACTTCCAATCATATCCCAACCAGATTCCAAGTACAAAGCGGTTCATTTACTATCAATATTCTGCTTTCAATCATTCCAAGTATGTGAATTCAATTGAGCATAACTTTCTATATAAACCTTGCTTTACTTCAAAATTTATATGGTTAGAAATTAGGTTTCAAGGCCTACAACTTTTGTGAAGAAATCAAATTCAAATTCTAACAAAACTGGGTCAAAATTGAGTCAGAACCTGGCACATTGTCAACCTGTTCTACAGGGTTTGCATGCCAATCCTTTCTCGTCAAATTTTGGATTCAACCTACTAAGAATCAGGAGTTAAGAATTACATGGTTGAAAACTGTATTTGAAAAGCTACAACTTTTATGAAGACTATCAACTAAAATTCTAACAAGAACAATTCAAAATCTCGCCTAAACTTAGCCCTTCACCCAACTTGTTTATATAGAATCAACTTTTCAGCTCACTTTGCATAATTTCTGTGATTAATCTACCAAGAACTATGGTGCATTCCTTGTACCATTTTAAATCCCTGTGAATGTTGTTTCTAAACCATCAAGAATCATTCAAATCCTAGTTCTTTATGCCAAGTTATGAGTGATTTTCCACAACTAGTCCAATAGTACTGCTATTCTGGTTTTTCAATAATTGTATATCCAATTCAACATATGTTGCGTTATACTCAACGAAAAATCATAAAATCTACACCATTTTAAACCATATTCAATTTACAATGAGTTCCAAAGAGTCATCATTTTCGATTCTAACTATAACACAACCAAATTTCACAAAATCTTTGAACACTAGCATATCCCCATCATGTATGAAGTTGATTTTCTAGTCAAATTTGGAAAAGACCCAAGGTGTATGTACCTTGAACCAAATCAAGATGTTTACACCTCTAAAAACCTCTCTGAGTCTGGTTTTCAACACAACAAGAATTATTCAATTTAAAATTTTCTACATAATTTTATAACTGATTTATTAAGACAGGTGTAGTAGAACTATGTGTATGGTTTTCCTCAAGTTTCATGCCTTTAGCTAAGTTTTCCTTATTCCTGGGTAAACTTCTTTGGTCCAATTCAATAGGTACTGGGTTTAAAGGTTAGTAACATATCAAGAACAAAGAGATATTAAACCTTACCTCCCGACCAAGTAAAAATGGATTAATCACTCAACCTAGCTGCTCAACCCCAATTATCTAGCTTTGTTTTGCTCTCTTTCTTTCTCTCTTTCATTTCTTCTATCCCCAGATCCTTCCTTACTCAACTTCTCATTTATTCTCGTATTCTCAATTGCAATATTAGCTTAGGTTGTCTTGAGCTGCTTGTGTCACTAGTGTGTTTCACCATTTCCTTTCCAAGGGAATGTCACATGCTTAAAATGCCACCTCCAGCTTGCTTCTCTCCTAAATATCCCAGTCGGCCATCTTTGACTATTCTTTCTTGCATTGTTATTGCTTCTTATCATTAGTTTATGCCTTAATTAGGATTTGGTTCAGTACCCAATTCACGATAATTTATATCATTAATAAATTCACTAATACCACTACAAATGCTAACTTCAATATTTGTTTAAACAAATATAATAATAAATAAACAATTAAAATTTGTTAAGTTGATTACGAGCCCTCGCATAGAACATCTACAAAAAAAGGACAAAAGGCAAAAACAAGTGCGAATAGAGAGCCAAACAAAATAAAAGCAAACAAGAGAAAATGTAATTCCCAAAGAAAGATTCAGACTGCAACAGCCATGTAAGCAAAAAACTGATTGAAAACTCACATGAAAATCACGTGACAATGATGAAAACTTAACACTCCAACAACCTCTTTTATCTATATGTTAAACAAAGAAACACAGGTAACCAAACAAGAAAACATACATAAGGAAGAAAAAACAATATAGAAATCATAACAACACAATAATTAAAGATGATATGAAAGAACATATAATGTACGATAAATATAATAAACATATAAGATAAACAGGCATTGTAAAAAATAATGAGAGAAAACTTCAAATAGACGTTCAATAAGTAAGACAAAATTAGTTGAACATTGTACAAAGATAGAAATAGTACTCAGTTGTAGGAGAAAAATTCAAAACAAAGTAAACAATAATGATTAAAAACAGAATGGAAAAAGTGGAAAAGGAGGGTAAAAATATAAATTGAGGAAAAGCACACAATCATACCTTAAATAATATGCACAAAAAATAAAAAAACACACCCACAAAAAATGTAATCAATAAAAAGCTTTAAAAGAAAAGGAAAAAGGTATTTCCCAATAAAACGAAAAAAAAAGCAATAGCATGCATCATTCCTAAAAAATAAGTAAATAAAATATATGTCATAAAATGCTAAGGAAAAGCAAAGAACAAACACAACAACTCAACAAAGATTAAAGAGGAAAAAATAAATCTAAAAAATAATCAACATTTGTGGAGGTAATCAAATAGTATACCTACCATATGGGCATAAGGTGTTAGGAAATCAATATGCCAATAACAATTTGACGCAGAGGAATATAAAATTGATTTCCATCCAAGATCATTGATTATCTATACAAAAACAAGAGCGTACCTTTTGATAACATAATTAAACGAATTAACCTGGTCAAAGATACGCGATATCAACCACAAGCCACACAAGTGTCCGGCCTCTAAGGTATCCACACGAACACTTTCTTGGGATCCTCTCTAGGTTGATCAACACCAACTGAATATGCTAGATCCACTTGACACGTCCCTAACGTGAAGAAAATTGTATAAAGAAAAAACTATTTTTTCTCTCTAATTTTCTAACGTTATATTGCATGTCGTCGTGTCAAATCTTGGTGTTTAAGACTTATTTATAGAGTAATAATTAAGCTATCTTGTCCAATAAGAATTCGGTAATAGGTAACCTTTACCTATTAGGATATCTTACCAAATAAGATATTTAGTAGGTTTTAATTTCCTTCAAAAGGAAATTATTCCACTACTATAATTCCTCTATTTATTAATAAGCCCTTAGGATTAATTATCTCACAAATTAATCCCATAATTATCATATATAATTATTTAAATCAATTTAATCCAAGAATCAGTTCTATTGTGTGTGACCCTTTAGGTTCCTAATCACTTGGCAATAAATATAAATTATAATCTTAGAATTAATTAGCTTTAGTACAAAACCAACAAACTCCCACTTGGACTAAAGTCAATTTAGTCACAAGGATTCTAAGATTGGATAAATTAAACAACTTTAATTTATCATTAATCAAAATTAATTAATTTATATTTATAGATCAAGATTGGCCTCTAGCCAGGCATCATGACCACCCAAGTGTCAGGAAAGTCAAGTGATTGACTTCACCTATCCATGAACCAGATTCCGTGTAATTATCATTCTTTCACCATACTATATCCCAAATTAGTACAAGAGTAAGGTATAGGTGTCAACTCTTAATGTACTAATTATTATTCTTTCTTGTTTTCAAAATTCAACTCTCTTTTCAATAAATTTAGAACTTTTCTAAATTATTGACTCGTTTGCAAACATTTCTGAGTTGATATTTCGACAAGTGTGGCCACAATAGGGATATACTCTCCCACTATAAGGAGTGGTGAATCCTATATTGATCATAAACTATCAATTCAGTGTTTCTTATTATACCCAACTTCTATCGTACACATAACCAATTACGGATTATGGACTAATAGAGTTAAAGTACAACAATTCACACTAAAGATACTCTTATGATCTCAAGTCAAAGGATCATTTACACTACCGTCATGTAGAGATTATACCATTGGCACTCAAGTAGTTAACCTTATGGAAATCTCTAAGCGGATCAATCCAGTGAATATGTTCTCTAACAATCTACTCATATATCATCATATATGCTAATCTATCCGCATTAACAATGTCCTTTATATTGTTAATACTATGATTAGGGATACTTTAAGAATAATAATAAATATTATTCTAAGGACTTTATCATTCAAAAAATACATAAATACATATTTTAAAATGATAAAATGCCATATCATTATTATTGCATAAACAACAATCAAACATAACAATTTATGAAATTATAAGTTATCTCTCACTTTGACTAAAACCAATCATTCATATACACTATATTGAATGAATATACATGACTATCATGTTTCTTTTGGAATAATATTTTAGTCAATGGATCAACCACTATTATCCTCAATGGGAATCTCATATATCTTTACATTATTTTTACCAATTATTTTCTTAAATAAATGGTATAGCCAAAAAACTTATTTGGATCATAGATGAGACCTTAAGTTCAATAATGAACTTCTAGATCCAACTTAACTTCTAAAGTTACAAAGCACTTGGCCTTTGTTGTAGAATCTGTTGTAGTGTCTAGCTTAGAACTCTTCTAACTAGCAACACCACTATTCAACGTGAACACAAGTATAGATTATAATCTATTATCATTATTAAATAATTAAATGTTTACAACTATAAACCCGTACACTTCTAAAGTGTGAACTCCATAAATCAAGAATAATCCATTAGTTTCTCTTAAGTACTTTAGAATATTCTTGACAAATATCTAGTGACATTCACCAGAATTAGATTAATATTTGCTCATAACACTTTGAGCATAGGAGACATCGATCTCGTACATAGCATAGCTCAAATGGGTAATACCGTGTTTCACAGAAAACCCTTCCTTTGATTGTTTCATGCTAAACTTCTTTAGCATCTAGTCTATATACGTTAATTGAAGACCAAGCAACCTCTTAGATCTATCTCTATAGATCTAAATTTCAAAAATAGGTTGTTCATCTCCTAATATTTCATGCACAATTTCTTGGACAGTCACTCCTTTTACTCATTTAAAGCATATATATATATATATATATATATATATATATATATGATTTCTCAATACCAATATGTCGTGCACATAAAGTGTTAAGAAAAATCAGTGCTCCCACTCACTTTCTTGTATACACAAGGCTCGTCTTCATTTTTGAGAAAAGTCAAAAAACTTTTTGACCATCTCACCAAAACGAACGTTCTAACTCTTTGATTTGTAAGTAATCATATTACTATCTATGTCAATCTTTCTTTTAAAGATCCTCTTGCACCGTATGAGTTTTACCCCTTTGGGTGGTTCGACCAAGGTCCATACCTTGTTGTCAGACATAGAATCCATTTTGGATTTTATGGCTGTACGCCACTTCAAAGAGTTTACACATAACATAGCCTCTTCGTAGTAAGTAAAACCGTCATCAACTATGACTAGCACATCATTATTCTCATTTATGAGAAATCTATATTTCTAAAGAGAATGATGTACTTTACTAAGCTACGAAAATCTTGTGTAACTTGAACTTCCATTTGTGCCTCATCAATATATGGCTTTAAGCTCATATTCCAACTATTATTTTTGCTAGTTTGTAATTCTTGAATTTCTTTAAATTTTACTTTACTCCCAATGCTTCTTTCAAGAATAAACACTTTTTTCTAAAAAGATAGCATGTCTTAAGACAAACAATTTTGCTCAAAGCAATTGTAGAACTAGCATTCTAAACTTTCTTTAGAATACCCCACAAATAAACATTTATAAGACTCAGTCTCAAACTTGTCTGATGTGATGCTTCACATAAGCAAAACATCTTCAAATTTTCATGTGACTAAGAATTAGTTTCTTACCATACCATATCTTATATGAAGGCAGGTATCAATCAATTGTAGTTGGAACTCATTTGAGTGTATGGGAAGACAATTTTAAGGCATATTTCTAAAACTAGATTGGAAGTGTAACATGGCTCATTACGGAATGTACCATATACAATAGAGTACAATTCTCATCTTTTAGATATTTTGAAACTCGTGACTCAAGTATTCTCTACCTCAATCACATTTCAGTGTTTGAATACTTTTGTCAAGTTGTTTCTCTACTTCAGGCCTAAAGGCCTTGAACTTTTCAAAGGTCTCAATTT
Organism: Mitragyna speciosa; assembly: GCA_024721245.1. Taxonomy (NCBI): domain Eukaryota; kingdom Viridiplantae; phylum Streptophyta; class Magnoliopsida; order Gentianales; family Rubiaceae; genus Mitragyna; species Mitragyna speciosa. The sequence continues at coordinate 11,505,836 of CM045560.1, forward strand.
ATATCTCGTAAGATACACATAACCATATCTAAAATGGTTATTTGAGAAAGTGATAAGTATAAGAAACTACCTTTAGCATGGATCGATATTGGGTTACAAACATCAGTATGTATAAACCCAAAAAGATCACTAGCACATTCACCTTTTCAATAAAAGATGTCTTGGTCATTTAAACAAGTAAATAAGATTCGCATATCTCATAAAATTCATAATTGAATGAGTCCAAATATACATCTTTATGTAACTTGGATATACGCTTCTTATTTATATGACCAAGTCTAAAATACCAAAGATAATATCGCTTCAAAATATCAATTTTGTCTCTTAATGTCTATGTTGAAAATGGACTTATCAAAACCTAGAATATTTAAGCCATTGTTTAATAAACTAGTACTATTTAGAACTGCCATTACTCAAAAAGAACAACATTTATTCTTTTGAATAACAGTAATCTATCAACATCTAATGCAAATATAGATATTATGTTCTTTGTAAGCACTAGAATATATTAGCAATCCTTTAATTCTAGAATAAGTCCAGTTGGCAAAGAGAGTGTATAAGTTCTTACGGTTAACGTAGCAACTTTTGCTCCATTCTCTACACGTAGTTTAACTTCTCTCTTTGCCAAAAATCTACTATTCTCAAGATCTTGTATATTTGTGTAAATATGAGATCCAAATCTAAGTATCTAATACCCAAGAATCTTGATTAGTAGATTACTTTATCTCAATCATAAACATGTTAAAAGTCAAAGTTTCACCAAACCTCATTGACTTCTAAGTCTTGAGATAAGCCATACAATTTCCTTTTAATACTAGTTGTTTCTTTATTGGAAACATATGCCTATAAACTAATCCATTTGATCACACCTTTATACTTTGTCAAGGCTATTTGGCTCTTCTTAAGATTAGCCTTGGGTTTCCCCTTGACAAGCAATAAGGTGTCCCTTAATTCCTTAATATATTACTCTTTAGATATCTCATATCTATTAGTCATAGATTGTGTATCAAACAACCTTTGGAAGATGCACAATCATGGACAAAGCATCCATCATATTATGCTGCTTTTATAGCTCAAGAATCAATATACGATTTTATGATACAAGCAGCAGTATCATTATCGTATTTATGCATCTCAGTATGCACTTTTATTTCCTAGCTATCATTGTCACTCAAGACATTTGGAATCAAGGTATCAAGAACATATGCTATATTCGTGTACTTGAGAACCATTCTCAAGTTTTATTAGTTCAAGAAATTAAAATGGAGTCCTATAAAGTGGGTTTCATGTTCACGTAATTATACATTCTACAACTAGAAAATAAAGATAGAATATGACTTTATATTTATGCAATAAACAAAACCAAAATAAAAATTATATATGGACATAAAATTTTGGTTTTAGCTCCCACTATTTTATCCAAATCAATATCCCTCATAATTAATTCAAGAATTTTCATAAAATTCTTAGTGGGCTAGGATCCCATTTCAATTATTTTTAATCTTGAGTTAGCTCAACAAATCAAAAATAATTTCAATAGGTAGGTAAAAATTACCAATTACAACTTTTGTAACTCCTAGATAGTTAGGTATCAACTTTTGATACACATATCACATATGTCTCCTAACTAATTGCCTCAAAGACACATGACCTTGAGTTAGCTCAACAAGCCATGAACCTTTGTTAAATCATACCCATTATTCAAAGATCATATCTCATAGTATAAACACATTCTAGGTAGAACAACCTTGAGTTAGCTCAACAAGTTATCCGAACAAGAATTGTTTAAACTATAATAATGGAAGGCAACTATTCATGATTTAATATTTTTAATCAAAACTATTATTTAGAGATCATATCTCATCGTAAACATATTCTAGATAGAATAATCTTGAGTTAGCTCAACAAGTTATTCTAACAAGAATTGTTTAAATTATAATAATAGTTATGATATATTTCTTTTATTTAAATCAAAACCATTATACAGAGATCATATCTCATAGTATCAAATATTCTTGATAGAATAACCTTGAGTTAGCTCAACAAGTCATTCTGATAAGAATTATTTACACTATAATAATGGAAGTGATTTAAATTATTTTTTTTATTGAGGGATAAATTATGGTCTCATCTTGCACATATATCATATATGAAAATAAATATTTGATCAAATAAGGCATACAATATGCAATAAAATAAATCAAATTATTTTGTCAAATATAAGATTCACATATAATATGTTATTCAAATAAAATAAATCTCATTATTTTATTAAATATAAATCACATATACAATTCAAATAATCACATTAAAGAATATATTTCAGTTATGAATCTATATGTATATTAATTATAATCACATTAGAATTGATTTAATTGAATAATTTGAGAAGTTTCTGGGTTAAAAACAATCAAACAAAAATTATTGGGCAACCAAACAAAGAAAGGAAGAAAATCAGGGACCAAAACGCAAATGGGAACAAATTCCCTTTTCCTGGCTCGGTCAAAACACCAATTTTGACCAAATTTTTTTTTTAAGGTAGGCATCTAAACGACGCCGTTTCTGGTCTGCTGGTGTGGTCAACCCACATCAGTTAACCCAGTCAAAGAAACGAATTTTTTTTTTTTTGTTGGACATCGTCAAACGACGTCGTTCTGACTTTAGGGTTTCACACCCAAAATTGCGCTGCCACCCTCAATCATCTTCTTCCTCTTTCTAGCGGCTGCTCTCTGGCGAGCCCTTACTGGATCTCATCCGGCCATCACTCGGAGTTCCGCGACCACTTCTGGTCGCCATCGCGCGAGACGTCGCCGTGCCATTAGATCGGATCTTCATCTGTCTTTTGCAGCAGCTCAACCCTTCACCACAGCGACCAAAAGCTCTGGCTGCTGGGAATTTGAGGCGATCGACCAGTTCTCTCTTCTGGCTGCGGCCGGAAGATTTCCAGCAAGCGCAGCGGATCGCGTTCCAGCCGATCGCCGCCACCCTTGTCTGCTTAGTTTGTGCTACTGGAACTTTTTCTGGCAACCTACCCAATCCTTTTTTTTTTAATTTTGTTCGATGAACAGTAAACTCAAAAAATTAAAATTTACAGAAAATTTAATTTTTAAGTTTTATGAACACCAAAATCCTTCGTTTGAACAATACCCAAAAATTTTTCAAGAAAACAAAATTTTCATTAAAATTTTCAGTCTATCTAAATTAAACAAAATTTCATAAAATTTTGTTTAAATATTTTGAAACAAATTTTCAAACTAAACTTCTCAAGTTCATCAATTAAATCGCACATACATATAAATAAATTCATGATAGTAAATAATGTATAGATAATCAAACACGATACTCTGATACCACTGTTAGGAAATCAATATGCCAATAACAATTTGACTGCAGCAGAATATAAAATTGATTTCTATCCAAGATCATTGATTATCTATACAAAAACCAGAGCGTACCTTTTGATAACATAATTAAACGAATTAACCTGGTCAAAGATACGCGATATCAACCACAAGCCGCACAAGTGTCCGGCCTCTAAGGTATCCACACGAACACTTTCTTGGGATCCTCTCCAGGATTGATCAACACCAAGTGAATATGCTAGATCCACTTGACACGTCCCTAACGTGAAGAAAATTGTATAAAGAAAAAACTATTTTTTCTCTCTAATTTTCTAACGTTATATTGTATGTCGTCGTGTCAAATCTTGGTGTTTAAGACTTATTTATAGAGTAATAATTGAGTTATCTTGTCCAACAAGAATTCGGTAATAGGTAACCCTTACCTATTAGGATATCTTACCAAATAAGATATTTAGTAGGTTTTAATTTCCTTCAAAAGGAAATTATTCCACTACTATAATTCCTCTATTTATTCTATTGTGTGTGACCCTTTAGGTTCCTATTCACTTGGCAATAAATATAAATTATAATCTTAGAATTAATTGGCTTTAGTACAAAACCAACATAAGGGACTAAAGATGAAACATAAATTAAAACAATTGTAATAAATTATAAAGTATAAAAATAAGGGAATACAACATCATCATATAATTTATGCAAAAGAGGAAAAAATCAGGAAAAAATATTGTAATGACATAATAGGTAAAAAAATTTTTGAAAAGAAACAAAAAGAGTAAAGAAAAAGTAATGGATTCAGAGAAATAAGTACCTTGTTATTGAAAGCCAAAGAGCAATCGCTGAAAATGGTTAGCAGATGTGCAAAATGGAACAAAAGAAAAAAGAGGAACAAGATGCACAAATAATGAAAGTAACAATGGGAGTAAAAATATGGCAGGAAAAAATAGAGAAGCAAAGAAACAAGGAATTGCATGTTACAGGGCGCTTAGATACAGCAACAATGGAAGAAGAATAAGAAAAGGAGCAAATGGGTAGAGTAGTAGTAACAAAGAAAAAAATGAGGAGAAAGATAAATTAGAATAACAGAAATTTCTAATCAATCTGAAGTTAGTCGTAGGAGGGAAAAAAAAGGATTTCCCAAAAAAAAATTCAAATCAACCTAATACACACAAAAGTGTAAATTACCCATAAAACCAGTCACGACAAAGGATACCATGCTTTTATAAGCAAACAATTGCAAGTGTAAAAAAACACATATCCATGGGCAATAACTGGAAAACCAAGCTGACACACGTGATCGTACAAAATGAAAAGATTAAAAATTTGATCGCATAAAAAAAATGGCATCATGCAACAGTAACAATTGGGAGGAGTAAAGGGGCTTATAGTAAACTACATTTATTGTACTAATCTTTTTATCCAAACAGTAACAAATTAAAGCAAAGAAACCAGCATTGTATGGCTATCGGAACTCAAGAATGAACCAAAAAACATCAGCGACCGGCAGGTAAAACAAATCCCACGACATCTTGGCCTTGAAGAGAAAAATGAAAGGGTAAAAAAAATAGAAAAAAAAAGCCATTTAGAATTTAGCTTATTTTCCATATCTATAACTATTGATCAAACGAAAATATACAATATTAAAATCAGTTGCAAAATTAGGTTTAAAGAAGGTGGAAAAGATATAACGGGCGAAGATTTGGGAAAAAAACATATTTTTTATAAATCCAGAAGGAAAACCTCATCAAATTGTAATCAAGCAATAATTGTGAGATTTTAAGGGGGAAAAAAACTAAGAAAGAACAAAAGGACTAAAATAAGATAGAAGCAAATAAGGAGGAAAATAGGAGGAACAAAAAGAACCAAAATGAAAGAAAAAAAAATAGAAAAGAAGAAGTGAAAAAAAAAGAAAAAAAGAATAAAGAAAGAAAGCATAAACCCATAACATCTGCAAAACAAGGACAAAACGCAAAAATACGTGGTGAAATGCAAGTTAGGTAAAATAAAAGCAACCAAAGCAAAATGCAATTCCCAAGACCGGATTTAGATTGCAAAAACCATGCAAGCGACAAACCAGTTGAAAACTCACACGGAAATCACATGAAAACAGCGAAAACTTAACACCACAACAACCTCTTTTATCTATATGTTAAGAAAAAAGAAACACATGTAACCAAACAAGAAAACATGCATCAACAAGAAAAAAAATGGAAATCATAACAACACAATAATTAAAGATGACATGAAAGAACATATAATGTACATGAAAGGATAGTGATAAATACAATAAACATAGAAGATAAACAGGCATTGAAAAAAGAATTGAGAAAAAATTTCAAACAGATGCTCAGTAAGTAAGAAAAAATTAGTTGAACATTTTACAAAGATAGAAATATTACTCTGTTCTAGGAGAAAAATTCAAAACAAGGTACACAATAACGATTAAAAACATAATGGACAAAGTGGAAAGAGAGGGTAAAAATATAAATGGAGGAAAAGCACACAATCATACCTTAAATAGTATGCACAGAAAATTAGACCTGCAAAAAGAGTAATCAATAAAAAAACTTTAAAAGAAAAGGAAAAAAGTATTTCCCAACGAAATTGAAAAAAGCAATATCATGCATCATTCTTAAAAAATAAGTAAATAAAATATATGTTGATAAGAGATAATTTTACCTATTTTAGTATATGTATTATTATGTGTTTTTAATTTGTTTTTAGTATTTTTAGCCAAAATTTGGCTCAATTTGATTAAGTTTCTTTCATTTGAAGTTTTTCCCAAAAATTAGAGGTTTTACTCGATTTTTATGATTTTGAAGCAAAATTTATATTTTGAGCAAATTAATGCAAAATCTTTGTACAAGTTGTAGGTTTTATACCTTCAAATCATAATTTGGATAAATTGGAACACAAAGTCATCATATTCATTGCAGATTCAAGGATGATTGGATTAGGGGTTCAAAGCACCACTTTTGCATTCAAACTTGGAGGATTGTGTTGCTCAACTTTTGAGAAATTCTCACCAGCAAATTCACCATGGAATTACAAGGTCAACATCACAAAAAGGTCTCAAGGGCATATGAGGAATAACAAGTAAAAGAGAAGTGCAAAGATGCAATGGAAGTGAAGAAATTGAGAAAATTAGAGGTTTACAACAATGACATATTTCAGTATTTTGGTAATAACTTGAGCTACAAATATTGGATTGGAATGATTCTTATTGTATTTTAAAGCTAAGAGGACAATCTACAATTCTTATGAGATATCAAAATCCAGTTCTCACATCTTCATAGTAAAAAATCTAAGTTACTGAAGAACAAAGCTCTCCCGACCACCTCTCGTATTTTGTCCATATCTTTGCATCCAGGCTCCAAATGAACTAGTTCGTGTGGTTTTGGAAAGCTAATTCAAAGGGTTACAACTTTCATGTTTTGTGAAAAGTTGATTCGGCCATCTTTTGGGAGCAATCCGCGGGTCAACTAACCCACAGATGACCCATGGATCTAGGCCACTTGCATGTTTTGACTGGCTACAATTTGTAGTATGTTCACACAATTTTTGCAGTCAAATTCAATGTCCAAATAATTCTACATTGCCTTAGAAGATTATCTCAAAGTTCACGGCAAGACTTTTAAACATTTGGAATCCAACTTCATCATCATGTCTCCAACTTAGACAATGACTTTAGCTAAGTTTTTCCTATAAATATATACTTTTGTAGTTCATAAAAAATATAATTGGTTTGATGAAAACAAAGTCTTGAAGGAGGGAGCACTCCCAAAGTAGTTTAGCAGTTTTCTTTGTAGTTTTATAGGAAATATCAATATTTGTAAGAAAACTCTTGGAGAATTCAATTGTACTACATCATATTCAATGAAGAAATGAAGGATTGGAGCCATTGAAATAAGAATTTTTATCTCTTTCTCTTTATTTCCTTACTTGTTATGCACTACTTCTTTGAATTCTTATACTTTCAAGTTATGAATTCCATGCTTAACTAAATACTTGTCTTAGGGTAGATGAAGCTAATGATATGAATTGAATGTTATTATACTTGCTATAACTTGTATTTGCTTGTTCATCTATCAAGGTTTAACATTTGTAGTAGCTTGATCACCTATTGCAAATCATTTAGATGTTATTTGACATTGAGAAATGCTTATAACATTGGAAAATGGTAGATGAAGCCTATTATGTACACACATGAAAATAGTGGTATAGTAGGTGGATTGAGGTTGTTTAAGACCACAATTCATGCATTTCACAAGAGTTTATCATGAGAATAGTTGAACTCTAGTCAATTCATTGTGAGAACAAGTTTTGATTTCATATGGAATTGCAATCCTAAGCAAAACAAGATTAATATAGCAAGGTGTTAGTTCATTCAATCATATTAGTGACAATTAGTGGATTCTAAACCCTCTTACTTGTATTTGTGAATTTCTTCCATTTGTTTTACTTCAAGTATATGAATTTTCTTAGCCTTGCCTACCACCTATTTGATAGTTTTGTCTAGATAATAGAGCAAGTTAGTAGCTTTGGTACTTGCTATATCTTGTTTCTCGTGGGATCGACCTTAATACTTCCCTACTACATTTGACCCGTGCACTTCGCGAAAAGGGGTATTAGGTTATAAATTTTATTACTTGTTTGTGTGAATTTTGTCGAATTTTGATAGTACCTAAACCTCACAATCATATGTGATAGAATGTGAAGGAAACACAAAGAACAAACAAAATAACTCAACAAAAATTACAGAGGAAAAAATAAATATGAAAAAATAATCGATATTTATGGAGGTAATCAAATAGTATACCTACCATATGGGTATAAGGAAAAAAAGGACTGAATTTGAAACATAAATTAAAACAATTGTAAAAAATTATAAAGTATGAAAAAATGGGAACACAACATCATCATATAATTTATGCAAAAGAGGAAAAAATCAGCAAAAAATATTGTCATGACACAATAGGCGGAATACAAAATACTTGAAAAGAAACAAAAAGAGTAAAGACAAAGTAACAAATTCAGAGAAATAAATACCTTGTCATTGAATGCCAAAGAGCAATCGCTAAAAATGGCTTGCAGTCCTGCAAAATGGAACAAAAAGAAAAAAGAAGAAAAAGGATGCACAAACGATGAAAATAACAAAGGAAGTAAAAATATAATAGGAAAAAACAGACAAGCAAAGAAACAAGGAATTGCAGATTATAGGGAGCTTAGATACAGTGACAACAGAAGAAGAACAAGAAAAGGAACAAATGGCAAGAGCAATTGTAATAAAGAAGAAAAGAAGCAGAAAAGTAAATTAGAATAACTAAAATTTCTAATCAATCTAAAATTAATCGCAGGAGGAAAAAAAAAGGATTTTCCAAAAAAAATAAAATCAACTTGACACACACAAAAGTGTAAATTACATATAAAACCAGTCATGACAAAAGATACTAGCTTCGTTTAGATACCATTATTTGAGCATTATTTGAGAATTATTTGGTAAATTTTTTTAGAGGTGTTTGGATAGGTGCAATTTATTTGGTAATTTTCAACAAAAGTCAACAGTTTTTCCTCTCATTTTTTTTTAATTTTGAATGAAATTGTCCTTCTTAACAAAATTCTCACTTTATCAAACGCTGGTATCAGATGCTAGCAACATCCGGTGCCAGTTCTCAGTATTCCATTACTATTGTAAATAGAGTTTAAAATGTTCATCGCAATTTTTTTTCTCAACAAAATTTGTTAAAAAAATGCTACATTTTGTGAATAATTGTGTAAAAAATAAAATAAGTTATTATGAATTTCTAAATATTTCAAATAAGTTTTTCAAAAATTTTCAAATTTCAAATACTTCCTTCCATTTCAACAAAAGTCAACAAAATTTGACCAACTTTTCTCACATTTCAAAAAAGTAAAAAAAAAAACACTTGTGGAAAAATTTTTCCAAATAATTCTTAAAATAATGGTGTCCAACTGGAGCCACTATGCTTGTATAAGCAAACGATTGCAAGTGTAAAAAGAACACGTATGCATGGGCAATAAGTGAAAAACCAAGTTGACACACATCATCGTACAGAATGAAAAGATTAAAAAGTTCGATCGCATAAAAAAAATGCTAGCATGCAATAGTAACAGATGGAAGGAGCAAAGGGTAACAGTAAACTGCATTAATTGCACAAATCTTTTATCTAACAATAACAAAAAAAAAAAAACAAAAAAACCAGTGGTGTATGGCCGTTAGAACCCGAAAATGAACCAAAAAGCATCAGCGATCGGTGGGTAAAACAAATTCCACGTCATTTTGGCCCTGAAGAAAAAAAGAAAGAGCCCGAAAAATAGAAAAAAAATGTCCTTTTAGGATTTAGCTTATTTTCCAGATCTAGAAGTATTGATCAAATGGAAATATACAAAATTAAAATGAACTGGAAAATTAGGTCTAAAGAAGAAGGTGGAAAAGACATAATAGACAAAAATTTGTGAAAAAACTCTTTTTTTTTTATAAATCCAGAGGGTAAAACCTCATTAAATTGTAATCAAGTAATAATTGTCAGATTTGAAGGGAAAAAAAAAAAGCTAAGGAAGAACAAAAGGACTAAAATAAGAGAGAAGCAAATAAGGAGGAAAACAAGATGAACAAAAAGAAATAAAAAGAAAAGGAAAAAAAAGAAAAATAGAAGCGCAAAAAAAAGAAAAAGAGAACAAAGAAAGAAAGGAAAACCCAGAACATCTACAAAACAAGGACAAAAGGCAAAAACATGTGGCTAAAAAAGACAGACAAAATAAAAACAAATCATAGCAAAATGTAATTTCCAATGCAAGGTTCAAACAGCAACAACCAACAAATTGGGCGAAAACTCACACAGAAATCAAGTGACGATGACCAAAACTTAATACTCCAACATCGGTCTTTTATCTATATGTTAAAAAACACTAATAGCCTGTTATCAACTACTCTGTTATACTTGTTTTTAGTTCTTGATTTTGAAAGATGTATTATATAATAGGCTTAATGGTAGAAAACCCCCATGAACTATAGCACATGTGCACTTTGCCCCCTTCAAACAATTTAATAGGAACTTTGCACCCTAGGCAAACAGGAAACTGACTGGAAAAATAAACTTCAGTCCATATTTGCTGCTGAAATGACAAAACAATCCTCAATTCAATGGTGTAAAGCCTAGAAAAGCCCATCTTTATGCTGTAAACCCAAAATTGCCCTCTTTTTAGGAGGGAAAGCTGGACATGTGTTTTGCACGTGTAGACCAGCCCCAAATATTGATGAATTGGACAAATCGTGGATGAAAATTAGGGACAAATTAGGATCAGAATTTTGATTGTAAATTTCTCTTCCTTCCAACCATAAACCAAATCCCTACTAGCAATCCTTGATTAGGCGTACGAGAAGCACGATCTAACTCTAAATCACTGTGAAAGAGAGCATAAAGATGTGTTGATACAGTTCGCCGAAGCTTTAGAGCTAAAATCTAAACAAAGAAAGCTGTAAAAAATCGAGGTAAATTTCTAGTCTTTACTTAATCGATTTGTGTGTTTGTGGTTTTATTAGTTGTTTATATGTCAATTGAGGGACATGCATGTGTGTTTTAATGATTGTGCATGGGCGTTATTGTACTACATGTGGGGCTAATCTTTGTTTGATGTCTGCCATTGGGGGTTTTGGAAATTTTTACCGTATTTTTGTGGTCCCTTAGGCTGTATTAGCTTTATTTAAAATGTTTTTTTCTCCAAGTTGTTATCTTTTTAGTTTGTAAAATATTCTATTTGTTGTTTGTACTAGTTCCTTGAAGATGTTCACTCTTGAAATCCACCATAGGGGGCATTTCATACATAATCCAAATCTATGTTATGTGGGTGGAACTGTTGCATATATGGACAAGGTTGATCCAGATTATATGTCTAAATTTGAACTTTACAAGATACTTAAAAAATTACATCAGCTCATAAACATGCAAGTTAGCTTTAAGATGCCAGATAACGAATTTGCATTGCTAAATAGTGATGAGGCAGTACAACAAATGTTTGGGATGTTTAGGGATGAGCTTTATATTCATGTGTATGTTGGAGAGGCCAAAGATGATGTAGGACCTGATCTGAATACTGATGTAGAAACTAATAATGTACAGCAATAAGAATTGAATACTTCTGTAGGGTGTACAAGTACTGAGGAAAATGTAAGAGTTGGAGTGATAATGATGATGTAGGTGGGGTCAATAATGAGTGTGAAACTTCATCTGATGAAGCATATGCAGCTGAAAGTGAGGACTTCAATGAAGATGACTTAGATATTTGGGTTTTTCTTGGATAGTAATAGGCTGAGTGATACTTGTGAGTTGAATAATTTGGATGAGTTAGCTGATGGGGTAGGTAACAATATAAACTTAGGAGAGTATCAGGCATATGCTCAGTTAATTAGTGATGAATATAAAGCATTTATGAGTACAAGGCAGCAGGGAAAAATTTGTAGAGACAGATAATATTGTTGATTCAGAGATATTAGAGAATGCTATTGATTCTTCTGATGGTGAAAATAGAGAATCTTTTCCTGAGTTTAGTGAAGAAAGGGATATGACTGACTGTAAATTGAAGTTGGACTTATTTTTCCAACTAGTCCAAGTGTACAGAAAAGCACTTAGAATGTATTCTATCAAGAAAGGTTTTCAGTTGAAATTCAAAAAAAAATGACAGTGATAAAGTGCTTGCCATATGTGCTAGGGAATGTGGATGGAGGAATATATGCCAGCTTTTATAGGGGAACAAAGGCATTTCAAGGTCAAGAGTATTAAGGGTATACCTCATAGGTATCCTTGGTCATATAAGAATAGTAGTGCAAACTCTAGATGGCTGGCTGAAAATTTTGGTAATGAATTAGCTGATGATTCTGATTGGAAGTTATAAGGTTTTAGAAAGGCAGTTCAAAAGAAAGTTCAAAGTACGTGTTTCTAGATGGCAAATATATAGGGCCAAGAAACATGCACATTTGTTGACACATGGTGAGCATAGGAAGCAATATTACAGATTAAGAGATTATTGTGCTACACTTATAGAGAAAAATCCTAGTTCAGTAGCTTATGTTGTGTCTGAAATGATTCAAAATTGTCCAAATCCAATTTTTAAAAGAATGTTTGTGATGTTCGGGGCACAAAAAGAAGGATTTGTTGCTGGATGTAGACCAGTAATTAGGTCTTGATGCTTGTCACTTGAAGGAAAAATTTGGAGGACATTTAATGCATGCAGTAGGGAGGGATGGAAACAACCAAGATGTACCCTTTAGCCATGGCTTGGGTTGAGTCTGAATGTAAGGATAGTTGGTATTGGTTTTTGGAAACCTTGACTTCTCACTATAGGATCACCAACAGATATGAACTGGGTATTTATTTCTGATAGACAGAAAGGTCTTGTAGAAACATTTGATGAATTATTTCCAGGAATAGAACATAAGTTTTGTGTGAGACATTTGTATGCCAACTTCAAGTTAAGATATAAAGACAAAGCCTTGAGAGATATCATGTGGGCTAGCTGCCAGGGCATATGTACCTGATGTTTAGGACAAAAAAATGATGGAATTACAGGTAGCTAATAGGGAAGCTTATAATTGGTTAAGTGCTGTTCCATCCCATCTTTGGGCAAGGTGCATGTTCAACCCGAGGTCAAAATGTGATCTTTTAAGTAATAATATCAGTGAATCCTTTAACCAATACATCAAGGATGCAAGGGAGGAACCAATTTTATCCATGTTTGAAAGCATAAGAAGGCTAATTATGTGTAGATATCAAGAAAAGAGGAGTTTATTTTTAAGGTTAAAGGAAACATATGCCAAGGATTCATGACAGATTAGAAGAAATAAAGGCAAAGGCAGTTGATTATGAAGCAATACTTGCTGGTCAAGGAATCTGGGAAGTTTCAGAGTACAGTGGGCACAAATTGTGAACATAAATTCTAGAACTTGTATATGTAGAGAGTGGGACATAACTGGTATCCCTTGTGTTCATGCTTGTGCTGCAATCATTGATGGTGGGAAAGAAGTAGCAGATTTTGTCCATCAGTACTATAGCATTGAATATTATAGGAAAGCCTATAGTCCTATAATTATTCCTGTTCCAGAAGAACAATTGTGGGTAGACACTGGTGGACAACCCATTCAACCACCAGAGATAAAGAGAAGGCTTGGGAGACCAAGAAATATGAGAAGAAAGGGTGCTGATGAAACTCAAAATGCAAATGTGGTAACTAGAAGAGACACTGTAGCCCACTGTAGCAACTTGTCATCAAGCTGGACACAATACTAAAACCTGCAAAGAGCTAAGAACAGCTGCAACAGTAAGACAAGTTATGTTCAAACCCCTTCAATGAAGGCTTGTTAATACATTTTTAAAGTTTTCACTAATATTCAGTAATTTACATATATTGTAGGGTGAAAGTTCTGTTGGGAAGCAACCAATTTCAGTCAACTGTTGGTCGAGAAATTGGTGGTAGAGGTACTGCTGGTAGTAGAGGTACTGCTGGTGGTAGAGGTAGAGGTGGCAGGCCAAGAACTTATTCTATCTGTAATGATGTCAGTAGTGCAACAGGTGGTAGAGGTTGTATAAGTGGCAGCAATGAAGCTGCTCGCATAGCTGGTAGCAATTTTATGAGAAGACAAAGAGTGGATGGCAGCAATAGAGGAAGAGAAAGAGTAGGTGACAGCAATAGGGGAAGAGGTAAAAGAGAAAGAGGTAGATATAGTGGCTATCCTTCACTATTATCGGGCATTGGTAATTGGATAGGAGTTGGCATTTCGAATGGGAAACATTTCATTCCTAATGATGTGGTAAACTAACAATTCTACTACTAGTGTTTAAATTGTACGTTAACATAACTTTTAATTTTGTTTACTTGCAATCAGATGATTGAGATGACAATGCAACCGAGAGTCAGTTCTGCAGCAGAAACAATTCATCCAGAAAGAGCTCAAGTATAATTATGCTATTTTAGTCCTTATAATTTTTATTTATTTGTCAACTTAATTTTTAATCAAATTCTTACTGTGTTTGTTAATTAAATACAGAGACAAACAACAAAGATTTGACAACATTTTATTCTCTAGTCAAACATCTAGCACTGGCATCCATGTGCATGAAGACACAAGAGGTCCAAGTAACGAAGGGTTCATCTAATTTTTAAGTGTGCTATTTACTTTTGTAAGCTGAATATTGTTATTAAGTTAACTATTAGGTGCTATTATTTTGACTGTTAAGGAAGCTCACAAAACTAAATGAATAGTTACTTAAACAGGCTGTTGTAGCCAATGTTTTGAGACTGTAAACAATTACTAAGGGTATTAGTTTAATTTAACTTCTATCACTGATGACTTGTTCATGTTTTATTAATTGTTAAGGGCTGTTGGACTGCTTAAAAGGCTGTTATGGTCCCTGTTTTGAAACTGTGTGATTGCATTACTTTATTTTGAGTTGACTTGTGTTATTTGACTGGTGTTATTTCGATTTTATGTTGTATGGACTGTGTGATAAATGGATTATATGCTGCTGTTTGTCATTGTTAAATGGATTGTGTGATGTTGTTTGTCATTGTTAAATAGATTGCATGTTGCTCTCATACAAGGCATTGATTTCATTTAACTTAATAACATCATAATCCTTATGGCAGTACATATACTTGTTCTTTTTTAGTTTCTTTGAGCATTCCTTAGTACATACATTGCCACCATTATCACAATCACACATAGCAACTTTCTTCCTTTAGAGCCAATTCTCCTACTTTCTTTGAGAGCTCCTTTGTACTTACCAAAGTACCTTGTAATGCTTGGCAGGTTTTCTTCATCTCCTCACAGTCATATGCAAGTTGCTCATTTTCATGTATGATTGATATTCTAGACTGCATTTACCCTTTCATATGCTCTCTGAAGTTGCTGATTTTCCTGATATAGTTGACATATCTTTGCCTCTATTTCTTCAACTCGAGCATGAAAGTATTCTGCAATTTCCATTCCTTTACTGCATACTTCAGGTTCAACCCATTGAAAAAATCCGCAGGCATTTTGATTCTGTCATTCAAAGTGTACAAAAAATGTTTAGAACATGCTTGTACATCATTGTGATGCTTATTTGACATAGTTTTGCATGAAAACTTACCTTGTAATTAGAGCATCCAAGAAATTTTCTTCTG
The DNA here is from genome assembly GCA_024721245.1 of Mitragyna speciosa. Lineage (NCBI taxonomy): Eukaryota > Viridiplantae > Streptophyta > Magnoliopsida > Gentianales > Rubiaceae > Mitragyna > Mitragyna speciosa. Next base: position 11,521,375 of record CM045560.1, read on the forward strand.
GATTTTCACTAGTCCATGATGTGCATACTGGAGCTCTTTTTCACATCTGCATTTTGTTGATGAAATATTTCGTTTTTGAGATATATTGCTTGAATTGCAGCTGCTTGGTGTGTGCTCCATATTTCTGTTGGTAGAGAGAAAAACAAGAGTGAAATGTAGTTTTAGTTTGCTGAAGGTTAGCTTTGGCTTGTTATAAACCGTTGAGGATGAAGGATAATTTTGTCCACAGATTTCAACGGTAAAAATGGGGTCCAATGCCCTGCAGATTTAAGCCGTGCGACTGCACGCGCTACATTCAATCGTCATGTTTCTTCACAGAGTTTGGCCTAGGGTGCAAAGTTCCTATTAAATTAGTTTGAAGGGGGCAAAGTGCACATGTGCTATAGTTCATGGGAGTTTTCTGCCATTAACCTTATATAATAATTTAAACACTTTCATGGTACCCTTATATAAAACACTACTTGGCCTGTTATTAATTACTTTGTTGTACTTGCTCATGGTTTCTTATTTGAAAAATTTATTTTGTAATATTGAAATATTTTTTAGCCTATTTTTGAAAATTTTCTTCTAAATTTCTTTTGTTAATCCTAATTTTCAATTTTTTTAAAAATAAACTAAATGAATAAGCCCCACCAAACGTCCACTTTAAACTGGGGTCCTACCCAAAATACCCATAAATAAATTGCCGCGGACCTTCCGCATATTGATCGCTTCACAATTGCTTTCCCTTCGCTGGCCATGGCGAAATTGACGACAGATTCTCGTCTCGCTCGTCGCATCGCTCTCTCTTTCCTTCACTTCCTCGATTCTAGTAATTTCCACTTTATGCCGCCGCTTCTCTATTTTATTTGTGGCTTAATTCACCAATATTTACCCTAATTTATCCGGTCAATTACAGTGTCTCTAGTTCAATTTACTCTTTTTTATTTGTTAAACTATTTACGGAGTTGAACTTTCTGTTTTTATATTTCCTTGAATTTTACTGATTTTCTTATTTGAGTAGCGCGCCGCTGAAATTCCAGAATAAATTGGGATAAATTTTTGTTGGGTAAAACATAAATGCTGTGTGAAACAAATAGTGGTAAATGTTAGTGGCGAATCTTCTTTTTAGAATGGAAATTGGAAGCTGTAGAAATGAATATCTATCGGAGTCATGGTAGCTTGTGATTTTTCAAAGAAAACCTGTTTGGTAATTGGGATTTTTTTTTTCCGGTTCAGAAGAACTTTAGAGGATATGGAGAATGCAATCGAAGGTTGTTGAATTTACGAATATGTGAATTTTAGAAGAAGTTAGGAGACTAAGTTTCGGTTTGGTTTGCAAGTTATTTATTTTAACCTTGACGTAATGTACTTTTCAGAATTTTGGGTGCAATAACCTGAAAACATTTTTAGTATTGTCTTTCTCTATCTCTACATGGCTGGAAATGTGGTGATCTAGCCATCTATATCGATTTTCATAGCTTGTCACAAAACACATTTGAATCTTTGTTCTCCTCTCCCCTCTTTCGTCTTGTCTTGGCTCCATGTGTGTAAAATTGTCATGGCAGGTATATTTACTTATCAGTTACAACTAATTTATAACTAATTCATTAGTTAACTTTGTTTATTTACACTCTCACCCTTAATTACAATTATTACTTATCAAATTCTTACTAAAATTGCTCTTTCAGTGCACAAGTTTTTGTTCAGAAGTTATGAAATATATGCATAGAGTCAATTGTAAATAGTTTTCAGGATTACCATTCAAGTATTGGAAAGTTGTAGGAAAATGATGTAAAAATGTTTTCATGAAAAACTTCTTTGGAGAGTTGTTGTTCAGCAGTTTATGTCCAACCAACTGGAGCTTAAATGAGTGTCCAGATTGGGCGAGCTATCTTGTTTCAAGTTAATTATGCTTTCAGGCTCACCAAAACTTTCACTTGGGGGCCCTGTAACCAGTGATGGATCAGTAAAGAGATTCAAGGCGTGATGAGTTTCTCCTCTAGCTTTGATATAGTGATAACTGATTTACGTTCTGCAACATATCTGTATGTATGATGCATGTGCTTGATTGATAATTTTGCGTGTATACTGCACAAAATAAAGAGGCAATATTTATTGGAGGAAAATGCAAGCATTTGATGAGGACGAGAGATTCTCAATAAATTAAACGAGTATGAAGAATGTTTTAAGTCCCTTTTTTATGTTCGTAAATGAGAATTTAATGTTAGGAAGCCATAACTTTGAAAAAATTGCTTGACCATGTGCTTGGTCTATAATGTAATTTTTTTTCTCATTCAATTCAAGCTGAAGTGTTTCTTTATGATTATAGTTTTCTCAATCAATTTAAGGAGTATGAAGAATGTTTTAAGTCCCTTTTTTATGTTCGTAAATGAGATTTTTCTATTGAAATGGGAAATTTAAGGAGTATGGAAATTGTTTTAAGTCCATTTTTTATGTTTGTAAATGAGATTTCTCTATTGATATGGGAGGAGAAACTATAATCATGAAGCAACACTGCGGCTTGAATTGAATGAGAAAAAAAAATTGCTTTATAGACCAAGCACATGGTCATGCAATTTTTACAAATTCCAAACATTAAAATCTGATTAGCAAAATGCCATACACTTATTAGGCATACCAACAGCTCGTAAGAAATGCTAGACAAATTAACCAAATCTCTCAGATTATTTTTTAAAGTGGATTGAAATATGACTATTGGTTTCTGATTCTGTAGAGTTTTAATTTGTCTTTAATAGTGCTGCGTCTGTTGGAGTTAACACTATTGGGCTTGAGTTGGAATACATTGTTCATGAAGAAGCTGCTATTTGTCTGTAGCCATAGAGTGAAGACTTTCAAATCATGCACATAATGTGTGAAGCCTCGACTGGAAACAATCATCAATATAATCTATTAAAGTTTATTGATAAGTTGCTGCACCTCCCTTTCAGAAAGATGATAAAATGCTGCCTCCTCTATTGATCTATTGGCACATATTTAGTCTGGTAATATGATAGAAGGTCATCTTATCAGCTTGTTCTGTATCATCAATAGAGACAATTACTATCCATCAGCAGTTTGTCACAATACTTTGCCATGCCGTGTACTAGTATGTAATACATATTTACCAATGTGAAAATATGGCTAGGTCCACATTAGTGTCCGATAGCTGCATTTAGGTAGTTTGATGGGCTGCTCTTTTTCGTGCTAGCTGCCCTGTGATATGTAAGTTTTACTTGCATTAATTAGTTAGCCTGTGACATTTAAGTTTTATCTACATTAATATGGCACATTGTAATCCGGTTCATTGGTCGAAACGCCTGCTATTTGATCTTGCTTCATAGAAAAGGCAGTTCCATCTCCTTTCTTAAAATACGTACTAAAATTTATTCATTGACATGTGGATTTGGGTTCGATTGTGAAGTTGCTGTGTCCACAAATCAAATGAGGAATCCTTTTGAATTAACATGGTGATTTAGTATTAGGATCTGTAATTGTTTGGGGTATCTGGAAATTGATAGGGAATGCTGGTGTTCTCCTTGCATTTGTTGTTTTTCAAGATGTCGACGGGTTTTGGTTGTTCAAGTTTGCAGGTGGGGAGACCTTGAGTTTAGCTATAGTTTAAAAAAACAAATGAAGGTCGGTGGGGTTGAGGGGTGTGTGTGTGTGTGTGTGTGAGAGAGAGAGAGAGAGAGAGAGAGAGTTTTTGTTTGGGGGATGGGGGAATATTAAGGTGAATTAGAGCTGAGGTGGAAATGTGTATTGTGTGGTGAAGTGGGTAGCTTAAGAAGTGTGGTGTTTTTTGGGCTGTTGATCTTTGAAACTAGATAGCGAGCGCCAAAAGATTAAAACAACTAATTTTTAGATTGCGTCCAGGGTTAGACCAAAATAAAAATGATTATCACAAATTGTTGAGATTTAAATATGTTGATATGTGATTTTTGTTGATTCTACACTGTGAGGGAAGAGATGCATTCCAAGTATGGATGAACTAGATAAATTTCATTTCAAGTCTTTAATGTGTCATTCAACTTATTCTATGTTATTGCTCATATTTTCTTCAGATGGTTGAAGTTATATTATTTCATCAAAATTATTTACAGTCAGTCCAAAAGAACTTCATATTGACACCAAAGAGATTTATAATAATGCCTGATGTGAGATAAATATGTTTAGGCGATGATGTCATGTTTAAGTATATATAACTAGATGAATAGATATCTACTTGATAACCTGAGGTTAAGTATCTGCAACTGCATTTATGTCTACTTCAGATACATATTCTCATGGTTTAAATCAAATTAGAATGTGTCTCTGTTATTAGCTCGAAGCTTTCTGATCATCACCGGTAATTTGCCTATGCTTTTTGTTCAACTACATGTCCATGTTACATAATTGCTTAGTTGCATTTTATCCCAATCTGTGAGATGGAACAGTTAGGCCTATTTTATTCCGATTAAATATACATATAAATTTAAGCAGAAAAAATTGGTTAAATCTATTTGTAAAGCCATTTTATGCATGGCTAATAAGTAAAGAACAACTGGTTATACAATAAAACTGATTTTTGTAGTAGTGTACATGGAAATATAATAGAAGAAAGAATTTGCTAATTTTTTCTGATCGATTTAATAGTATATACATTTAAGAAAAAAAAAATCCATGTTCATACTATGTCTACAAAGTTTTTCTTGAGAAGGCCATCAAACTAGTCTTTTAAGGTTTATTTTTTTTCCCGAAATTGATTATCGTAGTTGTTGACATAAATGGAGCTTCATGGCTGTTTTTCCTATTTCTTTGGGATTTTCCTCATTTTCTATTGAAAATGCTTTCGCAATTTAGGTGCAAATCAATGCTATTCTCATTTATCTTTCATTCTATGCTTGTTATTTTTGTTCTGATTCATCTTGAGGCTATTATTGTATAAGTTGTCTCTTATGGTAGTTGCCTCATTTCCAGTTGAACCCGCTTCTGGTGTTGATCATGAATGTCTTGAGGTTGCTAAAGAATGCTTATTGGAGGCATTCAAGATTGATCTGTCATCTATTGGAGCTGAGTTAAATTTTGAATCATTGGTTGACATATTTAGTTCCAGGGAAGCAATTGGAGAATGTAAGAGCAATGTCAATAGGTGGAGAATGTAAGAGCAATGTCAATCTTCGCCATGAGGGGTCTCCAGCAGATTATCCATCCACATCCTTAGCAGGAGCTGCTGCTGATGCTCATCACGCTCAGACATCACAACCTCTGGTTATTCTTTGTCTATTCACGTCCTCTTTTTGTTTAGTTTAATTGATTTGGTGACTTGCCAAAAAGTTCTTTTTCCTATATTTTGTTGTCTATCATGATTCTGTACAAAATAAGATGAATTATATAGTCTTTGGTTTAGGTGGTTTTGTGTGTCTTACATTTATAGAGAGCGAACTTACTGTGTGCCTTTCATAACAAATATTCTAGTTCTGAAAACCTTTTTTTTAATTAGTAACATCTAAATCCATTATATTATGGATAATATAGTTGTGCTACCTTTTATTGTTTGTGATCTATTTTACTGGAAAAGAAAAATAGCAAAGATAATTTTTATTATGACCATGACTTACTTCTGTGGTTTTTGTGGCCCATTTTATTTGTATGCGTTACTGACGTCAATTATTGAATTCTGTGAAAAGCTGTAGGATGTCCAAAAAAGATGAATTCGTTCTTGATGGTTCACCGTTGTTCTTATTGTAGTTTTTGGTCAGGGTGCGTATTTTTGACACTTATACATATATCCTATATCTGTGTTGTATAAGGGGGAAACATTATTTTGGAATAGTAGTACAATTATTAGGAGATAAAATTGGGAATGATATGTAGGACAGTGTACTCTATGGGGCATTTTATGACATTTTTGTTTGCCTGTTAGCTGCAATGGGAGGAGTCTCGTGCTCTGTCTTCACATTTTTTAAATGGTTTTGTGACTTCTTGACATTTTGTGGTTCTATTTAGGTTATATTATCTTTTAGGTAATATGACGATTTATAATGTGGGTTCTGAAATGCTTATATGTGCTTTGAGAGTCCCAGTCTTATTCTAGACAATGGAACTTATTGGGTTTCAATATTCTTTGTGATGTTAAAATTTACATAGAGAAGTAGCATTCCAGAAGCAGCTAACGATATTTTATTTTCACATATTTCTTTGGATAATGAAATTACGTGCTACAATTACAAATTGTTTCCTATGAGATTTTGTTGTCATGATGTCGTGTGAGTTGGATTCTGTTGCATGTCAATCAGGTTGAGAGTTGGAGCCGTGAAGATCACACACTTGGTAGGTGATCCACTTGTAATTCTTTCTTATATTATTTTGCTTGTTAATTCTTTAATCATTGAGAAAGAGAAAGTTGCTCCATCACTACCCTTGATACTTTTTCTTGGCTTGTACTGCTCTTCTGACCTTTCTACATCCTGACTGCTTGATTGTGAAAGTCTCAAGTAGCAAATGCTAAGTTTTCCTTTCCAAGTTTTTGAGTTAAATTGTGTAGAGATACTTTTTTTTTTTTTTCATTTCTCTGGTTCTTAGACACGAGTATTATTTCCTAAAGTTTGTGATTTTGCTTAGAATTAAAGGGTACAGGAAATGCAAACCTTCAGGGCCTTTATGATCAAATTTGTGAATTATACAATAATAGATTCCAGAACCATGATTGAAACGATTTGACTAATTGCAGTTATAATTCATCAACAAAAATTTTTCCTTTTGGATTAATTTAAATAAGTCCTGCCACAAACAATGCCTAAATATTTCTAGCTATATTCAAGATATGCACGTCAATAAAATGCCATTGTTAGTTCTTATGCTATAAATCACTGGGATGACCAGTTTGTTTTTTCTCAATGAATCAAAGAATCACTATTCCTCATGCAAGGACTGCCTGGGGTTGATGTTTGCTAGTTTTTCAGTTGATTATCATCCTTCTTTTATCTCCCAATCCCTTTTTTTAGCTGTTTCATTTTTCTGTGGCTTTGCTGTTAATATTTGGTGTCAGTGCTCTGAGAGTTCTTGGGATGGGTTCTGAAGCTGATGGTGGTGTATGTTGTACAAGGTAATGGGCACTAACACACGCTTAGTCTCAAATTAAGTAAATATATTTTGTTTAGCAAAGGGTTAACCTCCTAATTCAGCATAAGAAATGTTGTCCTTATTCTTTAGCCGGAATAAAGCTAGGTGTGGGAGTGAAGGGGAATTCTTTATCAGCAATTTCAAGCAGTTTAATGTTTAATGACTGCTATCTTTTTGGCAGAAAGAGTGCTAAAGAACCTGGGAATCTAACTTTAAACCTATTATCAATGAGGAAATTGGTCCATGACCCGTATTGATTAGTCTAGAGATCCTTGGGGTAACGGATACCCGATTTTTGTTTCTTAATATTTTCCCTCACACATGACTCATGATTGACGAGAGCCTATGAAATTGAAAGGGACTTTATAGGGCCTATGACACAAAATGAAAGGACATTAACAGGAGCCCTTGAAAAAAATGGGAAGGGGCTTGACAAGAGCCTATGAAACAAAAGGACTTCATTGGATCCCATGGAATTGAAACGGGGTAAGAAGGAATAGAGTTGCATATGGAACTGTGAATTAGGATTGGGGAAAAAAACAATCAAAGACTTGGCTTTGATACATGTTAAAGATTTGGGCATCCAACTTAAAATCAATTGGCAATGAGTGGAGTGGTTCATGAACTTCATTAACTAGTCTAGAATTCCATGACTTGACTCCCCTAACATGTGAGTTGTGATTGATGAGATCTTGTGATATTGGAAGTGAATTCACAGGAGTCCTTGACCCAAACTGAAGTGAGCTTTATTGGAGCACATGAATCAAACTAGAAAGGGCTTGATAAGAGCCCATGAAACAAAAGGATTTCACTGAAGCCCATGGAACTAAAATGGGCTAAGGAGGAATTGAGTTGCATGTTGAACCATTAATTAGGCTGGAAATAAATTCCAAGACTTGTCTCTGATACTATGTGAAAGAACTTAGGCATCCAACTTAAAACCAATTGAGAATGAGTGAAGTGGCCTTGAAACTTCTAACTAGTCTAGAATTCCTTGGAAAATTGATGTGGGAGTGCTTATTTTGTTGACAAAAAGAAGCTCCAGATCCATATGGTTGTAGTCTTGGAAGTGGTGGAATGAGGTCAATTACAAGTGGACTAGTTTTATTTACTTTCTGGTGTATTTAAGTACTCTATCATTACAGATGTCCTTTTAATTTTGGGAGGAACAATTACTTTTAAAATGTGCTGGATGTTTTATGGATGTGAATTGTGAATTTCTTCACTTAGAACTGTTGCAGTTGGAGTGGACTACACTAGTATTAAACTGGTCCTGAAATCCATGTGAATAATGTTATATGTATTTTGTACATTTATATGTCAGCTCATCTGGAATCACCTTCTTGATGATTACTAATTTTTACTGGGCAAGTTTTAAACCTTGCCGAGCAAAGTTGATGCTTGAACTTAGCTTTATTGGGTTTACAAGAAAAAGAAAAGGGGAAAAAAGTTGAGCTCATTAGGGTTTTTCTTTTGTACTGTATTGGGCTTTATGCATAAGATACTATAATCTCTTCTTGGTAACACTTGACATGGGTGGCATTTTTCTCAAGGATCTTTAGTTGAATTATGTTGTCTTGTTGCTTTTTATTACTGTTGGTGCTTAGTTTATGAATTCTGCTTGCTACTGGGTTGAAGAACTCTTTTACTTGCTGTTTGTTTCAACTTTTGTTTCAAAGGTACCTAATGGTCTACAGTTAGTTATGAGACACACAAAGTATTGATGAATGAGAAACTCTCTGCAGATTTCTGTGGTCTTTTCCAGTTAATGTTGGGCTTTGTTTGCCTTTAAAGATATAATCTTTGGCTAACGATTTATGATTTTTAGATAAAACCTGAATCTTTCATAAGAGTATTGCCCTTAAATGCCAGCATAACATGTATTGCATTGCCAGATTCATTGGCATTGGCATCGAAACATTGCACCTAAAGATTAAATCTCCAGTAAGAGCACTGGATTGGAATGGGCAATAATGTATCTGTGTCCTCTCTTTTTATTCATGCAGTTACATGTTAAGCGTGTAAAAGTAATCTAATCTTATTTGTTGTGTTTATTTTTTCCCATGTATCAAAAACTATGACAAACAATTCTGCGCCAGTCAATTAATGACCTTCTTATAATGAGCTTGAATGAACTTGACCTTAGTATCTGGACAAAGTACGTAAAAGTACACTTGATCAAAATTTTTAAGCAAAATCTTGAAAGCCATAAAAAATGCCAGCAAAGCAAGCAAATATAAAAATTTTATTCAGCTACATTTCAATTTGAATTCCTTTGGTATACACTCATAAGAATGTAGGATGTGAGAAACATGACAGCAAAACCACATAATTCTGGATTATGCATCAAGACAGTTCTCGTGCATATACCAATTTAATTCCATTTCAGTTTTATGTTTGGACTAGCCGTATGCAGCTGTTGACTTCCTAGTATTCCTTGTGTTTATGAGATTATGGCTAGCTACTTGTAATATCTATCCTAAAGAGTTTCTCGTTCTGTACGAACTGATCTCTATTATTTATGATGACATGGTAGGAACATCAAAGGATGAGCTCTTTGGGCAATATTTTGGTGCTTTGGAAGAGATTCACTATTTCAAAAATATGCCTGATGGAAACGATGATCAGGTCCAGTTGGATAAAGCAACACATATCTTTCACAAAGCTTTGGAGGTATTGGCATTTTGGGTACTTGAACTTGGCGTTACTTAAAAATGGTGCCTTTGACAAATGCCGAAGCAGAATTACCATATATCCACACTACTATACTATCCGTCTTTTGGGGCAGCTTCAGTGACCGTTCAATATATCTCTCAAAGTTGTTATATAGCCTCAGAACATTAGTATTCATAGTTCATAAGATTTTCCAACAATAAATTAGATTGCATAAATGCAGACGCTGTATCAGAGGGTGCTACAATTAGCGGTTTAATGAATAATAGATCACAAGGTACTGTTTTCGCTGTTTAGTTTCCTATGTGTCACTTAACTTGCTGAATACAGTGAAATCAGAAGCAGGATAAAGACATCCAGGATTTTTTAGGTTGGAAAATGGAAGTTCTGGAAGCGATAGATCCTCTCATTGAATATTTGTGGTTTTAATGGTATAGAGATTGAGAAAATTTTTGACAGAAAAATAAAAAAGTAGAGAAATTTACATTCTAGATATATGGATCATATGTACTTCAAACCTATTTTCAACTTACATTTTACTTTATGCCCATGCTAGCAAGCCAAAGTCTCTCTAATATATATGCATTCTGGCTAGGCTGTGGATATACATACTATATCCTACTATATGGAGGACCACTTCTCACAGGAATATTACATGATGCCTCCTGGATTATCAAGAGCCTACAGAAGGTGTATCCTTAGTCCTTGTGATTGTGGAAGCATTATGGTCTGGGAGTTAGAAACAAACCTAGGACAAACCTTTGATCGAGGAGAGAGCTTACTCCTGAAACAAGCTTTTAATTATCTCTGGCGTACTCTTCTTTTCCATATCAGTTGGTTACCTCGTCTTTTAGCTGCAGTTGGATATTGCTTGTTCACGTGATTCGGTACACTTCCCAAGTTCCAATACATTTTTAAGTCAGAAAGTTTCTCACCTACTAGGGATGCCTTATCTCACTCATGGATGGCACATATTTCTTTTGGCAGCAATCTCTTCTGTCCTATATTTTCAGGTCAGTGATAAACCTTTAGCCGGAACGTGTGCTTTTGCATGCCTCCTTTAGGGACCCTAGTTTGTTCAAAGTCACCTTCTTCCATGAGATTATTTTCCTGTTGTGGAAATGCATCTCTCCTTTTCCAGCTGACCTACATTGCCATTTTAAGCATCTAGCTCTACCTCTCTCCATGAGTTGCTTTGTTTCTCTTTGAGTAGCACAAAAGGATAACCTAGTCTTTGTCATTTATGCTTGCACATGTTCCAAATTCTAGTTAGGGAATTGCCTTGAATCTAGGTGATTATGCTGCACCTCAATTTAAAGGAGAAGTTCCTATCAGCTATGTGGTTATATGAGATTGGAGGTACTGTCTAGGTATGGAAGGAAGCTTTACCTTCCCTATGTTGAAGACGTTTTCACAGTGGCACTTTTGAACTAATCTAGAAAGGCGATATGGAGCAGCTCTACCACTATCCTAACTATAAAAAGGTTACCGCTTACTTCAATTTGTTCATGAATTAATATTTTTGAGTAGGGAGATAAATACTGTTTACATACTTGTAAAATGATCTATAGTGACTGAGCTCTACTGCTAGGGTAATAAGTTCTTTCGCTGATGTAGTATTTCTTTCATTATCTCATTCAACTATTGCACAATGAACTCACTGCCGATCCTTTTGCCATAATAAAGAGTGCAACACAAGTGGTGCATTTAGGGCTTGACATGAGGACTTTTTAATCGCCTAATGTCCCATGAAGCTTATTGCTCATCCTTTCGCCTTTAAGGGGTTGTAGCTATTGTGCATGGAAAAGCTAACTGATCTGCATTAAATTGATTAAATTGATTAAATTGATTAAATTGATTAATGCTTTGCTTTTATGTTCCTTAGCTGTGGTTATTTACCTTCAGTGCCTGTAAAATCCCTTCTGTTGTTTAATAGTTTATAACTATTAGCACTTGTTGTCAAACTCTTCGTCATTTTTATTCATTCCTGAGCTTCCATTGGCAAGGTATAATAGTATTTGTAATAACAGGAAATGCAAAGATCTGGTTGTGAGACATTTGATCGAAGAAATTTGGCAGAGACCTTAAAATTACAAGGTAGAATATGAAATAGGGGTTAATTTTTCAGTTTGTGTGTCCTATTTGATTTGGCAACATGTTACTTGCATATGTTGTTTTTGACATTTTTATTTGATCTAACCATTTGTTCCTCTCTACATATCATGTTACTGGTAAAAGTTTTAATTTTGACGTTACTTGATGTAGTTATTTGCTAATGTTCGTGATTCCAAATCTTTCTGAACCTTTTTCAATTGATATTGGTCTGAATTTTTTAATTATCCAAACATGTCAAGGTAACAAAGCAATGCAGTTGAAGCTTTATCCGGATGCCATAGAGCTCTATACATTTGCTATTGCACTTTGTAAAGATAATGCAGTTTACTACTGCAACAGGTATATTATTTTTTCTTTTTTCTTTTTTTTACTTTTGAACTTGCAATAATGGTGCTAATTTATTGAAGCATTCAATTGGCAACTAATTGGCATTGATGTAAAGGTCTATAGGGTGTTATCGGACAATCTAAGTTATTTTGTAAGCTTTTTACCTGGGAGCCAAGCTACTATTATTCATACGCATTGCAATCTGTATGCTTTTAGTGAAGCACCCAGATATGCTTATTTGATGACAAATTCAAGCTGTGCTAAACTGCTTTTGGACATTTGGATAATCAAACATACATGGATAGGTAGAGTTTCTTAAGGTTTAAGGAGCTTGCAGACACCATTTTTGGATCCTGACTTAAATCACGATCTACTTTTTTGATGTAAGAGTAAATTCAGAGTACCATTCATTTCACTCTTTCTGGTTTTTTTCTCTCGGGTTGTCTGTTCACATTTCCTTTTCACTGCATCAGTCGAGTTTCCCCCTTTCTGATGGCGGATTTTTCTGGCCATGTTTTTGTTTGTAATATGTTCATTTTTAAAACTAACTATGAAGAATATGATATTAATTGATCTTTGTTCAGTCAAGATCTTACCTCTTTTGTGGTTGTCTAATTCATATTACTATGTCCTTGCTCATGTGCTGCTTGTCTTTCTTTTTGGTGGTTTGTGTGATAATTCCTTGACTCTTCAATAGTGCTGCTTGTCTTTCTTTTTGGTGGTTTGAGTGATAATTCGTTGACTCTTCAATTGATTTAATGATGGGTTATTGTTTAGAGTTACTGGCTTTTAGGTTCTTAAGTAATTCTATTTCCTCAAATCTTCAATTGACACACACATATTTTGTCAAATAGCAGCAATGTAGCTAGTTTTGGCACTTTTGAATTTTAGTTGAAAATTCTAATGAATCTGTTAATTTACCAGGGCTGCTGCTCACACCCAAATCCACCACTTTGAGGAAGCCATCAAAGATTGTCTAAAATCTATTGAAATTGACCCAAACTATAGCAAGGCTTACAGTCGTTTAGGATTTGCTTATTATGCTCAAGGGATGTACAGGGATGCTATTGATAAAGGTTTTATGAAAGGTTGGTTTGGGATTGATTTCAATAATCTGTTCTTATTTCAAGTGGCTATTTTTAGTATAGCCAATGCACCCAGATTTTCACTTTATCAGCTTCTTATCCTTTTAGCATGTCTCATGATTTTTGTTGGTCTTATATGGGCTGCTATTTTAACTCTGACCATGTGCTTGAGGAATCTTAGATGATTATAGGTTACCAGAAAAGGGAAATTTCTAGACTTGGATAGAGAGGAAGAGAGGTTGAATTACATTTACCTCATCTTTAATCATGAATACAAGATATCTGATATTACATTGAGCTCATCTCAGATTTTATATGTTAACTTTCCATAGGTGTCTATTTTTTAGCAGAATTGCATTGACATCTATGTTGAGGGGATTGATATCTTAGAAATCAAGTATTGGGGACATATCAGAAAGAGAAATTTGAAAATTTTGATAGAAGATGCCAGTGTATTTTTAGAAACAAGATCTGAGGCTCTACGGTTATGAACAAATCTTAGAGGTGGTGTTGATTTTTATCTAAGAACAAATCATGAGCGAATTGAAAAGAACAAATTTTTACCTCTCTTATTACAATTAGTTGACAAGGACAATTAGTGTAAATTTAGAAACAAGAGAGATCTTTGTAATTGGACTATAAGGTATTTAGTTGATTTTCCCTGAAATTTAAAGGATAGATAAAGTCCAGTCAATGTATGGGGGTGGGGAAATGTATACAATGTGTTTGATGACTTTATAGAACAAATGAAGTCCTATTTATTCCATGTTCAGGAGGAGGGGAGAAATACTCAAATCGTTATAAGACAGCAATACTATACCCATCAACTTGATGTCAGGAAATCCTGTATGCTCTTACTCATGCTTTCATCATACTGGGGTCACTAATTTTTTTTTTCATATCGCACCTTTTTTTTTTTTGGGTCTGAATCTGTGATCCATGTTTTGCTATAGACCATTATTTCTCAGCTTATGCCTCTTTGAACCGACAAAAATATCAAGTGAAAAAGTGTAACTTACAACTGAATGTATGAATAATGGGAAATAGTGCGCACTAATTAGTTCCAGATGCTGGAGAAAACGTCTTTCTAATTTAATTTTACCCTTGTCTTGATAAATTAAAAAAAAAATTCTATGTTAATATTTGGATTTATTGTAAGATCAGAGATTATTATAGCCTTTGTTATGGTTTAATCGTTAAAATATTGTGAATGTTCTCTCGTACATCTGCCTTATATTTCTTGAGTTCATAAAAATAGAAGTGTAACAATGGCAATGTAAATAATTAGTTTATGTGTGCTTGCTTGGATGTTATAAAGATCTGCACCATAGAATGTTAAATGGTTCATCTGCCAAGATCGTTGGTTCGAGGTTTTTGTTGCTAAAGTACATGCTTTCACGGTTGTAAATATTTGGAGCTTACTGTTTGAAAATTAATGGTTTCCAAATGGATTTTTTTGTTAATGCAGCATTGCAGTTGGATCCTAATAATAATTCTGTGAAAGAGAATATTCGGGTTAGTTTGTACCCTCAGTTATGATTGTAAATATGAGCTTGGTACATCTGATGGGCAGTCATTCTAATTGTGGTTAAATTCCATTCTCATTTGAAATGTAGGTGGCAGAACAAAAGTTGAGGGAAGAGCATCAAAGGGCAGGGCAAAATCAGGTAATATATAGTAATTTAATGCAAAACAGTCAATTGACAAGATTGTGGCAGTATGTGTGAATTTGATGCATGGCCTGTAGATTCATTAGAGATGAAGTGGAAACCTATATTTTATGGAAGCTCCGTTGGGCTTCTTTTTGGGAGGCCCAACAGTGTGGAGGTATCCTTGTTTGCATGATTCAGTTTTAGGTTATCTGTCTGTACTTCCGCTTTTAATTTTGACTTGTAGATGTAGGGTTGTGTTCATTATTGCATGTAAACTCTAGATTTCTCAGCTTGTGGAAAATAGTGCTGCTGTTGCAGTTGTGCATGACGAAGTGAAGATGAAATGGAAGTTTAAATTGTAACTGAGTTTGGTGGCCGGGGGATGTGGAGCTAACTATTCAGTCACCTTTACAGAGGACATCCATGTGCTGGAGTTCAAACTAGGTTGTTGGAGCTCAAACTGGGTGGTTGTTCTCGAGCAGCAAAATGTCACATGTTGCATAAGTTATGTTTGGATGGTTGAGTCTTCCTTGCAAGTGATTTTGCTGCAATTTTGCAGGAATGATGCTGGACTGGGATGCGTGCGGAGATTGAATTGATATCAGTACTTTAGCTTTATAGATTTTAGATTTGGAACGGCCTTTCTCCTTAAGTACATCTGAGAGAAGCTGGGAAAGTTGTGACACTGACTGAGACAGGAGATGACATGGGTTTAGTGGCAAAACTGAGTGACTCAGATGTGATTGGCTCAGAGGACTTGAGTTCAACAATACGGGCTGGAGTCTGAGGAAGACCAGGGATTTTAAGTGATCCAAAATACATCTTCCATCATTTCCACTCACTAGGAAGTCATCTGTATAGACTAGAAGAGTAGTCATTGCCCCTATAGTCAAATGCAAATGCTTAATGAATTGCGGTCACCTTGGTTTTGTTTATGCCTAGATTTCTTCATGGATTTTGCAAAGCTCCCAAACCATGCTCTAAGAGATCGTTTTAACAGGTAAAAAGGCTCCCTCTTAAATTCTGGTGGGATGTTCACATATATTTCTTCATCTAAGTCACCATGGAGAAATGCATTCTTAACATCATACTGTAGGAGTTGCCAGTTCAAGTGAGCAACCAATGACAACAGAATTCTCAAAGTATTCATTTTTGCAACTGGAGCAAAAGTTTCTTGATAATTAGCCCCATAAGCCTGAGCATATCCTTTGGTCATCTTGCTTTATATCTTTCAAGGGATCCATCAACCTTGAATTTCTGTGTGAAAATCCATTTCCAATCAACAATGTTTTTCCCTTTCGGTTCATCAACAATCTCCCATGTTTTATTCTTTTTCTAATGTGCTCATCTCCTCTCTCATAGCATCGTTCCATTTCTATTTTAACAATGCCTCAGAAATAGTGTTAGGTGACTCAGATGTGACTCAGATGTGACTCAGATATGATTGGCTTAGGTGGCTCAAGTTCAACATGGGCTTGAACATGAGGAAGGTCAAGGGTTTTAAGTGATTCAAAGAACTCACAAGTACTATCTTCCATCATTGAAATCACCCCCTAAAGAGAGGACTTGGAGAGAAAAGGTACATTTTTTGTGAAGGTGACATCTGTAGAGATGCTAAATTTTCTGGATGAAGGGTTGTAATACTTGTATTTTGAGTGGATGAGTAACTAAAGAAGACACATTTGATAGCTTAGGAACCTAGCTTGCCTCTATGTTGGCTGTGGACATGAATGAAGGTATTGCACCCAAATGCCTTGGGTGAGAGGCAATTAGAAGTTTTGAAGGGATGATAGAAACTATTAAGGACCTCTATGAGACTTTTGTTGTTATTCACACTTGTGGGAAGTCTATTTATCATGTAAGTGGTAGTAAGAATAGTCTCTCCCCACTAGGACTTAGGAACATTCCTTGAAAGAGTAAAGCTTGGAAATGTCCATTTTCCCTTTCAACGACCTTATTTTGTTGAGGTGTGTTAACACATGATGAATCATGGATAATGGCTTGCAATTGAAAGTAGGATGACAATATGGTTGAAATAGTCTCTAGCATTGTCTGTCCTAAAGGTTTTTGTTTAAACACCAAACTGGTTTTGAACTAGGTATAACAATGCTAGCACCAGATCTTTGTTTAATAAGAGGGCCTTGTAACTCGAGTGCAATCATCAATTAAAGATACAAACTAATGAGCCCCAAATACATTAGGTATAGTCGCACCCCATATGTCATTATGAATCAGATGAAAAGGATGAGAATTTATTTTATTGCTAATAGGAAAAGATGCACGAATATGTTTTGCCAATTCACAATTGTTACAAAGAACCTCAAAAGTATCTGAAGAAACATGACTTAAGACCCTAAAGATGGATGACTTAGGCATAGGTTGTACAACTCTATGGCATCTTTATTCAAGAAACTGAGAAAAGACAGAGACAAATTACTCTTTAACTTTTTGGGATGATTAAGATGATAAAGGCCGCTTCTTTTCTTCGCCAGTCCAATTCTCCTTCTCGAGCCGTGATTCTGGAAAAAAACATTAAGGAAAAAGAGTAGCTTTGCACTTAAGATCACGGATAAGCTTTTGAATGGAAACAAAGCTGGCTGACAGTTTTGGTACGCGTAGGTTATTTTTAAGGATAAGGGTATGTGTGATATGTATATCTTCGAACCCTGTGACAGTAGCGAGTGAGCTATTGTCCACTATAATTTTTCTGTTATTTGGGCACAGTGTATAAGTGTGGAAGAGTTCAGCTGTGGGGGTCATATGGGTTGTGGCTTCTGAGTTTATTATCCAAGAGTCAAAATAAAATTTTTCTGAGGCATTCATGCAAAAAAAATATAGATTTACTTGGAAGAACCAAAGTACAAGCTCCAAAAGGCTTCTCAAGAGACGCCAAGAAATTTCTTAGCATCTCGACTTTTTCACTATTGAACCCTCCTATTGCGGAATTTTCCTCAAGTTTGGGCTGCCCTGCCATGTGTGCTTGAGGCCTATGTTGATCCTCACGGCTTCCCACTCTTTGCTTGGTTTCTTACCATTCAACTTCCAACACTTCTCTTGTATGTGCCTCGGTTTCTTGCAATAGGTGCATCAAAGATTGTTCTTGTTTTCCTTCTACTGGTTCTCTACACCCAGGTGTTTAGGCAAATCACTCTTTCCTTTTTCTTGATAATCTATCTTTACAACTAGGGCTGATCCATCCGTCATTTTTGGTTCAAGCATAACACTTCTTCAGCTTTTTTCTAGTGGAATCAATGAAATTGTCTCTTCTAGAGACGGTGCGTCCTTGCTAAGAATTTGAAATCTAACCTAATCAAATATAGGATTCAATCCAGCCAAAAAAATCGTAGACATGGTCTTTTTTAATGAAGATCTTCAAGATTGCAGCATTCTCATGTCATTTCACCTCAAAGACTTGGTAATGTTTGAATTTTTGCCACAGATTTTGTGGCAAGTTTGTATACTTGGCTCACTGTCTCCTTGCTTACTGGCTGCAGTTTTGATCTTGTATACTTGAGCGGCATCACGGGCCTTCAAATATGTGCGACAAATGAAGTCCTAGATCTCCTTTGATGCAGCTGAAAACATGCACGTGTCACTAATCATGGGATCCATGGAATCCCATAGCTAGGACATTATCGTGGATGGAATATTCCTTATTCCATGCTTCAAATGTTGGTTTATCCTTGGCTGGTCTTGTTCCAAGAAGGTGGCTAAGCGTCCCTTTGCCCTTGAGGTATGGGTGGACAATTGAGATCACTTGAGGGTAGTTCTTCCCATTGAGCCTATAGGAAGCCCGAATATTCTATAGCTCTCCAGATTTCCGAGCAGAATTGAATTTTTTGGATTGGTTACAATTGCTAGAGATGGTGTTTTTGGAGGTTGTCATAGTGAAGGAAGGAAAAGCACAGCAATTAAGGCTGCCAAACAAGAATCCAAGAAGAAAAATGAGGAGGAATTGCAGTGATGAAGACTGAAACACGCAGCAACGAAGGCTGCCTGAAGAAGAAAACCCAGGAAAACCATAGGGCCTTTCATACCATGAAACGAAATGAGATGTAAAGAATTCTAATTTTTCTCATTTGCCAAATTGACAATACACCAGTATTGTATGTGTATTAGATTACAATGAGAAGAAAAAAAGGAAACCAAATCAGTCCTCAATCTAGAATATCTAACCGAATCCCTCGATTTAAGGGATTTCAAACTAATTATCCTAATCTATTTACAGCTCGTCTTCACCTCATTGATTTCCTTAATTTAAGGGCTTTCAATCTAATTATCCTAGTCTATTTACAACTCATGTACTCCTCAATAGTCTTGATTTTCATCTATTTTTCATTTTCAATCTAGGTAACCTGAAAATGTAAATAGGGGGCCAGAGGGTTCATTTTTTTTTTAAAAAGTTTTTGTATGGAGGGGATAGGTAGAGCATCTAAAAGAAACTATCATTTTAGTGTTAGCATGATATTTATGATCTTAGGCTTCATCTGGATGGTTGTTTGTTGAATGTTTTTTAAAACAATTATTGTAGCAGTTTTTAAAGGTTTTTTTTTGATAAATGTGTATGTGAAATAAAAAGGTAGTTGAAAAACGTGTTTGAAGTTTCTAAAAAACATGTTTTTAAAGAACACCAACAAACAAACAAAGCCTTAGTTTTTTATGGAACAAAAAGCAATATAGAATGAAAGTTGGAATTAGTTCCACTATGAATTTTATAGATTTTTTATCTTCTTAAATCCAATGTGGAATTATAGATGTGGTTTTAACACGGTGTTTATTAAGTTCTCTCTTTTGAGCCTTTTAAATTTGAGTCTGAGCAAGCTGCAAAACCAGTTAGTGATTTGGTACCCATGTTCACTGATTGATCAAGATCCAAATTGTAAGCAACAATTAGTCACCACAAATTTGGGGCAGGCCCTCCAAAAATGCAAATAGGATCAGGCTACAGATTAGGTTAATGAGAACCACTCTTGAGTTGTCTTGCACTAGAGATGTCAGACCAATAATGGTGCCATAACATTTTTAAAGTGTTATATGCTTGGCAACCTTTGTACTAGCGAGCAATATGCACCTTCTAAATGTGACATTACTAATGTAAGTGCCATACTTGGCTTCTTGGAGTTTGGCTGATAGATACGCTTGGAAACTAGTTTGCTTACTAAACTCGCCCTGTAACAGAGATGTACTTCTATTTAGTGGTATACATGTATCAAGCTTACGCAACACATTAACTCGTCATGTAGCTGAAGGCATGCTCTCTTCATTTAAATTCTTAAATTGAAAATTGTCACTTTGTATCCCTGAAAGTATCCTTCATGGTCTGACTTTGGTTTTTGGTCTAGCTCCTTTTTCTAAATATTTATAGAGTGGCCTTGAAGG